>CM076607.1:104090631-104259591 GCA_038502775.1 Hippodamia convergens
AACAAGGGAAAAAAAATGAATTTTTCTCAAATGGGATGGGGCACGGGAACAATCATTGGGGGGGGGGCAGCAGGCTGAGAAACGTTACGCTACTGACTCTACATGACGAAAGGAGGAATAACTAACTCTTTTTTGAAGAAGCGAACGAATTTGGACAAATGTAACCTACCGTTAAATTTTATAACAGTGCGACTCATACATCAGACATCCAGCGAAAGCAGTGGCGATCAACAGCTAGTTGACAATAATATACCCAAGCAGGCTTTCAGCTCATTCGCTCTTCAGAAACATATTTCAAGCAGCTGGTAATGAATCTTGAATATTTACAAGGTCACGGAGCAATCTGGATTTCCAGGTCCATTCATATAGAGGGAACGTCGGCAGTGTCGCGGCGCCTAGCAGGCGTCCCAGACGTCCAAGAATGAGTCGGACAATGAGGCGGGAATTCCAGTGCAATTCCCATATTTGCCAATTCCGTAGGTCGGCATGTGATTCACGATACGTCTGCTTTCGTAACAGGCCGTTGCTTCGCGATGACAAAAGGGGATTTGGTAAGGCGATATCGATGACCGATTCCCTTTGATTTCGATATGCGTTCGCACCACTCGTTGAACCAATAGTCCGGGAGTTACAAAAGAAATAGTTATTGTAATTCGCTGATAATCAGAGTTTATCTCATAGTGAAGTCGATAAACAGTTCGTCAGCTGCTGAAGTAGCTGTTGATCGAAAGTTCAAAAACAGAACTAAACAGACAGGGAAGAAGTTGGCAAATTTTCAAAGCACTCGGAAGATTTTCAAAGGAGTTGAAAAAATTTCAAAGCAGTTGGGAAAAAATTTCAAAGTAGTTGGAAAAATTTCAAAGCAGTCGGAAAAAATTCCAAGCGGTTGAAATACATTGTTCCGAGAAAGTTATGAAATACGAAGGAATCTGAATTAGAAAAAAAAGTTTCCAATCCATACTTGACAATATATGTATAGTTGGCAATATACAGGGTCTTTCACGAGGAACCTCACCCATATTTATACGGGAAACTACTGAACGTATTTTCATGAAATTCAGCACTTATAAGTATTTCACGATGCTTATGAAATCTCAAATATTTTCAAGGCATGAGAACCTCCGGTTTTTCCGGAAATGACGTCAACTTCCGTTTTTCAAATTAGAACACCATTTTTATTTGCAGAAATAGATTCCTTAGAAAATTTCAAGTTATTTTGATGTAACATTTTTCAGTTTTGGTTGGAAAATTCTCTCTGAGCGGAAAAATTCGAAAAAAAAAATCGAAAATAGAGCTGCGCTGAAACAAGAATAACTGCATAGAACGAGTCAGAAATGCGTTCAGGTTTGTTTAGATTTTTAGATTCATAGTTTTGAAACTCAATTTGGTTTTTAAACACTTTTGCAGATCTCTTCCTCCCGATGAAATAAGAAGAGCAACGCACGAAGCATTCCTGAGACGTATAAATAAATGTCTAGAAATTAACGGTCAAAACTTTGAGCATCTTCTCTAGTTATAACTGCGAGAGTTTGCCATGGTTCTCCTAATAGTAACTTGAAGTCGGTTTCAAGAAGGGGTGAAAAATCTTCAGTATGGTTTAAGTAACAGTTCCTGAAAATTTCTCTTTTTGGCGTGAAGGAAGAAGAAATAGCTGAAAATTCAAGGAGAAAAACAGGTTTTTGTGAATAACTCAGAAAATATCCACTTTAGGGCAAGGGTGTGATGCATACACTAACATCATTTTTTAACGTAGATTCAATATAGGCCATAAAAAATGGAGTTCTAATTTGAAAGAATTGATTTTTCACGATTTTGTCATCCCTAACTTTGAAAGCGATTTTCTCACCCCCTGTATCATGAATCGCGATTTCGATTTTTAAAGTGGATACATCAATCTTACATCTTGAAAAATCCCAAAAATGAAAATTTTCCATCCAAAAACCTCGAAGTTATTCTTGTTTCAGCGAAGCTCTATTTTCGATTTTTTTTTCGAATTTTCCCGCTCAGAGAGATTTTCCAACCAAAACTAAAAAATGTTACATCAAAATAACTTGAAATTTTCTGAGGAATCTATTTCTGCAATAAAAAAATGGTGTTTTAATTTGAAAAACGGAAGTTGACGTCATTTCCGGAAAAACCGGAGTTGCTCATGCCTTGAAAATATTTTAGGTTTAATCAGCATCGTGAAATACTTATAAGTGCTGAATTTCATGAAAATACGTTCAGTAGTTTCCCGTATAAATATGGGTGAGGTTCCTCGTGAAAGACCCTGTATGGTATTCAACCCAATATTTTTACCATCAAGTGTTTAAAGAGATGCGGCATCGAGAAGTAGGTACCTAGTTGTGTCATGAAAAACCATCTGGTATCATAAATTTAAGCTGTTTCTAGTTTCTATCAGATGAGCAGAATCATCATTAGGTACGCTCTTCGTACATTGTGTTTTAGTTTTGCGAATAAACAATATGTGTGAATGAATTCAAAAAATGAACCGAAATTGATTCAAAGTGAAGTTTGAGTTTTGTGAGGCCTTATAAAATATTAGTAACAAAAATTTCATGAACAGAAAATGCCGAGAGGACAACAAGTGTGAGAGAAAATAATGGGTAGAATATAGAATATCAGAAAAGCAATTCGAATTATTTTTTTTAATTATAAAAACAGAAATAAGCCACGAAACACAAATCGAACACAACAAAAAACGTTCAAAACACTCAATACATCCTCAATTCTAAACACTAATGGCAATAAACGCTGCAGAGGGTTCGAAATCGCCAACTCAAATTAGAAAATTAAGATAAAAAATATAGTATCTCATTGGTGGATCCCATAAACCTCTCATCTCAGTGACAAAATCTAATATAATTTCTCCAACCTCATGATAAAAGATCTCCGAGCCTGGGAATTGAAAATGGTATTCATTTCGATAATTCATCTATGTTTCAAAAATTTTTTCGGTGTAGCCTCCGTAAAGGCAAAAAATTTTTTTGTTTTCCGTTTTATTCTTTTTCAAAATTGTTTCTTCAATATGATTTTAGTCAGAACCGTTTCCCTACTAAATTGGGAATCTGTTGTTTCAAGTTTCTTAATTTATGGTGCTTGCAACTTCGATACACATTATCTGTTTTATTCCGTAGTTATGTTGCTTTTCTTTATTTCATGGTATATGTGAGCAAAATTAATGCTCATTTCATATCAAACTGAATATATTTTCTGAAAATTTTGTTCCTATTATTCTGTGAAATGGGTCCATGTTAGGGATGAGCAGTTTCAATATTATGAATCTCATCAAAGTGGTTAGTAATTACCTTTGATTTTTAATATACACAACATTCATTCATGTATGTTTCTTCATTTTAAGGAATGTGCTTCTTTTGTGAAAAATAACTTGTTTTACAATGCTTGAAATTTTGAGATACACCGAAGAATGAAACTGAACTAAATCAGAGAATGAAACAAAAAGTGTTTCTCAAAATTCCAAGCATCCTTCAAGGTACTTCTTATAAAAAACCAATTCCACAAAATAAATTTCTCACAACTGTAATGAGATTCATTGTGTTGAAACTGCTCATTTCCAATATTTACTTCTTTCAAAGAATGAAAAGAATAGATTTTTCAAAAAAATATATCCTCTGATGAAAATGAGCCTTGCCTTCCCTTCCAGATTTCATGAAATAAAGAAAAGCTACAAAACTGAAGAAACAACAGTGTTTCTCATGTTAATGACAATTGCAGCCAACATTGAAAAAACTAATTTTCGATGAGTAAATGTGAAACTTGATCCTTTTGAATACTAACAGAGATCAAACAATGCAATTGATTTTTCCATCTCATTTATTTTTTTGGAATAGGACCTTCGAATTAATAATACCTTATTCTCAATCGAAACATAAATATTGAAATGTAGCGTTATTTTCTATTCAAAAATGTAATAATTTTCGTGTTCATTGCAAGAAAAAAAAATAAAATAAAATTATATCATAATATAATTGCAAGTACATGCATCAAAATTCAAAAGTTTCAACATTTAAATTTATTATTTACATTCCAGAGATAATTTCAATTCAAAATTCGCATAGTTAAATTTCATATGCAATTATCAATTGTAGTCTTCGATTTCCAAATCCATTGAGTTATATTGCTGGTTTCTTGATAATGCTGAAATTGAAAGATTTTGATAAGAAAAATGTAAAGAAATTCTATAATATTGTATTATAGATTAGTGTTAATAAATCTAGAGACTAAGGACTTGGGAGAAGGGAAACCGTGGAAACGAAGAAAGATTGAATGAGGAAGAATTGGAAAAATTGGGATGGAGAATGATGGAAAAACAAAAACTATATGACACAGATAAAGAAATTGATTAATGTTAAATAATTTACCGATATAATATAGTGTGATTATCATTTGAATGGAATTGGTAATATATGAAGAATGGTGAAAGCAGATATGGACTTACAAAAAGAAAAAATAAAGACATTTGCCCAGTAATCAGAAGAATATATATTGAAAATTAATTTCAAGAGATTAGTGTTTTCAAGCAGACTGTGAAATCCAAAAGGGAGCAAAGTGAGTTAATTTATAAACATTAAATAACCTTAAAGTTAACCTATTTTTGAACACTGCACAAAAATCATAACCATATATTTAGTTAGTTAGTCTTGATTTTTAATAGAATAGTTCATTATCAGAATCGAATTCCATGTTCATTAGATATTAAGAGTTCATCATATTTAACCAATTTCAAATTATAATATTTTGAAATTTAAATCAAAATCTTTCAATTTTAATTGACATCATTTTTTTGAACCCTCAATTGAGATAAGAGTTTAGCCCAGGTAATTTTTCAAAAATCTATATTTTTTTTTATAATTTCGGCTCCTCAAATTCAAATTAAATTCAAAAATTTTAAATATAAATAAAAAGGAACCATAACAAAATTATTTTGAATTATCCGTTATCGGTAAATTGTCAATAAATTTGAGAGGAAATAGGGTTTTTGAAAGAAACAGTTTCTCATATTTATAATTTTAATTAAGTAAAAAATAAATATAAAAGTAAAAAAGGAACTCTTTACATTCACATTAAAATACATATTTACATTTGACTCGTTAACAATATTCGACTTTTCACATTGTAATACTGAAAGTTTTCTTTCAATTCCTATTTGAGAAAATAAATTACATATAATAAATAAAATAAATAACATACAATCGTGACACAGTACTGGAATGTAAAAATTCAATTCAACTGGAGTCAAAACACGTACGAAAAATATGTACAATCTACAAATAATACAAGGAATACTGATAATAGTCACTAAAAATTAATCTAATACGAGCTTTTGAACTTAATAAGTCTTAAGTTTGAAAAACGAGGATTTTTCATTGAAGTCAGATTTTTATTTGTCAATGTCCTTAAGATGTATTCCCACTGATCTTCATTCGAATATATTTTGTATATTTTTTTGGAAATTCGACTACAAAATTTACCTTGTGTTCTTATTCGATTTTATTTCAGTTTTTGAGATTTAATCAATGGAAAATTCTGACCCTTGTGTGATGAGCAACTTCGTGACTCCAATTGTGTCAAGTTGCTAACACCAGTCTTCTCGTTGCTCCACACAAGGGCTTTCGGTGAGGTGTACCGATTATATCACAAACATCCTAAAGTACTATCACAGAACGAGAAGATTATAAAGAATATCCTTCACACCTTCCTTATTTGATAAAATTGGTTGCGTGGTCTCCTCAGGGCTTTCCTCTTCAACTGTGTAAAGAACCATTTCAAATTTTTGAGGATTTGTACGTCGAAGAAATACGAGTTTTTCAGGTCCATCTGACTGGGTAGCGGAATATCCATTTTCTCCAAGGGGAGTTTTCTTAAGAATCTAGTCGGTATCGCCTCTTTCACTTCACAGATGAAAGCCCTGAGTATAATTTTTGCGTCGAATAATATTTTTTCCCTTTTCTTCTTATCAAAGTGTCCTGGTGTTTGAATTGTGGTGCAGGATAGAACTTCCAAGACGCCAGCGAAGCGTTGTAAGTTGGGATGCAACTTCCTCAGTTTCTTCTCCTGTTAAAAAAAAAGGGTTTAATTATAAGACTGTATAGAGAAAACAACAAATTCACAAAAGCGTTTCTGTCATACGAGTAAACATTTGCTGTTGCTACAATTCGCGACATCTATCCATTGATTTATGCCTAAAATTTATTTTTCCACTGAAATGAACATTGTGAATGATGGGGGACTTCTTCATGAAAAACAATTTCATATGTGAATTTGATAGGTAGATTTGGACTACAGTGTATTTCACACAATTTCGATCATCAATTACTCTTTGGAATAGTTATAACGTCTCATAAAGTATTGTTGAAAGTTATATGAACTTGATACAGTTTGGAATGATCTATATAGCAGTCAAAAGTTATAGAAAACAGACATAAGAATCAGGAGACACCTTGAATTTTGTGACATGGCAGAGTAAAAAATTTTTATTATTATTTTTAGTCTTTCATTTCACATTTGATATTGATACTCATTTTATTTTCCTTTCGTTTTTTCTTTTTTCTTCTGAATTATGCAAATACAATATCAAGTGACGTGAAGGGGACTTTCTAATCAGAACATTTTTGAGTTGAAAATTTTTTATCTCGAGAAAAAATGATAGGTAGTTTATTGTGTGTTTTTCATCGGACAACGTAATAAGAGGATTTCATAAGACAAATAATTTCCTCGATTCTCTGAACAAGGTGAAATTAAGTTTATTGAAAGTTTTAAACCAAAAAGTTGATCGTCTGAGAAAATATTTTTAAGGTGAAAATGAATAAAAGTTTCTACTTACGAATTTTCTGGGAGAACTTATATTCCTTATCATTTGCATGGTATTCAGCCATTCGAAATTCTCCCTCTGAGGTTTAACGCTTTGCGTCTGTAAAAAATTAATCATTATTATTCTGATAGTTGCCATGGATTTCAAATTGAGTGAATTCTATTATTATTAGGAAAATTCTACAATCTTCCAAATCAGATTATTGATGTTTAAATAGTCTATGAAAAATATCTTCCGCTGTTTTGACACATTTTTATACACATTTTTGGAAGAAGCGTTTAAAGTATATTTTATTGTTTTTTATGCACGTTTCTAATGAACCTTCTCACATTGCTCTTTCATGGGCCCTCAAATGTTGTCATCCCTTAAATATAATTTTATATAGTTTAAAACTAACCTCGTTGGTGTATATCCATTCTATCTCTTTGAGCAGCTTTCTACTCCTATTGATTGACCTCTTCAGCTGGTCGATCACCACTCCTCTCTGCTTTACACTTCTGCCATGCCTGAACTTCTCCATCAGGCTTGACTGCAAAGGTTTTGAGTTGCAAGGATCTGTCCACCACTGCGTTGTATTGCAATCTGCAATGCATGGCGTGATAGACCCGATCGCCATTAGTATAAAGAGGATGGAACGAACACCTGTAAATACAAACACCATTTAGTTAATGACCAGGAAAAATTCATGTTGAATTGTCAGGAGATGATCTTGCGAAGCCCTCGACGAAATATTGAGAAATTTAGTAAATATTTTTCTCTATTTCAGTATCGTAATGAGTTCATTACAGTACTAAAAGTAGTGCTGTAATGAAACTCGTAACAGCATTGTTTTCAGTTATATTGTTCGTTTAATGGTTGTCAGTACTGACCTCCGATCGAATCAAGTTTCGAATCAAATCAATTCAAATTCCGTGATCTGTCAAATTTCGTATGTCACACCAACTGCCAAGATACAAAACGAAAGTCACTAATCCGAATTTTCATTTGAATTTCGAGAGTATTTCACAAGAATGGACTGAAATAGAGAAAATACCGTCTAATACTCGTTGCAGAAGGCTATTCCAACACTCATGCTATCGAAAACTTCGAACTTCGCATTCGTGTTGGAATACGAGCTCATTCTGCAACTTGTTTTAGAATATACTATTCAGGTGAATTCGCATAATGTCAGTGGTTCAAGTTGGAATTTTGCTTCAATGGTGAAAAACTATAAAATATACAAAAAAAAATCTAGGAGCTTCAATTCATATAAAAATTGAAATAATTGTAGGTGCTGTAAAAATTGAACTACCTAAATAACGAACTTCCTTCAATTTGGACGAGAACACTTATTATTTCAGTAGTCAGGGTAGACAAAGAGTGGAACGATTGAATATAGCATCAATAACTCTCATTTTCTGAATTGTAATTGATGAATTGTCGAAAATAGAGCTCAACCATAAGGAACAACTATAATTCATTATTTCAAATTGGAGAATTATTCAACTATAAATGTAGAGGTTGGTGATACAAGAATTAATCATATGAAGGAAATCAGAATTAATTGCTCTTTTGGAAACTCACTAGTAATTTCGATGGCGTTCGTGAAAAATTGATTTAATATGAGAAATTGATTTGAAATTCATTTTCGAAAATAGGACTGACCATCGGACAATTTTTCCTGCATATTTCTGAGGAATAGGAGAAAAAAATTATTGTGGCAAAAATAATTCTGGAAACCATGCTTTTACGAAGAATTAAGTAAACCCTGATTTTTCCGAATTGAAAATAGAAACGTGGGATATGAAGGCTTCATCATATACTACTTTACTATTGTAAAAGGAAATATAAATCGGAATGAAAATATGATATATGGAAATTTGTACCTATGCCTCTACAAATTCAGTCTGAGACACGAATATTTGAAAGAGGTGGAAAACACTCACTGAGAAATGGATTTGAAAAAAATATAGTTATATTAGTATGAGTGGATCAAAATGCAAAAACTTGTCAAAAAAGGGGGATTATCAATCGAAAAAAAAAGGGTCGAAATTTTAAATGAAAAATTAAATAAAGTTTATAATAGAAAAAAAGAAAAAATTTTAACAAAATTTGAAAATTGTCACAAAAGAACTGCGAACTCACTGTTTATTCTGGTTGCCGCACCAGGTATGTTGCTCGGTTTGTAAAACATAACAGCACCTCCCCCAACTTAACATTGGTGGTTCCGTATCGCAAGTGGTACCCGCTCAATTTCGCGAACTTGTACCCGCGCCGACGGTCGGACTCAAACTGAAAACTTAACCCGTACGCGCAAAGCTCGATGTGATGCCACTAAAATCCAGCTTCTCTACGCTAGCGATGTCCTAAGAGTACCTTCTAGTTTTGTAGTACGTGTGAGATAGGTTTTGCGATCTCTTTTATTTGATGGATATGACACACACCACGACGTTCAACACAAACGTTGAGGCGGGGCATGTACGGGAGAGGGCTTTGATTATTGGCCGGTGGAGTAGTACTTGAATAGCGGAGTAGTACCTGGTCGACCCATAGAAATAGTGGAAGAAGTGTACCATGAGCCGTTTGCCATCTAGATATCACAATTGCCGCATTGCTCTTTTGTGAAATTCCTAGGGTACCGCAAAATGCCTTCTTATTGGAGGCTGGTGCAGGCGGAGAGAGGGGGGGAACGATTCCCGTTATCATTCCTGGCTAGAGAGATCATCCGGGGTCTGTTTTTGGTGCGAAGAAAATGTTGAAAAGATTTATAAGAAACCGAAATCTAATTCGAAAGAAAATACTGTCTGGACCACAATTATTTTCAAATGTTAAGCAACAATTCTAATATAATATAAAACGCTGAAACAAGTTATAAGAAATCAAAAAATGCAGTTAGAACTCTGTTTAAAATATCACCTTATTAATGAAGTTCCACTGAAAGCAAATCGTCGAGAATGTCGAAACTATTTTCTACTTTCGAGTATTGAAATTTAATCTGCAAGAAGAATGAGATGCGTAAAATGAGAAACACTCTGAGAATAATGAAACCAAAATTGATTTCCTCAGTCTCACCGTTATTAAATTCCTTAGTTCAATCAATTTTCCGGAAATGATTCCATTGAACTGGGAAAAAAAAATTGTTGCTACATAGCCGCGAATTTTGAGGAAATTATTAACATACCTACACTATTTACCGTTTGAATATCTAGTTAAAGATAAGACGAGTCCTTCCCAAATTTGAGAGGAATTTAAAAGGTTTTCATTCACAGATAAAGGAAGTTAATGGCGTAAATTTAGAAAAGATGGAATTTCAATTTTCATAATACAAAAACAAGCAATTATGAATTTTGCTGTTGACTTCGTTTTATCGAAACAGAAGATGTTATCGGAATAATTTACCGAAACTCTCTCTAACGATTATTATTGAATTGAATGAGTCGAAGAAGCAACCTCTTTTCAATACCAATAGTAACTTATCGGAAGTAATTGCACAAGTGCATCAAAATTACCGATAATTTTGCATGTCAGCGTGTTGTCTGAAAAACGTCCAAAAATGAAAATGACCGAATGCAGTTTTTCAAAGAGAACAAGCTGGAATGCAGAATTATCAGGTCATTTTGATGTAAGAGTGTAATTCGGGTGAATATTTCCCGAAATTGCTATGGATACAAGCAGGGCAATTATCGGAAGTAATTGCACAAGTGCATCAAAATTACCGATAATTTTACATGACAGCGTGTTGTCAAAAAACTGAATGAGCCGAATGCAGTTTTTCAAAGACAACACGCTGGAATGCAGAATTATCAGGTCATTCTGATGCACGAGTGTAATTCGGGGGAATATTTCCCGAAATTGCTATGTATACGAGCAGTGCAATTATCGCAGGGATCTTTCGCTTTCTACAATGCAATTATCGCTGTAATTTTCGATAAGTGCATTCTATCAACATGAAGTTTTTGACAGGAGGGAAATATTCGCTGTAATATTCGATAATTGCATTCTATTTTCATGAAGTTTTTGAAAGGAGGGAAATATTCGTTATAACTGATAGTCTGATCCTAAATTTTCTATTCAACTCAAAAATGAAACTTATCTTCTACCGATTGATTTATGTGTTGATTAATTTCATCTTGGATATAATATGTGGTTTTGAGGACAATTTTATGGCAGAAATAATTTCATCTGTGAATATCGTGTATTTTTTCTACTCATGACATTCATGGTGATGTTAATATTTTGCAAACTGAAAGAAATTCACAAAAAAATATATAATTGACATTCCATCATATTCTGTGAAATTTTTATCCTTCAGAACAAAATTGTTTCTAGACGAATCAGATTCATGATTTGTGACAATAATTCAGTTCGCAAAATATCAATATCACCATGAATATCCTGAGAAGAAAAATACATGATATTCACAGAGGGGAGGAAGCTTTCCAGCAGTACAATAATTGTCCTCAAAACCACATATTATATACAAGATGAATTTTTTTTAACTGGTATCAATACACAAATCAAGTCTCGGGTTATCAAACAAGTCGTTTTGTTCCCAATCGAATTATAAAAACAGTTCTCATACAATTTCTCAAAGAACAATCATGTGAGCATTGCAAACATGTCCATGTCATTTTGAGCATATACATATTTGTTTTTTTCTCCATTTCTACTTTTTTTACTTTTAAATATTTTTTTATGAAGACTCTATAAGATTAATCATGGCCTTTAACTTTATGTTTCTTTTCAAGTTGCTGGAGTTTTGAACCACACAAACTACAAGAAATCAATCACCTTATTTACACGCGCTTCTATGTATGAACCTACTTGTAGCACGGTTCGACGTGTTCGCAACTGAGAACAAACAACCACAGATTTGGAAGTTGAATTGAAACTATTTTTATCGAAATCGGGACACTTCCAAAATTGCACTTTCTGATCATTCAGTATCGAAATTGCCAGTGAATTCTTTTCTTTGAACTTTGTTGGTAAGTTGTTATACTTTAGTAAATATTTCTTTGAAGGTAGGATATGAGTATATCATTGAATTTTATTGTCTTGGCTTTTCTTGAAGTCATGAAAAATTTGTGTCATCAAATAAGGACGCTGGGCTTGAACAACATTTGTGATATTATTACAGATTATTTTACGAGGATCAGAATAAGCTATCTAAATTGTAATTTCTCAACAGGGACTTCAAATATTCCATGTCATAGCAAAGTGACATCGACATAATATCCATTTCACCCGACACTGAGGAACTATGACGATTTTGATGATATCAAGCTGAATATATTCACGTGATAAATGATGCAGTACGCAATGTGGAAGTACAACTTCACGGATCTGAAATAGACGAATCGGATGAAGATGAATTTATCACTTGCATTGTTGAAAAGAAGCTTTCGGAAAAGAAGCCTGTGCAAGACAGCCGAAAATTTCCAAAAAATGTATAATAGACTGTAGCACTCGACGCCTGTGAAAATATGTGAACATTTATCCAACTATGAATTATATGCGCATATCAGCACCCAAGAGGTAAAGTGTGTTAAGTCACAATATCAAAATTAGACAAAAGAGGGATTTTTCAGTTCGATTATTGTTTCAAAGAATGTTTACTGCCATTATTTGGCGACTTGATATACCTAGGGGGTCGAAAATGTGTTCCACTAGCTAGAATTTACTAATATGAATCCAATATTGTAGATAGTTCATGTCTGAAAAAATGTGACTTAACACACTTTACCTCTGAGGTGCTGATATAGTATAGGAAATCTAGCGATATGCACCTATTCAACAATATTTACATGATTTTCACGAAAGAAGTTAGCAGTTATTATACGAAAAGAGTGTTTTCTTTCAGGATTCTGGTTTTATTCATAAAAATTTTTATGAATAGGCACTTAATAATGAAAAATCATCTGAATCCCAACGTCCCCAGTGATTTTTTTATACTGAAATTGGAAATTCAAACGAGAAATTTACAAAAAAGTAATTTGGGCCTTAACCCATTAGCGGTTGCCATATGACAACGCTTTACGGGTGTTTTTCAAATGGTTCCCAGATACGTAGATTTGTAGCTAGAAAGTTGGGGGTTAGTTTACTTGATACAAAAATGTACCTTATTTTACCAGTAACAAGAATTTTTTTTTTGTAAATTCACTTGTTCCGCGTCCAGAAGTTGTGAAACTTTGAGTTCTTCGTGAATCGTGAAAAACATTGAACCTAAGGTCGTGTAAGTGAAATATTTTCTATTTGCGCCCTGGTTTTGTTATTATATTTTTTCATATGAATCTTGAAACTACAATTCATGCTCCTAACAGGCTAAATATAATCACAAAAAAATATTAGTAGGAAAAATTTTCAGTTGATTTCGTGGGTTGCGCTTATACTCAGTGATAATGCTGACCGGATAGGAATTCGTAGTGAGAAATGGTATTAGCCGATTGTTTCATGGTTGCTAGACGTAGCTATGCAAAATAGATGGATTCTGTACAATAAAACAGGAAAACAAAAAAATTCGCAACTCGAATTCAAACGAGAAGTGGCCAACAGCTATTTGAAAAAGTATGGGGTAGAACCGAAAGGGCAAGGAAGGCGGTCATCCTCTTGTTTTTCTTCCAGAGATAGTCAAATTTCCAATTCCGTATGATTCGATGAACTCAATCATTTTGTGAAGTACACAGAAGACAAAAAGAGTGCGCTGGACGTGGATGTAAGTCGATCATGAGAACAATGTGTTCAAAAAGCAATGTTGGACTTTGCAGGGATTGTTTTCTTCCGTTTCATACCGCATGATATTTGTATTATGACATTGTGAATATTTTACAAATGAATGAAATGTTTAAAAACTATTAAAATGTCAAAAAAATTTCATGTATCTCTTCAGTAAAATAGTATTCCCTCTAAAAATGAAATCACAAGCGCCTAGGGTTTCCATATGGCAACCACCAATTTTGAAAAAACTAGAGAGCGTATAAAATTTTTATATTATTTTTCCGTCTCTACAGAGCGTTTCGGACCAGCTTTTAAAAAAAATTTTCGAAAAATCGAAAAAAAATTAATTCCGGCGCTAATGGGTTAATGGGTTGAATGAAAAAGTGAACCTGCAGCGATTCCGAAATTGCTCCCGTACACCGTGAATCCGACACTTAACCGCGTTATAGTGGCTCAGATTTAACGAGTACAAAGGAGTTATACCGCGCAGCAGCCCCAGGCTCCGGAATCTACCGGAGGCCAAACTTCTGACTCCGGTGGTCCAGACCGACATTTGTCTATGAAGAAGTGGCCGCTCTCAAATTCGAGGCTCGGGACCGCTGGCCCAGACCGCGAAGATGATAATATATGGCGTTCCGATTTAATAAACCTACCTACGGGTTGTTTGAACTAATAGTAGAAGCCGACAACTAATTATAATGGTGTTGTACCTCTTCCCCTGCCGTCTATTTATATTACTATTATCACTTCGAAACCGGCGTATACCTATATGGAGGAGGCTGCGGTTTTGAGGAGGGGTACGTCATGAATCATTTGTTTTATTGAATGCGGTCGAAGAAGAGCTCGAGGATGAAGCAATTTTCGGTGATGGTTTCAGTTTTTGGTGCTTATGACAACGAGATATCTGGAAGGACTGCTTATTCAAATAATCCATCAATCAGATATTTAACTGACAGAAAAGTTATTTCTCTATTTCAGTATCACAATGAATAGAGCTGTGATGCACTCATTACAGCATTATTTTCGGAAGTTATTGCACAAGTGCATCAAAATCACCGATAATTTTGCATGACACCGTGTTGTCTGAAAACTGCATGAGTTCAAAGATGGAGGGCTCTTTCTCCAATAATGAAAATGACCTATATATATATATATATATATATATATATATATATATATATATATATATATATATATATATATATTCTTATCAATAAGAGAAATAAAATAATACAAAAAATGTTGAAACAAAAAGTACCTAAGCTGAGGTATAAAAACAACGGGGTATCATAACATTCTTCGTATGATACTATAGAATCATACGATACTATACAGCCAGGGGAAAAAACCTCAGCCGAAAAAACCTGTCTCCCCGTAAAAAAATAACATGAAATATTAAATATCAGGAAAATCTTTAAAGACATCAGTGTGATCATCTTCATGTTATCCGTCGATGGGCTCGGATAAACAGATTCTTCCCAAAACGACTCGCAATTCTTAATCTGAAATGAAAAAAGACAAAAGCAGAAAAGAAACCGATTATTCAGAATAAATCAAATGCATTTTACGAATGCATTTGTAAAATGCGTCGGGACACAGTAACAAAGCCTACACAGAACACACCCCATCATTCTAACTCGCACAAGCTTCGAGTAGCTTATGAAGGGTTTCACAGAAACCCAGAATGCATTTCCATGCATTCATACATACATACTTTGAAAAACATAAACATTCAGAATTCTTGGCCAAATAATGTTCGGAGGTTTATAAATATTTATGACAGAAATGTCATAAAATTTGAAAGAAATGAAAAAAAACTCCATCAATTTCCCCTTTTCGAATCTGTTGGAAATTACGAACTGATAATTTTTAAACAAAACAAGCTGAACTTGTAAAAAATCAATTAATACATAACTTTCAACTGTCCCCCTTCACGAGGATATTTTTCTGTTGCCGTGTGGGTTTCTTGCTGAAGAATCACTTCGATACCATGTTCATCAGCCAATTTGGAGACGTAATCACACTTGTCCTTCGAAATTCCTTCGATATTCAAATTCAAAATCCACAAATTCTGGCTCTCTGGTCGTGAGGGTTTTTGAAACCGGATACGACCTTCCCGGTTATGACTTTTCGGCACTTCAGATGTTTAAAGACCGCTACGGGACCCCAATGAAAGGCAATCATCTCCCATATATAAACCAAACATGTTATAACACAAGAAAAGAGAATATTTTTTAGGACCAAAAACTAAGACATATTCCGAGAATTTTGAAAGACATCACGCTGGAATGCAGAATTATCAGGTCATTCTGATGCACGAGTGTAATTCGGGGGAATATTTCCTGAAATTGCTATGGATACGAGCGGTGCAATTATCGCAGGGATTTTTCGCTCTCTACAATGCAATTATCGCTGTAATTTCCGATAATTGCATTCTATTTACATGAAGTTTTTTACAGGAGGGAAATATTCAGTTATATTTTTCGTGTTGCGGTTGTCAACTCTGACTTCCAATCCTATCAAGTTTCAACACACGTCGATCCAAATGCCGAATCTGTCAATTTTCGTAACAATCACACCAACTCACAAGATACAGTTCAAAAGTCACTAGGTTGTTTATTATCTGAATTTTTCATTAAATTTCGAGAGTATTTCACAAAACTTAACTGAAATAGAGAAAATATCGTCTAATACTCGTTGCAGAAAGCAATTCCAACACTCATGCTTTCGCATTCGTGTTCGAATAGAAGCTCATTCTGCAACTCGTTTTAGAACTCATTATTATAATACAAATGCACTGGTATTCTTCCACGAGTTCAAAATCAAACACGAGCCACGAGGTGTCGACTTCTTGAATGAACCGATCTTAGAGTGAGCTTTCTGTAGGCTACTCACTGTAGTATCTTGTTATTATAGCCTTTAATTTTCATTCAAGTTGAGATCTCGAATCGTTACTTTCAGTTTGAGGTTCTGTGGAAGACAATAATCTTTTTTCGGTGGGTATTACATTTGAATTGAAAGAAAAGAACAATGCAAGTAACCAGATAATTGACAAGAAGTTGGACATGAATAGATAGAAACATGACAGCAAAAGCAAAACCAATACACGATACCATAACAGAACAAGGTGCTGAAAGTTATAATCCTCATTCCAATACTACTACCATTTCCAGTTGTTATTCAGACATCGTCAATTGACATTCAGAAAATATCACTTGTATTTCAGATTTGTCAATTGAATTTCAGAAAATATCGAATGAAATTCAATTGAGTGATCCAAGGTACAATTGATGTTTTCTGAAATTCAATTGACGCTTTCTGAAATTAAAGTGACTAATATGAAATACACTCGACGGTTTCTACTTGGAATACCAGGTATAAGTGTGGATGTATCCAAACTAATTTCACATTTTTGGGAACAATCAATAAGGAAATCGATACAGTGCATCTCAATACTTAGAGATAATCTATCTCGACGAGGTAAAATATTGTGCGATCCGCATTGACTCAGTATCAAACCTTATCTCTGACGTAAAATTAATTGAGGTTACGCCGATTCCTGCCGTTGAATCTGTAGCATGGCGCCAAAAAATGAGTAAGCTTTTGTTGGCGAAATTTCATGATATAATAATGAGTTTCAAGAAGTCCCACACTTGAGTTCTATTTGTTTATTGAGTAATTTTCCTTAATCACCAGATCATCAGAAACATCGAAATCTTGTGGAAAAAGCTCGAATTTGACTAAGAATAAAAACGTGGTCAAATTATATTCATAGAAAAAACGAAGAACGAGAAAATTTCTCAGAACATTATAACGTTGAAGGACAGTGTAGAAATGGCCTGAAATAAAATCAAACAAAACATGATACACAGAGCAAAGGAAGCAATGGGGCAGAGAAACATCAATATCAACGGCGGAAAAATACCAAACCTTGGTTTACTGGAGAAGTGAAAGATCTGTCAAATGAAAAGAAGATGGCATACATCAAGTATATAGATACTACAGGGAACATGATCTATACGGATGCCAGAGGAGAATATGGAACATGCTTAGAAAAAGGAAGAAGAAAGAATGTAACAGAGAAAGTACAGATGAAAAATATAACCAAGATAATATAAATTCGTCACCTTTCAGGGAACCAGATGCCATCATGACGATTGACACACAAACCAGTCGCAGCTCTATTTATAGGGATCCAAGTCTATTGTTCTCAGAAATGCAAATTTTTTCGAGAAAGTGTTGAACTATTCACAGAATGATTACTTGCAACTGCCTGAATGAGGACACATATAAGGTACACAACTTCTACAAAATTGTAGGTATGGGGTGTGCTGTGGCTGGTTATACAGATATCGGGAGTAATATCTCTGCCGCACGTTGCGATTGGTCCAAAAGCGCTTTCTAGAAAAAAATTTGCATATCTGAGAACAATAGACTAGCGCAATAGCAATATATCTGCCGCTCGTTGCGATTTTCGACTATTATCATAGTTATCGTCATAGTCGACTATGGTGGTTCTGATCGGTTTTTGTGTCGTCTCGATGTTGTGCCTCTTGGGTATTTTACCAGTTATATCTGTGACCTTAGACATGTATGGTGAGATAGCTCTTCCATTGCGGTGATTTGTGAGTTTTGAAACATAGATGCATTCAAAATAGTCATACAACAAGACGTTATATCAATACGAGAATTAAGAAGCAAGAACGATGCTGTCTCTAACAGATGTACACAAAACCTTTAGTTTTCTCAAAGGCGGAGGTTATTTCTAATATCAAAAGTTACTATCTTAGGCTGAACATGAAAGCCATTGAAATTTATTGACATAAAAACAACATGAACATAGTTTAGATTGAAATATTTCTTGCATTATATATTTCGAGAAGGTTTTCGATTATGCGTTCGAGTTTTTTCGAGATATTCATTAGATCGATTGAAAATATTTGAAATGAGGTGGGTGAGCAGGTGATTTCTTATCTCATCGATATCATTTTGTCCTGGAATTAGTTCCAGAAAATAGTATACAAATTTGATTCAATCATTTCAAGTTTTTTTCTTGAAAAGGAAATTTTAGAAGAACTCAAGACTGCCTGAAGAAGTATTACATAGAGAAAAATTTGAGAAATTTACTTCACCTTAGTAGGAAGAGCATCAACTCAACTGAAAACCATTCAGACCACAAAAAACAACGATGACGTAAAATAACTTCACTTTATATCTATCACGTGAAAACCATTCATTTGCTAAAGTGCATTCTCGAAACAAACCACAATGTCTTTATCGCTCCTAGAATGAAATTGATATAATATTTCGGAGGATGTATTATGTTGTCGATAAGACGTCACTAGTAGGCTCCTACGGTCTCACAGAACCAATTCTTGGTGTTCAATTCGGATGTCGAATGAATTTTGGTTCGTAGAAATACGGAACTGAGGACAAGATTTCCGTGCTAACCGCAAAAATAAAAACCAAAAGAATTTAAATTTGTCACCTTTCAGGGAAACAGATGGCATGACGACGATTGACACACAACAACAGCTACAAACTAGTCGCAGCTCAATTTATAGGGATCCAAGTCTATTGTTCTCAGATATTCAAATTTTTTCGAGATACCATAGTCCAAAATCACAACGACGGCAGAGATATGAATGAGCACCTAGAGTACACGACATATCTAAAATTTTGCAGAAGTTGTGTACCTAATATGTGTCTTAATTTCGGCAGTATCAAGTAATTATTCTGTGAATAGTTCTAGGCTTTCACAATCGGATATACTGACATTGTGAAAGTTTTCCGGGCTTAGTGGCCAAAGTCCATTGGGAATGGACAATTGCGGAAGGCATCTTCAGAGGATTCTTGGTGGGTCGATTTTGTCTTTGGTAGTAATTTTTTGCGGAAGTTTTTGTGTCGTCTCGATGTTGTGCCTCTTGAGTATTCTACCAATTCTATCTGTGACCTTAGGCATGTATAGTAAGATAGCTCTTCCATTGGCGGTGATTTGTGATGTGTTATCATCTTATGCCATCTTACCATACATCCCTGAGATCACATAGTATAAAATTGGTAGAATACTGAAAATTTTCCTGAGAACTTCATTTGGGTTTTCTCTCCCTAAAAAAAAATTGTCACGATTCTACAAATTGAAGGAAAATTAGTTATTGTCTGACGAAGGAGTCTGATTTAGACTCCAAAATGTTACGCTTAAGATTTCAAAGTGTTTTCTTCTTCTTTTTGTGCCTTATTAGGCAACAATTTCTGCTCGTAAAGTTTTGGCCCCTGACAAATTAGTGCTCAAATTTTTTCTAATTGTTTCTTGTTTCAGAGACTTGGAGAGAAAACCCAAATCAAGTTTTCACGAAAATGCAGAGACCTCCCAGACAATATTTCAATAGATATCAGAATACTGAAAGGCACAAAATCGAGACCGTTTATAAACCGACACACTTTCTCAAGCCAGTATTTACGGGACACGATAAGACTGCGGCAAAGTCTATATTGGTACAACAAGACGAAGTATCTATATGAGAATTAAGGAGCACGAACGATGCTGTCAACTCAATCAGACAGAGAAATCCGCACTAGCGGAATATGCTCTAACAGATGCACCCAAAACCTATAGTTTTCTCAAAGGCAGAGGTTATTTCCAATATCGAAAGTAACTACCTTACGGAAGCCATTGAAATTTATTGACATAAAAACAATATTGACATAGTGCATAAGTAGTGCATGGTCGCTGATCTCAAAAATCATGACAGAAGCTGTGTCTCGTAGGCACTGGAATCCTTTTCATGGATCAAATTGAGATGTTATTCCGATCTTTGAAATGGTTTTCATTTAATTGTTTTTTCGTCATTCCGATAAAAATCCATTTTTTTATTCCGTTAAAATTAAATCACCGTTAATACCTACCCTACCCAAATGAAGTTTTCAGGTATCAATAGAGAAGTTTCATAATATAATACGCAGTTATTATCTTCCGTCCCGAGTAAAAATTCAATATTGAATAAAAAAAATCAGTTCCTAATTTATATAGAAAAACAGCAGGCCGTGAATAATTAACTTGCTCAAACTGAATAAGATACAAAAAATTATCTTAATGAAGTTTATGTAATTTCTATTATGTTCTTGAAACATTATCTCGTGGATGTCAAAGTCGCGCATTCGCCATTTTGTTATAATAGTCGATGTTAATTTGCTTCGGGTCCTTAGTTTTACTCATTTCATTGAATAATTTCTTCTAAATGGAGAAGTGAAAAAGAATTCGTTTTTATTGGAAAATATTCTCGATGTGCTAGAATATCGATTATACATTGTTTTCCAAACTTGAATAGGTTTGGAAAATCGTGTTGAAGAGTTTATATTTTCTGTTAATTTTTTGAATAGATTTTGTTCTTTTTAAGAATCTTTACTTCCAGATGAATTATTAGAATTCATTTAATTCTCCAGGTCACATAAATAATGTTTCATTTACTGAGCTCCACAAAGGGAATATTGTGTTATGAAAGTACATACTTTGGTTTCAAAATGGGTGCCAAACGAAAAAATATTTCACTCGTGTGAGTTGAATAATTTTCTATTCAACAATTTTTCAAAGGAATGAAAAAACAATGAAAACTCTCGTCTAATTACATATTTATATTGATCATTTTTGACAGTTTTGTCATGAAAAACATTTTTCTGATGTACCTTTTTCTTCAGATCTCATTCGGTTGAAAAAAAAATGCTGTTGAAAATCCACGAAACAATGTAATTTTCGAATATTCATATGTCGCGAATGATCGTACCGAATGGAATGATTGTAGGAATATGCATATCAATTGATGTGGTGAATTTCCAAAAAATACGAACATATTTTTTTATTTATTCTTTATATTATGACCATAACATTCCATTTTTTTCAATAACTAAACTATAATTCCAAAGGACTCAACTCTTCAAAGGGAGTAAAATGCAATTTAATGAATATATGGCTATTTTGAAGAATAAAAAAAAATTTCGTAAAATCCAGTGAATTGAAAAAAATTATATGAAAGGAATTAAAATTTGTTACTGTCTCTGAATGCAACTCTTTTCGAAAAATCCGAAGCATTAAATTCCTGCTTGAATGCGAAAAAAGTAGCATGTTTTCAGGGGTGGCTCATCCCATTATGAAAGTTCGAAACGGCTCTATCTCTTGAACTAGGCTGAATCAAAAAAAAATGTTATGAAAAAAAATTTTCTTTCGACCCCAGGAAAAAATGTAGTGTTCAGCCTGTAGAATCGAAATAATGAGTTTTGACAAATCTGAATATTAGTATATTTCTGTCGATTTAAATTCAAATGAAGAACTAGTCACGTAGGATTATATCGATGATTCGGTACTCATTTCTGCCTCATCTATCGAGAATATTTTTATGACCCTGAAATGTTAGCTCTCTGTGTGACAAATAACGTAATAATGAACTTTGGATTGAGCAATGATTCGCACAAAAATGTGGAAATCATAAGGCTACTTAGGTAGGTTTTAGAAATATTCGTGAGACGATATAACAGCAAAAATGATAATAATAAACAAGAAGTATTGCTCTCAATATAATAAAGTGATTTTCAACATAATCATACGTCTGGTCATCCCTGAGGGATGACCTTCTCTCTTCTCAAAATTTGATTTCAGAGGTGCGATATTATTCATTATGATGAACGTAACCATCATTGGAAAAATTCTGTGATAATCTATACAATCGTGAATTTTTATAAATTGTATTGACAGTCACAAAATTTTGTAAAGAAGGATATTTTCAAGTTATTTTAGTTACTAGGAAAATAAGAGAGAAAGCTGTAGCAACTAAATTTTTTACGATAAATTGGCAGTTTGCATTACCATCATTGAGAAAAGTGGTCTATAATGAATGCATTTATTGTTTTTTCAAAAAGAATTGCATTGATTTCAGAAACTAATTGTTTGATAGTACTCACCACCACAACAATTTCCCTGCAATAGTGTCACTCATGCGAGAAACATCAAAACAACCTAGTCACTAAACTATTCTTCGGCAAAAAATTTTGTATCGAGATATTTTCTTCAGTCGAAGTCTAGATTACAAAATAAGGTCTACAAATGAATTAAATTTTTTTTACGAATACCTTAACTCAAACTTAACCGTCGATCCAATCTCACATAACTGACACTTATGCGAGGAGCACGCAAACCACAAAATGACACTGAAATGAATCAGGTAAAGCCCGTTTCACACGTCATAATCGCGAGTAATATTTACCTAGAGATATCTCCCTTCGTCGGCTAGCTTCTGCCATGGATTCGCCAAGAAATCTGATCGCAACTGTTGTTTCAATTCACTTCAACGCTTAAACGCACGCCGGTCGTCTATGATTCATCTGATAAACCAACCTTATTCGTCTATAAGCCGCTTCAGTTGTGTGTTTTTCGCGGACCACTTAGTCATTTTATACATATGCTGATCCAGGAGACAACAGTCTTAGACATCAACACTAGTGGAGGGGGTATAGAGGACCTATCTTGACCTGGAGGAATCCCTGGATAGGATAGGAATCTGTTACGCTTTACGCTAGGTGTCCTCGATCTAATCGATGCGTTTTTTAGTAATTATGCGACGTTTTCGGAATTCGGGGAAATATTCTATCGATTACACCTGATGATGAGATCTAGCGACAGATTACGAGATCTGGGGACCAGTTGTTTCAATTCCTGATCGATTTATCGGTCGAATATGTTTCTTCTAGCCATATATGTAGCTTCTAGTGTTGTACTCTCTTTCTTCCCGAAAGAAAAAATTTTTCGATCTAGATCATCAAAATGATGTCTTAAACTAGGCCAATAAAACTCAACATCGCTGTTGTCAGCATACCGCATGGTCAAAATTGGTGATCCCTGAGGCCTGAGGAAGAACTTTTTTAAACGTAAGAGAGCTAGGAAAATGCATGCCACAATCGGGATCTATTTTTCAAAAAACTAATTACGAAATCAACTGCATTCCTTCATCTTCTTTATAGGACAAAATTGAAATTTTGGCGATGTCAACATTGTTCAGTATCTCAGTTTCTGTTCATGCTACAATGTTGAAATTTCAAATATTACACAGGCACATTTTTGATAAGTTGCAAACTGGCACTGCTTTCTGCCTTGAGTTTATAAAATTACATTTTAACAACTAGTTTTTTAATGACAGCGAAAAACCATTATTCGCTGGTTTTTGTACTACTGTCATTGAAAGTGCAACTTTCATTGATAGCCGAATGATGATGAGAAAAATGATGATGAAATCATATAAAATTAAAATCATTAATTTGGGAATTTAAAATTTTGTATCAATATGAACGAATTATGAACGAACTGGAACAATTGCTACCATTAATGCCTTGCGATGTTAGGGAGCTTCGAAACATAACTTGTAGAAACTGGAAGTACAATATTAAATGATGACGTTTCAAAATCTGCTGAGTTGTTTGTGAGTGAGAGAATTGTTTCTGCAATGGCATTTCTATAAGCAATGGCTCTGGGCTACCTTCGTATAGACTTTCATCCACTATGTGATATTATTTGCTCTTGATTCTAGTAAAAAAGCAGATTATCTAGAAAACAGGTTGCTGTGATTCCGGTAGTTTGAGAAAATCGTCAAAAATAGAGTGCAATGAGCAATTTTTATTTCATACGGGAAACGGATTTCAAAATAGTCCACTATGGTAGTTTTTGAAGTATACTTTTTCAAGGTAACAGTGGATAAAACTTAAAGATCGTATATCGAAAACCGTTCGAGATAATTGTGTGATTTTTTTATTGAATTCCCGAAACGTTATCAAGTCCTCTGCAATTCTACGGATCATTCCAAATGTTGTCTGAAAGACCCTGAAATTTCTTAAAAATTACTCTCAGAAATGTCGATGAGTTGATTTATTCGAATTGTATGCCCTGTATATATGTTGTGTCTAAAATGAAGATTTTGTCACGTTTACAGTTTGGATAAAGCTAGTCACGGAAGCATATCGGAAGGCATATTGTGAGGTTATTTTGAATGGTTTGTCGTTGTTCGCTCACGCTTTTTGGTTATAAACTTCTACCTTTTTCTAATAAGAGTTATAAATAATAATATGGCTTTGTTTATTGGGATATAACTAAGGAAAATCAGTTCAGGAAGTTTTTTGTTTGCGTTTTTTTTTAATTGAAAAAATGTTATTGCTATAATTTAAAAATAGCGAAGAGTATTACATAATTATAAATCAATTATCATCTTACCAAGGCCTTGAGATGGTTTCCTCCCTTTCTCGATTTGATGAACAGATATTGAATATGAATATCATCAAAAATCAAACAGTGGCGTAGCGAGCTCAATTCGAGCCCGGGGCACAAAACCTTTTTAGCGCCCCCCCTTCTGAATTCATAAAGGTACGGAAGCCCGCAAAATTTTTTTCTCAGGGGGGGGCACGGCCCCCCTTGCGGGCGCCCATGCATGAAGGAATATTATTATAATATCGTAAATGTGAAATATACTCGCAAATTAACGAATGAATGAAGTGAGATAAATTGTCATGGGCTCAAGCAAAGGCATTAAATTTTGGACAAAAAATGTAGTAGAGAAAACAAGAATAGGTTTTGAAATGTATATAATATTTCAAGATATATTTGTCATGTATTTCATATATCTATGAAGGAATAATGAAAGAAACGCAGTTTCAAAACTGTGAAATTTATGTATGAATTTTTCCTTGCTTTCGATCAATCAAATTAATCGGAAATGTCATCAAAGTAAATCAATTCAAAATTTTCTCTTTCCACTCTTGAAAATGCCAGGTAAGTTACCTGCGCTATGGTTTCATCGTAGATCGTAGGCTCGATAGATATGACAGAAGTAATTTTAATTGATCGTAGCAGCTAGCAATTGGAGCTGAGAGAGTCAGGAGTATTTGGAGTGAAACCTTAGGATTGGAAAAACATCTTCCATGCGATGTTATAAAATTTAGAAATTTCAAAAGTTCAATTTGTTTCCTAGTGCGGAGTTATATTTTGCTTTCACTTGATTCGTTGAAGAATTCTATTCAGTTGAAATCAGTATTATAAAATTCACCCAAATTTTCACAATTTCCTTCAAGGTCGTTGTCAACAGTATCCTAGTTATAAATTTTCAAGATCTAGCATCCAAATTTCGTCGGCCTAATTTGTTAACCTGCCAAATACATTCTAGAACAATGGACTCAGCAGGTTAACGAATTAGACCGACGATTTGATATTATATTGGGTCACTCGATCGTGAACATATTTCTTGTTGGAGACGATCAACGCGATAAATTTCACTTTCTGCGGAAAATCCAACATCTCTAGTTCTCCGGGTATTTTGCAGCGTTTTATCACACGTTGTATCAATATCCCATTTACAGAGTGACCTCTTTACAAAGCCAGTCCCGAATATCGGCTAGTTCAGTTGCGAATGATTCATGATCATGAAACGCTTCCACAATTCATTCTATAAGGATCTTGTAATCTGAGCTATAAACGATCAATCCTCCTTGAGATTTCATATCAGAAATAAACTAAAATTCTGGAATTGGAAGTTGGTATATTTTCTTTATTTCAGTATCGTGTTGAGTTCATTAGAGAACTAAAAGTAATGCTGTAATTAAATCACAGCCTTGTTTTCAGTTATATTTTTGTTTTGTGCTTCCGAAAACTCGCTGGTTTGCGAATTTCGCATTCGCGTTGGATCAGGAGCTCATTCTGCAACTTTTTTCAGAATATAAGTAGGCAATATTTTAGTAGAATTGTAGCTCCACTTCTGTTGTAATTTGTAGTGGTATCTTCGCTAGTTTTCCTAATAGTTCTACTATATTCTCCAGCTCATCTACAATAACCCTAATGGCTCTTATTTTGAATCTCCATTTTTCACAATTCTTTTCACAACATTTTCAAATAATTCTCATCGTAACGTTGAACGTGGGGAAAACAAATATATGTTTTCAATTATCCCAAAATATGTCACAATGATTGAGTCTTTTTGAGCTGCAGTAACTCCTACATAAAACAGCAATTATTTTGTTGTGTGAACCATTGGCGCCCCTATATATGAGTAGCTCCCTGGGCCGGAGGTCCCCTCGCTACGCCACTGCGATCAAAAATTATGAAGTAGTAGCTTCTAATCTATAATCATTGCTTTTGATGATAGGTGATATTCTTGATAAGTAGGTATCAAGTAACAGAGATTTCATCATTTCATCATTTATGCATCTGAGATTCGACCACATATACAGATCAATTTTTTGCTATACGTTCGTATCATACAAATTAAAAGCAGTATCCGCCATATGTGAAGCTGAAGATGATGAGAGGGATCACTCGAATTTAAAAGTTAATTTGTCTAATAGAAGGATGCATAAAGAATAGGTATGATACTAGATGAGTTGTGAGGTGACGGAAAAAATCAGCATCCCAGAGGTAAAGTGTGTTAAGTCACAATATCAAAATTGAATAGAAAAGAGATATTTCAGTTCGATTATTATTTCAAAGAATGTTTACTGCCATTATTTGGCGATTTGATATAGCCAGGGAGTCAAAAATGTGTTCCACTAAATAGAAGTTGCTAATGTGAATATAATATTGTTTAGCTAGTTTGTGTCTGAAAAAATGTGACTTAACACACTTTACCTCTGAGGTGGTGAAATAGAATAGAAAGAGTAACTTCCTGTATTCTCACAATCTTCCCAAATTATATCATGAAATTTCCAACAATTTCACCCACCCATCAAATGTGGAAAATTTAATTAAAAATGCGCATCTCTATGTTTCAAGTTTCTGATGGTAAATGTTCACAAAGTCAGAAATATCTCTTCTGTTATTTCTGAGAACTATGAATGCAGCGGAACTATAGGTCTCCTTGTGGCACCCAAAGAAGATACTGATCAATACGATTGAACGATGTGAGGATCAACAAGATACTCCACCTCTAGATTCTGGAAAAACTTGTGGGAGTATGTTGAACTTCATATCACGAACCGAGGTGACAAAATAACGACCAAGTATTTGTTATGAATGAATCTGATTACGATGTACAATTATTGCTATTTTGTTTATCAGTCAAGTGCCCCCGCTCTGTTGTTCTCACGTGAGACGCTGCGTGTTCTCACATTCGAACCACCTGTACCAATTGAATCCTTCTGATCGATCAAATTGAAATGAGCTAGACTGTAGGTTGTACGGTTTTTATACTTTCACTAGCTCCTACTGTTGGACTTTGTGTGATATAATGTTTTGCAATTTATGATGCAAGTTGTGGCGCAGACGTTTAGGTATTTAGCTCATTTTAATTCATTTGAACAATAAATTTACTACCAGACTCGCTCAGGATTCAAACTTCCTATCACATCTCCGTTTAAAACGTTCACTGTTTGCGATTTTTTTGTTTTTTCTACAAATTCATTTTTTATGAGTATTCACCCTGCTGATTATTTTGAGACTTTTTTTGAGTCGATTTGACCAAACCATCACTCTCAGCCTCAAAGGAACCTGAAATCCACAGACAGCTTAAATTTTGATCCTGAATGTGATTATTGTGTTGGTACTTTTCGTCTGAAATATCCTCCTCCTAAAATTACTTTTTCTTGAGGGTTTCTTGTCCGTTCATTGAAATTTTTTTTCTAAAATGCTATCTCTAAATTTCATATAATTTTTTCTATGAAATTTGCTAATTATTAATTATTATCCTCAAGAAAATTTTTGATGAAGTTAATTTAGATATTTCTTGTTTCGGTGGTAGATGAAATTGAATGAGCTCTACCCTCAATTTGTTTTGATGTGGTGTTTTGAATAATTTTCTCTATTTCAGTATCGTAATGGGTTCATTACAGTAAAAAAAGTAGTGCTGTAATAAACTCATTACAGCATTGTTTACAGTTATATTTTTCGTTTTGTGGTTGTCAGTACTGACCTCCTAGGGTGAATTTCTATTTGAATTTCTAGAGTATTTCACATAACTTGATTGGAATAGAGAAAATATCGTCTTATACTCGTGGCAGAAGGCAATTTCAACACATATGCTTTCGAAAAACTCGTACCTTTGACGCTCGTTTTTGAATTTCGCATTCGAGTTGGAATATACTATTTTCTGTCAAACATACAATAATAACATCATATTTTCAATGACAAGATGATCGAAGGGTTCTAGATTTCCTTTGCTGGAGAAAAAACAGGCTCGCTTTGAAAAGTGACACTTCATCTCCTCATCAAATAATGAACAATTACTGGAAGGTCCTCTCAGATATTTATAATTTCATCTGAAAATCTGAACTGTGAATATAATGAGAATAAGAATACGAAATGTTTATTTCAAGAATAAACAGTTTACATCACAGAGGTATAAAATACATATATTTATAACCTGTATGTGATATTAACATAATTGGAAATTCTAAAAAAAAATTTTTGTTCAACACTTGAAGACAACTGATGAATGAAAACAAATAACAGCATCAGGAAAAGAAACGAAAACATCAACATCCGAGCATCGTTCCAAACTCACTCCACACAAGATGAAAAAAGATATGTGCTAAATGAAGAAGATTGAAAAAAAAATAACTCAAAAAAGTTGTGAGAGGAGTAATGAAACATTTATAAAACAGACCATGGCAGCTAGAAGAATGCTAAGATTAATTTGAGAAGGAATATCAAGTTAGGTATGAAACAAAAAGAAAGGAAGTCATATGCAAAATAAACAAAGTTGTTAACTTCACTGAAATAAAACAGCAAAGGTTACTGCAACAACCTGAGACATGTTAGGATGATGCAAGAATTGAAGAAGACAGGTTCCTAAGAAGAACTATTCCAAAAAGAGAAAAGACGTAATTCATGTGTGTAGACGAAAATCTACGAGAACATGTGGTAACAGTAATAAATTGCATAAGAGAGACTGAAGAGACAACAATCGCCGAGCTTATTCGAACGGGAAATGGTTCAGTGCAAAAAAAAAAACTGATGGATCAAATTAGAAGATTCCGCAAGTTGGTCAAACCAAGTTCTTTTGATTCCGAACCATTCAGATTGTCATCTGCTAGAATTCAGAACAAAATCAATTTTCTTTTCAAACGATCATAAAGGTTTATCGTTGAAATTAATAAAATAATGTGTCTTGGACAATTCAAATTGTGAATTTCTTCACAATCCTCAGTCAACCTTCTGGGACCAGCAGGCTTGAATCTGAAAGCGATAACGGAAGATTCAATGTCAAGATTGTTAAACGTACACGTGAATGCCATAGGCGACATCACAATGTTTGCCCTTGGGCAATGTTTATGAATTTTTTTGCCCAATCCAACCAGACACTCCTCCTCATCAGGATGTAGAGCAATCTTGACATCACTTACTGAAGTATGACGTACCAAAGTGACGTCACTAGTTGCTGAAGGCGACAGACGAAAAGGTCAATCATGTTATGTGCTTCGTATATCGTAAATTGAGTGGAACGCTTTGAATGAAGATATTTTTGGAGCATTTTCTCAGAATCGTGAGCCGATTGCGGCTTGGCTCATTGAAGAAACAAACAAGTATGCTTTCAGATGTCACCACGGTAGAATTTTCTCAGGTTACGTTCTCTCAACTGACGTTAAGTTTTGGTAGACCTAGTATCTGCGACAATTGGAAGTAAACAGATATGATTACATAGATGGGGCTATTTCTTTTTATGTTTCAAATTATGAAAAAAAACCACATCACTCCAGAATCTGGTCGAGCAGTTGTTATTAGCTCAAGACTTTTTTTCTATTTTCTACAAGCAAAATGCTTCTGGAATATCTTGAATACACTGACAAGTAAATGTCCAAAATGCTGAATCAACTTTATCAGAAACTAGCTCTAGAAACTAGAATAACCAGATGCATATAAGCATCTTCATACCAACTTTCTGATATGATGTGAGATCCATTGCAACTATTGTCATACTTGATGCTCAGAAGCCCAACATTTATTACAAATTTCTTATTCTTTTCAGAAAAAATCAGTAAAACTCTTCAGTTAAAGTTCAACTATAGTGCCTGTTTCCAGTTGTGGTAACGAACATATGAGAAGCGTTATTGGCTAGTAGTCATGCCATACAAAAATCTCGGTCAATTTTCTGAGAGAAATGAGTGCAATAGAATATCTTCTCTATTGGATATTAGCCTTCCTCAATGAGAGGGAATATCAGGTCTGTATTCGTCTACAATCTTGACCCCTTCATAGTGGTGTGCCACAGGGATCTGCTTTGAAGCTCTTCTTGTTTTTTCTTCATGTTCCAGATCTACCATTCTTGTTGAAGACTAATGGCTAGGAATACGCTGATGACCAGGAATTCTAAGCTAATCGACTGCTCCAGCACGATACCTTGCAAGAGGATTCTAAGACCAATTGCTCGGAATAAGCTAAGGCTCCTAAGGATGTCGTTGGATTTATCAACATCATGTTGGGTGAAGACCAAAAGATCCACATGGTATAACGACCCCGTATAAAATATGCCACATATTCCATTGTCCCACCTACTTTCAATCGCTAGAATCGGTACATGAATGAGAGTGCAGTTGAATAATATCGAGATGGTTTGATTATTCATTGTTCTGAGTGAACTATAACTCTAATCTCATCTTTTAATGAAAAAATTCTCTTTGAGGCAATATAATAATGTATCAGAATAAAAATAGTTTTATGTAGTACTTCTGAATCATAAGAGATGGCTCAAATTTATTTCGACTAGAATTATGGAGGCCAAATCCTGTAGAATAAATGTTGAAAATTGCTTATAGGTCATGCAGGTACTAGAAATCATTCTTAATTCATAAAATTCAATTTCTTTTCACTGGTCTTGAAGGTCAATGAGGACCCTTAATCAGAGAAGCCGAAAAATGTTCGGAATTCAATCAGACGAGTGACTAACAATGTCCCTCCTATAATAGAGGATTATTGGTAAGCCAACCGGTTAATAACATTGAATTGGATCGTTTTGAATCAAACACCTGTTACCATGGTGTTATGACATCATACAGTCCTCGAGGCTGGCTGGTAGAGGATTCGGTTCCTTATTAAATAGCGTTATGATAAGTGGACTTAACGATTATAATTTTTTTCGACGGGACAATTAAAATAGCTCTTAGTGAATTGTTTCGATAAACTATTGGGAATCGATGCATGACAAGAGTAGCTATTTTCAAATGTTCAGTAGGCACAAATTCTTACTTCATCGTTTTTCAAGCTGAAAGATTGAAAAGGTCATTTGAAAATGTGTATTCTCATATCGCACGGTGTTACATATACCAACAAGAGAATAAGATGCATATTTTGGACCTGCCGTCATGTGTGTATAACCCAAACTGAACCGTCTGGAGATTCCAAGGTTAACTCATTCTTTTCGGGCACGACTCGGGTTGCATTCATCACAAAATATAATCATTTGACAACCTAATATTGTGGCTTGTTGGCAACAAGTGAATTCTTGAATTGACTCAGATTCCCAGACTCCTTCAACCTACTAGAGGATCTTCCTTCGCGTGCTGAAATATTTTAGGTGATCTGGTTTTTATGGGTTTCAAAAGGTGAGAATAGTGACCACTCTTCATTCAAAACTAATTTGTAATGGAGTCAGTTCGATATGATACGATATTTCAGGTGTTATTCATTGAAAATATGTTTGGAAAGATGTAACTGTCAGATAATATTACGAATTAAGGAGCCAAAGGTTAATGAATTCAGTTTCATTATGAAAAATAAAAATATCAGACGTATCAGTGAACCAAACTGTTAGTCAGGTTGGGTTCATTGAATCAGACGTTCAAATTGTGATATACAGGGTATCCGGATTGAGGATAATTGTATCGATCTACATATGAAGAAAACTTCTTAAATCTTTTTTTTCTTTTTCAAGTTTCGATGTAAATTTTTTGCTTATCAGTATTTTAGTGAGTTTATTGGCTTGTACTCAACTCTTTACTTTATATAATAATAATGAAAATCTTGAAAAGAACACCTTCAGTTGATCTTTGGAAACCCATAATTTTGAGATAACTTGGCAGATTGTAACAAAATTTTTTACAATGGAATTAGTGCATGAATTGAAACGTACCTTCTGTTATGATAGAGGTGACTATTTCCTACCAGAAGCGGAGATCCATGGAGGAGTTTCAATTTAATTAATACAAATTTTCTGAAAAGGGATTTGATAGATTTGTTTCAATCGAAGAAATAGATTCCTCAAATATAATGAGGAAAAAATTATTGTCTGTTGAAAAAGCCAACGAGGATCAATCGATAATTTTGTTATGGCCTCCAACAGAGCCAGGGAATGTTAATCTCGAGAAAAGAATTGAGCGTCTGCCGTTCCAAGAACTTTTATTCTCCACGGGTAAAATTCCGTCAATTTATCAGAACTAGACCATTTAGTTCATCTGGTTACCTTTTTGCAGAAATTTTCTTTGAATTTTGACAAAATGAAGGGTGTTTTGAAATCATGTTGAAGCGTTGTTAGCGCCCCTTCGGTTGAATCTAAGGATTTTATCTGATATAAAGTTGTTTTCTTAATTTTGAATCACATTTATATTTCACAGACTACTCCATATATGGGATACAGACTGACAAGACCAGGCAGACTTCAGAACACATTCTGACACAACCGCTTCTCCCCAACATGCAGAGGAGATGACAGAGTGTAACAGCCTGGTTTCAAGGACATGAAAAATAACAACATTTCATAAATTGAAGATCTGCTGATATAGATTATCTAAGAATTATAGATAAGCATAAAAAAATCAGTTTTCTTGAAAACTACATTCGAACTTGATGCTAATTACTTTATTCTAGTTGGATCATACCTATTTATACTTTTATAATTTTTATAGTGTGGAAAAGCAACCTCCAATGCTGCACATACTTATGAAAAATCTCGTCAAACTTAAATTTCAAAGCATCATCATTCTTCGTAAAAATGCGAGCACTACCCTGAACCTTTTCGAAAGACAGGTGGAAACACCTATTTTTCAATTAGGACATGTTATTATTATTATTATTAACAGTCATTTATTGCCTATGCCATCGACCAAGAATGATTAGGAAATATGGGCTCCTGATATATCGTTTGGAAAGTCACCTCATTCTCTGTTCAGAAATGTTCTACATTTTCATGTTTATTGCAAAAGTCGAATTAGAAAAAAGTTTTAAATCATGTTATTTCGGACATTCATTTTGATATTCCGTCGAATATTCTGAAATCTCATTATAATAATACTAAAATCAATTACCCTCAATACTCGATAAAAAAAAAAAATTGAAAAAAACCATAACATTCTGTTTTCCAGATGGTACCATGAAAAGTGCGTAAAACACTTTTTATAGTAAGGTTAATTTCTTTGGAACGTTTTCATTAATTGTTTTGTGCTGGTGAGTTGTAGTTTACAAATTATCTGAATGGTTTTTGAAATTCATTAACTAACAATGGTTCGATGAACGTAACTCGTATTTACGTGAAAAGATAAATATTTGGACAGAAAAATGTTCCCCTTAATGGGGAAAATTTTTTTGCACTACTTCAAAATGATGTCCTTGTAACTCTGGCAACGTTATATCCTGATTGAGAAATACTAAAGCTTCATGGAATACGATAGGGTTCCCACAGGATGAAGTACCACCATATTACAAACACAATGTACAAATCGGAGGCTGGGAAGGCGAGGAACGATCGAATGGCCAACGATATCCCCTGATCTCAACCCATTTGATTTATTTTCATTCGGAATATGTGAGGAGCATTGTGAAAACGATACCAGTTGATTTGGATTAACTGAACGATCCAATATCGCTCCCGAATAGTACGATCACTTTTGAGATGTTGAAAATTGTTAGAAAAAATTTTCATTTGAAACCTATTTGAAACCTATATTTTCTTTTAAAAGACAATGCATACAAATAATTTGTAAGATTAGGATGTTGACAAGGCGATCGCAGTTAACAATTTGAACATCTCCAATTCATTAATATACATAATTTTTTTTGCCACATTTTGAATTAAATTTTAGTTTTTGATATTGTACCAAATTACAATAATCACCCTGAATAGGCAATGACGCTACGTTCCAAACCATGTATCACAAGCTCATATTTCTCATTTGAAAAATAAAGGGTTGTGCCTGTCCTGAGAAGGGGTTTAAATATAAGGTTCGCATTTCCACGAAGTAAAATGACAAAATTTAAATTTAAACCTCTGGATGAGAAATGAAAATACTTAAATTGTATTCAAAATATTCCCTGTAATTGTGGAAAAATTTATTATATAGGACATCAAGAATTTCAGTGACTAAAAAGCGTGAACTACAAATATCTTAACAAAATTGAGATGTTGGTAAATCGCAAATTGCAGAGAAATAAGAAACTAAGGTCAAAAAATGGTGTTCACAATATTGCTTGTATTTGCAAAAACATGTATACAGGAGAAATATCAAAATCCTTAGAAATAAGAAAGCGTAAAAATATCATGAGAAATAGATATATCGGTAGATCGCAAATAGCAAATCATGTCATTTCCAACACCGGCAATCACATGATGGATTGCAATCACATGAAAATTATAAACCTGTAAATTATAAACGAAAAGTTAAGAAATCAGCTTATAATAATCTGGCCAATTTTTCGGTGGGAGTGGATCGCTGTGGATTGATTTGTTGAGGAGAGAACTAATTAATATTAGGAAGTTTTGAGATAAAGTAGATCAACGTCACCATCATAGTTATTAGTTATGTATTTGTATTGGTCACCATATGTTGACAAATGTCAGTTGATAAATTCGCACGTTTCTGAAGAGCTTCATGAATTTTCGAATTTGTCTGAGGAAGGATTACAAAACTCAAAAGTTGGAAGTGTTATTTTTTTTTATTGTTGCCAACAATTTTTTGAAAGGAAAAAATTAGTACACAAGTTTTAAGGAGTGGCCTTTCTTCTATTTTTAAAAGAATGTTGTAATTGATTTGAGTTCAATAGACTGAGAGTAAAAACCCTAAAAAACTTCAAAAAAATGCAGATATCTCCTGCTTATATTTCCATCGATATTTATTCCATAAATATTTTCCATAAATATTTAACCGGAATATTAGAAGAAGAAGAAAATATATTTATTGATCTAACAAATGGCTAACGACTTTCGTCTTTCTGCCAGTATAAAATACGCTATTTATATACATTTTTTCTCTTACAGAGGGGTTTACAATTATAGTTAAAAAAAAACTAAGTGAATATACTATTGATCGGGAAGAGTCCTTATTGCATCGATTAGGGTTTTCGTGGGGTACTTTCTCTTGTTTTGGTCTTGGGTAGGATCTTGATCTTGTAGAACGAGTTGGAGAATCTGTAGGTTGTGTGTTCTGCTCCTGAATTTCCTTGTAAGTGTTTTGAATCTCGTCAGATTTGGCTCTATCTTCATTTTTCCGTAGAGAAGGTCATTTGGGGGGTTATGAAGTGGGTTTTCTGGGTGGCGTATTTTACTCAACGTTCTCAAACTACTGCGTTCTGCTACCTCTATGTTATTTAGCGTTGGTCTTCTACAGTTGCTGTATATTAAATGTCCGTATTCTATTATTGGTCTGCATATAGTCTGGTAGATTCTTGAAGCTGTCTTGTGCGGTTTTTTTATTGTGTTTTTTGAAATTAGTCTTATTATCAATTGTAATTCCTAGATATTTAGCTTGTTGGACTGGTTTTATTTTATGATGAAGCATTCTGATGGTTGGTGAGTTGTTCGATATTTTGTGACCAAATATTAGTAGCTTGGATTTGTCAGAATTTGGTAAAATTCTCCACTTTTTCATCCATGTCATGATTTTGTCACATGCGTTTTGCAATTTTTCAATTGTATCTTTCAGGTTCTTGCTGTGTGCTATTATCGCTGTATCATCGGCGTATTGAAGGATGTAACTTTCCCGATCTTCTGTTGCTTGGTAGATATCATGTACATAAATATTGTAGAGTAGTGGAGACAACGGGGGCCCCTGTGGTATACCTTGTTGGGGAGAAGAATACTCTGAAAATTTCTTATTGACCTTGACCATCATGTTTCTGTCTCTTAGGAAGTTTGCTATTGTATCTTGTAGGTAGGCTGGGGTGTTCAATAGCATAAGTTTATGTAGTAATCCTTCGTGCCATACACTGTCAAATGCTTTCTGGATGTCCATGAATATGGCTGCCGACTTGTGACCTTTTTTCAATGTTGTTTGTACGTTTATATTAGAGCTACTATTGGGTGGATGTTTGAGTGGTCTTTCTTGAATCCAAACTGTGAAGGTGGGATGTTTTGTCCAATTGAATTTTCGAGACGAATTTTGAGGATTTTTTTAGAAATTTTTCCTAGAATTGGTAAAAGGGTGATGGGCCGATAGCTAGACAATTGGTTGTAGTCTGTGTCGTTTTTGTGGGCAGTTATAATAATTCCCTCTTTCCATTCTGTTGGGAAGTACCGAGAGTTCAGACAGTGGTTGTAGATCCTCCTTATTTCATCATGAACTGCTGAACTTAATTAGCGTAGTATTCTTCTAATAATGTTGTCGAAACCAGGTGCTGTGTTCTTTCCTTGTATAGCCTCTTCGTACTCTACATCAGTTATCTCTGGAACTGGGTCTATAGTTTTCGAGTTGGATGCTTTTCTGTAGTTTTCTGTTCGAGTTTTGAAGTTTTGGTCAAAAATTGTATTGCCTACAGCAGTAAATGTTTCTTGGTAGTATTATACGTTTTGCCGTTTTTTGTAATTTGACTCATGTTAGCTTTTGTATTATATCTTGTTAGCTTCTTTATTTCTTGCCAATAATTTCTGCCCTTCATTTCATTGATCTTTTCACATGTTTGGATCCATGTGGTCGACCTGTTTTCAATTATGAGTTTGTGAATTTCTTTGTTAAGTTTGTTATAGAGCGTCCTCAGGTTGGTGTCATTGTTAATTTTTATTTCTCTGTATAGTTGCTTTTTCTTCTTAATTTGGCTTGTAACGTGTGATGGTAGTGTGTGCAGTAAATATTTTCTGTGACTTTTGGTGTGTACTTGTTTACTAGATCCGCCAGTTTGCTTTGGAATTTACTTATGTACCGGAATATTAATTTCATTCCATTTTGCTCTCCCGTATATTATCGTATATGAAGATTTTAGATCAAAGTGAAAGGACTGTGTTTTATCATGAAAAAATATATTTACTCAGTTCATGTGGCTAACAATACCTCCACCTTCATTGTCTTCTTTCTTTTCAGTTCCCATCTTCGGCAGATTAATATTAATCTGAAACATTTTTCCTCAACAAAAATGTCGTTTGCACTGAAAAGAAACGCATTCAAATTGGCAATTATCACGATTGTTGCAGCACTGTGCATACGTAAAGTGAAAAGAGCAAACAGAGTGTGTTGCGTGTATCCAGCCAAATTAAAATAATAGCAAGGGAACGGTAATTGGCTGCCAGGGCAGATAATCATGTCATATTAGTTCATCTTAATGAACCAAGTAATATCTTGAGACGCACACGCAGATGCAGCAAAAACTGCATTTTTCATATGAACCGTCGATTTGGATTTCCGACCTGGGAGGGTGACTGTTTATATTGAGTAATCTTCCGCAGCTTCTCGCCGGAGCAAAAAGTGATATTGCTGTTGGTAATGGACTGTGAAAGAAGGGGATTTATACGCGATTGTGTTGATGAAATGAGTTTTTCTTACGAGGCGATAATGATTATTTGATTGAGATATGATTTCAAAGTTGCAGATGAGAATACCCATTAAGTGATTTAGCCAATTGACATTCTCTCGATAGATGAAGATAGCTGTACCCTAGAATCGATTGCTGTGAATTCTTTGAGGCCGCACATCAAAAGAACACGAAACACATGTCAGTTTCAGAGAAATGTGTTTCAAGCAACGTCATTGAGAAAGAAAGTATGAAACATGAAATAATATATTCTATTTGGCAGGCCAAAATAAAACATCAAACGTGAATCAAGAAACATAAAAAATATTTCATGAAATTACAAAATAGGGTTTCAAAGAAATGTATTTCAGATAACGTATCGGAGAAAACAAATCGTTCTAAAACTTGAAATAGGTTTAGTTCTATTTCTCATTTCAAGTTTGAAGTTCTCGCCTTCTGTTGATTGCTGTCGATAGAGATATCAAAATGATAGACGACAAAAATTTGACATATAGTACCTACATAGTGAGGATATCCGTAATGAAAATTTCAGATTGTTGACAGTTTTTCTATCAGGACAACCGAAGTAAAAAAGAACAGAATTAGATCTGGGAAAAAAGAAAACTGTTTCAGATAAAATAATGAGATTTAATGTGCTATGAGATATTTGATACCATATAGCAAAAGGCGACGTTGATGCAACTGTGGACTTTGATGGGGATAAAGCATCGCACGATTGGTCATCCCCTTATCGTGATGTGGGAGCTTAAGTAGTTGTGATGAATCCTGAGAAGAAAAAGAAGCAAAAGGCACCAGGAAACAACAAAGTCATGCCGATTTCAAATAATGCACCAAGCTGACTACACGTATCTGGAATTATCCAGGGCTCGAGTCTATGTGACCCTTGGAGGAGGGCCTAAGAATTGTCAAAGATCGTTCTAGCAAGCAAAGGCTTCGAGTGATGAGCAGTTGAAATAACAATGTTGTGATTTTGGCTCTAATGACCCCTAATGTCCTTGAACAGTCCAGAGGCCGAACTCAAGCTGCCAGTTAGGGCTCCATCCAGAGACTAGGACTATATTAGAAACCTTTAATTTCCGGATAGCATGATCCAATTAGTAATACTTTGTCGATACCGTACTTTCATAGCTGAATTCTCGAAGAAGTCAGGAGAATTGGCTCGACCTGTACCTTCCGCCCTGAGGATCTACACACGCACATCCAAGACATGGGGACAAACGGAACAGGGTGTCAAATAGGTAGCATCTGAGGGTGATGGTCCAGTCAATCTAGACATTAAAAGGGTTTTTGAAACAAAGATGAATTCAAAAGAGTAATCATCGAAATGAATACCATTTTCAATTCCCAAGCTCAGAGAACTTTTATCATGAGGTTGGAGAAATGAATTTAGATTTTGTCGCTGAGATGAGAGATATACCGGTTTCGGCCTTGTTTGGCCTCATCCGTATCCCATACATCTTAGGGACAAAATCTTCATAAAAAAAACTCAATATTTGAAGCAATTAGTTGGAAGTACTGAGTAAAATATTACAAAGTACTGAAGTAGTGACATTCAATTGCTTCAAAATGAAGGTTCACATCACAAGAAATCTCATTCACTGAATGAGATTTTAGCAGTGGCGCTATTCAAGGACCGCTTGCTAGTTTGATGTGGGATGTGAAACTTCATTTTTACGCAATTGGATATCACTACTTTAGTACTTTGTAATATTTTACTCAGTACTTTACAACTAAGTGCTTCAAATATTGAGGTTTTTTATGAAGATTTTGTCCCTGAGATGTATGGGACACTAATGAGGCCAAACAAGGCCGAAACCGGTATATCTCTCATCTCAGCGACAAAATCTAATATCTAATATCACTTCTCCAACCTCATGAAGAAAGATCTCTGAGCCGGGGAATTGGAAATGGTATTCATTTCGATGATTACTATTTTGAATTCATCTATGTTTGAAAAATGTTCTCTCTCTTTTTTTTTCATTAAAAGGGGTGTTTGCTCACAAAAGGTCAGATGTTATATTTCTTACGTTTAATTGGTGTCTTGGTATCCTAGTAGTAGGAAACTAAGTGAATCCAACGAAATTTTCATCGGGAAGATTTTTGTGAGCCTCAAAACTTCGAAATTTTGGAACTTTTCCTAGTTTTTCGCTTATATCTCATTTAGGAAGCCTTTCACAAAAAAACTCATTTCTTCTTGAATTAAGGTGCATTGAATTCTGCTTCGATTATACGAGACATCGGAATCAATTCAGCCGTTTGGAATCAATCGCCTGTCGAAAAACGAAAATTTCTTCAAATTTTTTCGAAATATCCATTTTTGGCAATTTGAAGACCTGTAACTCCAAAACGGTCACTCCATTCAAAAAAAGTCATAGAATGTAAGTTGCAGAGCATGAGATTCTGTGTTCAGGAACCATCTTATTCAAAATTAGCCCATAATTAAGGTACATACCGAAAACTTTTTCGTTTTCACTCAAGAAAGTCAATAAGCTAATATCAACTATTTCAACGATTCTACGGTCTTACCTGACTTTTTTAACCCCTTACTAAGTTCAACAATGAATGCAAAAATAACCCAATGAGGTAGGAAAGGGCGTTTAAGCCAGCAACAATAAAAAAATTCCAAAAGGTGCAATTAGGTATTATAAAAATTATGGAGGTTTTGAAAAAAGTGTAAAAAAGTCAAAAAATGTTAGAACATGGTGGATGAAAATTGCTAAAAAATAATTGTTCACTTTCAACTCAAACTTTTGTGAGCTCTTCTTGTTCTGTTAGAATGGGGGGAGGAAGTTGGTTTTATCTTCGTCATCAGATTCGAGAAGCTCTATGAGGTCTTCGTCATGGTTCGGGATCAAGGGAGAATTATCGCAATCACTGCCAGCATTGTATTCGCACATAGTTGAACACAGTAGGCTTGCTTTCTGATAAGAATAATCGGAGACACATCCTCGTTTGCTAGCACAGGAGATGCTTCTGAGGAGTGCCTCCTGTGCTACACGACTCTTGTCGTTTGAATGGGTATGTGGCCATGGGTGCTCAGGGTCGAGTGTGTTTCAAAGCCATAATTGAATTTGATTGTACGTCCTGTAAGACTGGAGGAAATCAGCATCGCGCAGAGGAGGCAGCCGTACCAAGTCGAACTTCTTGCGAGAGACACTCTTAGAAAAACTGACTTACCTCATGTCATCAAACGTAGAGGATGGTCTCCCGTCCCCATTGCAAAAAAAGAGCGCTTTAATAAGTTCTTCGCCGTAAGAGGCGACCTATTCATGTGTACTCAGATCTCTGTACTTTTCGACGGTTTTCTCGAAAAATGATGAGTTATTTTTGCGGAAAAAACTGCACACCTTCAGCTTCCCGTTACTAAAGATTGCCGATGTTGTGTCTCTCCCATTGAAGACGGGTGTGCACAAAATAATCGCAGGTGCTTTCTGAATGCGGAATTTCATGCTCTACTATTTAAATTCCATGACATTTTCCGATTGGACTGACCGTTTTGGAGTAAGACTTCTTCAAACTGCCAAAAATTGATTTTTCGTAAAATTTTGAAAAAATTTCCGTTTCATGCTATTGCTCTTAAACGTATTTGAATATTCCGTATATTGTTTGATGCAAAATTTAATGAGCTTCAATTTAGGAACGAGTAATTTTTCTAGGCGAGGCTTCCTCAATGAGATATAAGCAAAAAAACTGGAAAAAATTAAAACATTTTGAGGCTTTTAGGGCCTCAAAGGTTTTTTTTGAAAAAAACTTTGTTGAATTTGCTTAATTTCGCAGTACTGGGGTGCCAAAACACCAATGAAAGCTTAGAAACATAACATCCGACCTTTTGTGCTCACTAAAGTCTAGATTGACTCACGTCAGTGAATTATTCAAGACTATTAGTCGTCATTCTTGAATAACTCGCTGACCTCAGAAGTCTTACATAAAGTTCTAAACTCATTTGTAGCTTGATTGTATCACTTTATTGAGAACTAAATCAATTTTAGCACCTAATAAAATAATTTATGATGTATTACTTTGCTGATTTGTTAGGATTTAAATGTTATTATTAGTAATTTGGAATAATCTGTAACTCGCAACTGCTTTATCATTTGTAATCCTCTTGTAGGTTAGAATCCAACGAGGTAAAGGGTGTTCCATCAGAAAAATTTGGAAGGGGGGAAGAAGTTACTGTTGAAACGTCTACATATGAGCAAAAATACGCCCCTCTCTAGATAGATAATGTTAGACGTATTTTTTCATTTTGTCATAAGACGCTTAATCCTTTAATTTTAAAGCACTTTTATGTTCAACATTTCGGTTTCATAACACATCTCAGGTTCTTAAAGCCACTTTATATTTGAATTCCCAATCTCGGGACTTTAGCAGCTAAAATATCCTTTAGCCCTGAATATATAAATAAATTCCTAACCTCTCGTGTCCAAACTGTAAACTCATTTGAGGTTAGTTATGTTGTGTTTTATTTCGAAATCAACTTTCACAACAAGAAATAATGCGGCGAGTACAAGAATATAGTATAATATTCGAATAACAAATATAGAAAATTTCGAGACAACTAGTTCGGATTCATCAAATGAAGAAGTTCCATGACATGAACCAATCATAAAAACAAGACATATTGTGGAATGAGAATACGGAGTATGGAATAGATATTAGATAAAAGTGTAGAAGGCAGTGATATTCTTACACGAAATTAATGAAATATTGCCGAAAATATCGTAATTTTTGCTTTGAAAAATATTGAGTGGCAGAACTGTTTTCTATCTCATCAAATTTGACAGAAGTTAAATAAATCAATGGCAGGAGGCCAACATGTCATCAATTAAAATACTGAAAACAGTGTTAGAATGAAAAGGGTATGAAATATTCTAACATTGTTTTGTTATACGAGATTTGGCGGAATGAACGAATTTGACACATAATTAGAGAAACGTTGATTTCCAATTCCGAAATTAGGAATGAGACTACAATTACCTAGACACTATACGGCTCATTATGGTAGCAACTGCAGTGTTGCAATTGATATCAATGACATCTTTCCTATCAATAATTTTGAAAAGGAATGAGGTGATTATCGAAAAATTTTAGCTGATGCAGTTAATGGGAAACATGTTAGAAATTCAATCAAAACAGGTCATTTCGCTATATTAAGCTGATGTAATTTGTGAAAATAAATGCTTATTCAAAGATTATGTTTATTCAATTTTTTTTCTTATTTCGATTTCTAAATCTAATGATGTTAATCTTATTGCGCTTTTGTCACTCGCAATCATAAATTCCATTTTTTTTGTAATATTCAGTTTGGGATTGGTCTTTTCCCCCAAATTTCTAGGTGTATATTTCAAATTTGAACCTGAACGTTATATTCACAGGAAATGAAAATAACATAACCTCTTTCAATTTTAAGATGGCTGTGGTTAAATACAACTGTAACTGTCTGTTCAAGGTCAAATGAAACGATTTCAGTTATGCCAACATACAATATTTCACCTAGAGTCTCCTTTACGTTAAGTCCCATCATTTAATTTCATTATGAAATTGGTTGGACTTTTAAAGTGGGCTTTAGCTTTAAGTGCACTTTAACTAAAGTGTACTTTAGGGGTTTATTATGAAACTGGCCCTTAACAGTTTTCATTTAAATACTCTGGATCTCAGCTTCATTGCCAGAAATTGCAGTTCATCGATGCACTGAGTTAATCTTATTTTCGTATAAAGTGTGCAGAATTTTAGTTCTCTAAGGGCCATATTTCCAAGTTTTCAATAGGCAAAAGAAATAAAGTTGCTATAAAAGAGTATGTATGCTATTACATAATAGCAATCGAAGTAACGTAGAGCTGGTGAATCTGGTACCTGGCTATCAAATGGGATTTTCATCTGTAGCTAGTTCGAATATGGAAATGATTTCCAGGGAAGATCTCGATCCAGGAACATCCCATCCGAGGTGGAAAACCCAACCAATTCTCGAAACCCGACAACAATATAGCCTAGCAAGAATTCGTAGGTGTTTGAACCCATAATTAAGGCTAATAATCACGAATGTTTGATCCAATAACTCCCATTGGACTCGAACAATAGCACCGACGAATTCAAGAGTCCAAGAAACGCCTGCAAAGACACAAAATCGTGTTGACAATTCCTGCAACAATTAAAATATTCACAGATGCAAAGTTGACCTCGTCTAATAATCGCTAATTGCGTTTATTTTTTATCCCATTCCTCGAATGAAGTTGAATTATTCTATGCGAAAAATGTAAACGAGTTAGAAACCACGCTTACAAAGGATTCTGAAAATCTCTCCCACTTCCTAGTACCGGCTGGTGACTATTTTATAGTGCTCGAATTTAATACTGATGACAAAGTCATCTTTTTCAGGCCCGAAATTTATTCGTTGAAGTTAACGATGGGAACGCAGTTGTTTGTTCCTCAAACAAATGGTTACATATTTTCCATATCATTTATGAAAGTCAATTGTGAATTTTTCTTTCGGAAATCCCTTTTTATCTTAATCCCGTTTATTCATCGTTAGAATTCCAAAGAGTCTTCCTTAAAAAAATGAATAACTATAAAACTGATGCTGAATGTTTTTGTTGAGATATATTTTCACTTTACATTCGAAACAATGTCTCTCAGACAGATCTAACAGATATTGTTTCATTCCCATACCACAATTTTTCTCTAGAAATATAAAGCGTTTCTTCGAATTTACAAAATTCGTAATTGGAATATTTCTATTAACGATGCAGTTATTCATTTCAGTTTCTGCCTAATTCGAATCATACTTCCGAACAGTTATTTCCACTGACGTGCAATTTCGAGTAATTACTACATTTGGTCGCAGAGGAGTTACGTCATTTACCATATGATTTCTGATTTGATATTACGTTATCAATGTCGATATATTACATGCGGACTATTTTCATCTTTTACCAGCACGTTTGTTAACAGAGATGTGAGACAGAGTCTAATCTGAACGCTTTTCTTGTGGAAAAATGAGAGAACAAATTCATGAAACTCCTTACCGAAAAACTGTTTGTTCATGAAATTCTGAATCCTTATAACACAAGTAATATTAAACTAAAAATACTCCCAAAAAGCTCTCTTATTTTGTATCCTTCCTCATAACATTTTGTCTAAGTAGCAGCCTTTTAAAGTGAAGGAAATTACAGAGATATTATTCCGGTTTTCTAAATTTGTATGACAAACAGAAATTGAACAGTAATAAATAAAAATAAGCAAGCAACAAAAATTTATGACCGTATCTATACCTTCGAACATCAATATTTCAATAGCATTTGAATAAATCCGAATTTTGAAAAAAATCTATATGCAAAAATTTTTGATTTACTATGTTTTCTATGTGCTGAATGACAAACTGAATCTGTGTTGAAGGAGTAAGCGTTATTTGAATTTTTTCATGAACTAGAAAACAATTTCATGAATAAAAGTCAAGACAATTCAATAATGAAATCTTCGTTTTGAATAAATTTTTCAATATGAAAATGGACGCAGATTGAAAACTTTTGATATAGAATAATATAAGAGTTGGTATTTCGCGCTTTTGTAATGAACATTCTTCGGAAAAAGGTAGGGTTGCGTTGGGTTTCTAACATAACGAAAATTCATATAAAACCTCTGTCTTATTTGGCTTTTTCGGCCAAATGCGTGTTTTTTCAACACGCATCAATTAATACGATGCATATGTATGAAAATAACTTTTACATACTTCATTAATGTTCTGAAACAACAAACAAGAGCGCATATGTATTAATGATATAGAGAATAACATAAAATAATACAATTCAATATCCAAAAAATTCTGCATGTGTATCACTATATTAACAGAGGTTAACAACAGAGTGACTTACATTCATACAAGTAGGCTCATGACAAAACAAGTTAGAAAAAAACATTAGCAGTGACAACATATTCTCCTCTCGAACTGTCATGACCTATTAATTTTTGGAAGTGTCAAAAAATAAGCTGAAATATTCAAGATCGTTCCTCTTTCACATTTGAAGAAAATACAGTGAAATATTGGAACAATATCTTGCCAATGTCAATTCCTGTGACTGACGAAATACTCAAATCGACGAAGGAAAACTATAACAAATCAAAACGAAGGGTTTCATCAAATTGATTTGAAATTGACCATCCATTTGAAAAATATCCGAAACTTCATGTATAGCTTCAAATCCATACTGAAACGAATATACAGGGTGTACCAAGTTCGACGGCCTATTAGGCGTTTCTGGAGAACTAGACTTATTTGAAATCTGAAAATTGGGATTATGATATTGTTTGACATAATCTACCGAGCTTAAATATTCTTGGAGCCTGACCACTTTCAGTTATACAGGGAGCGAAAAAAAAATTTTAAATATTTTATTTTTCTGTTTTTTTCTTTTTGAATTTGATAGAGTATGCAATTCTGAATACATTCGTACTCGAATCGTTGCATTCGTCGAAATACTTTCAGAAATATCGGGAAAAATCTGAAGAAAAAGAGAGAAAAGGGTATTCGGTATTATGTTTGTTATTCCTAATCTACATATCTCAAGCACAAACCGTTTTCACATTTTTTAAGTCAAAGACTGTGGAAATATTGTACATTTTTAAAATTTTGAAAAACTCATCACAGGGTGTTCCAAATGTTGAGTCAAAAATTGGGATCAAGATTGGCCCATAACTTTCGTTTTTCAAATTAGAACCCTATTTTTTTATGATTGCGTTAGATTGTATGAAGAAAAATGATGATAGTGTTCTAACATGTTAATGCTCCTAAAATTGATAATTCTTGAGTTATTTAGGATTTTTTGAATTTATGTGGTACGTAGCGTCAAATTCATTTAATCTGTTTCATTTCAACTATGACCTGGGTCATAGAAGATGAATTATTCCACTAATGATATACACTTGGATACATCCGTACTGAAATCGTTGCATTCGTCAAAATACTTTCCGAAATATAAAAAAAAACTGAACAAAAAGAGGTAGATAAGAGTATTCGGTATAATGTTTGCTATTTCTAATCTAGATATCTTGACCACAAACCGTTTTCACGTTTTTGTAGTCGAAGACAATGGAAATATTTTACATATTTAGAATTTTGAAAAACTCGTCACAGGGTGTTCTAAATGATCGGTCAAAAATTGGGATCAAGATTGGCCCACAACTTTCGTTTTACAAATTAGAACCCTATTTTTTTATGATTGCGTTGGATTCTGCGAAGAAAGATGATGATAATGTTCTATCATGTTGATACTTCTAAAATTAATATTTCTTGAGTTATTTAATATTTTCTGATTCCATGTCGTACATTGCGTCAAATTCATAAAATCTGTTCCATAACAACAATGATGAATGAATTGAACAAAAAGGTGTGTCACTAGTGAGTTATTGAAATAATTTATCTTCTATGACCAAGGTCATAGTTGATATGAAACAGATCTAATGAATTTGACGCTACATACGACATAAAATCAGAAAATCCTAAATAACTTAAAAGAATTATCAATTTTAGGAGCATGAACATGTTAAAACATTATCATCATTTTTCTTCATACAATCTAACGCAATCATAAAAAAATAGGGTTCTAATTTGAAAAACGAAAGTTATGGGCCAATCTTGATCCCAATTTTTGACTCAACATTTGGAACACCCTGTGATGAGTTTTTCAAAATTTTAAAAATGTACAATATTTCCACAGTCTTTGACTTCAAAAATGTGAAAACGGTTTGTGCTTGAGATATGTAGATTAGGAATAACAAACATAATACCGAATACCCTTTTCTCTCTTTTTCTTCAGATTTTTCTCGATATTTCTGAAAGTATTTCGACGAATGCAACGATTCGAGTACGAATGTATTCAGAATTGCATACTCTATCAAATTCAAAAAGAAAAAAACAGAAAAATAAAATATTTAAAATTTTTTTTTCGCTCCCTGTATAACTGAAAGTGGTCAGGCTCCAAGAATATTTTAGCTCGGTAGATTATGTCAAACAATATCATAATCCCAATTTTCAGATTTCAAATAAGTCTAGTTCTCCAGAAACGCCTAATAGGCCGTCGAACTTGGTACACCCTGTATATTAGGACACTTAATCAGGAGATCTTAGATTGTCCCCTCTGCATTTAATCGAATCATGTTCGGAAAACATTCTATTAAGTAAAACGTGCATGACATGATATTATACTCTTCAGAACAGATATAGCTTAAAATATATTATGGGATGTCTTTGCAAGTTTCCTGGGAGTTATCTCTTCCAGTCTATAAAACAAAAATCAATGAGACAAATTTTTCGAAAATTTAAAATTTGTGCACTTATTTGTCAGGACCATTTCTTTTCAGAAGATCGACGACTAACAATAAAAAAGGAGATTACACTTCGAACTCTCAAACTTTGTAACGTTTCGAAGTCTATATCAGACTTTTTCATCAAAAAATTCTCGAATTTTTGTGACATTCTGAAAATATCATATCTGAGAAATCCATTTGAATGAATTAGATCCCTAAATATTTTATATATTATATTATTATTATTATTAAAACGAAGAGGATTAATTTGTGATGGATACATTTCTACCACACAGATCGAAATTAGTATTTCAGCTGTAAGGCCAAAAATTTATTAAGCAGGTCACCGCTTTAAATCACCGCTCCGAAAAAATAATAGACTGATACTACAGTGAAGTTACTTTCTGGACACCCAACATCTTTCGATTTTCCTGCCCACATATCTCAACATAGCGTATGTGCCACAACTCTATGCAAAGCAGTATCAGGTGTTTAAAAATGTCGCTATTACACTTATGAATGGAAAGCAATAGTAGGCGTGCAAGAACTCGCACATCTGGTTGTACTGTTGGAACATTGCACCTAGATCGCAGGTGCTGTGCAACACGAAGATTTGCAACCAGACGCTCTGAGAGCTGTTCTCCCGACGTACATGAAGAGTAAGCAAATTCGCCAAATATTTCCCTGGGTGTCAACGTCCAACGGGTCGAGGTCTCCAGATGAATGTACGTGGGAGTGCGACATGAATCAGGTGATAACAATGGTCTACATTTCTTCGATCCGTGTTTTAAAATAGAAACGATGGTTGCGATTGCGTTTTTCAACCATGGGAAAATCGGATATGCGATTATGTGTTGACGAGAATTGAATTTGTTGAACTTTTAAAGTATACAGTGTGTTACAGCGTAGGCACATTTATGTCATTAATAGGCGTAAACATAAAATTCTGAGGTGACCCCCGAGGTAGAGGTAGGTTCGGACAATTTTCCGATTAAGTGATTTTTGGAGCAATTTTGAGGCGTTCTAAAATTTACTTTAGTTGATCCCAATTTTTTTCATTCATAGCAAAATGACAATTCCACGTTTCTTTAACTTGAGAGAAAATCTGAGAACCCCACCGCAAAAATAAGGATTTTGTGAATTTTAGACATTAGAATGTAACTTTTTTTACTTGAGTAAGATATAGGAAACAGATATAAAAAAAATTTCAAGTAACCAGATTGAAGTATAACATTTTGAGAGCGAAAGGTTTTTTCATCACTACTTACACGTAGGAAATATTCTTTTCTTTAATTATGTGTCAAATTTGTTCATTCCGCCATATCTCGCAGAATAAAACAATGTTAAAATACTTCATTCTAGCACTGTTTTCAGTAATATTTATTCAACATCTGTCAAAAATCACCGAACGATATTTACGGCAATATTTCATTAATTTCGATAAAAATTCAGTGAATTAGAGATAATAATGGATGATACCTGAACAGAAGGCTCATTCCAACACTCGTTCATTCCAAAACTCGCCACTTCGTGGCTCGTTTTTGCACTTGTATCATAAATATCTATTACGGTGGCGACAATTCAATATATATATATATATATATATATATATATATATATATATATATATATATCTTATGAAAAAGAGAGCTAAAATAATACGATAAATGTTGAAACAAAAAGTACCTAAGCTGAGGTAAAAAAAGAACGGGGTATCATAACATTCTTTGTATGATACTATAGAATCATACGATACTATCAACACTTGTATCATACGATACTATACAGCCAGGGGAAAAAACCTCAGCCGAAAAAACCTGCCTCCCCGTAAACAAAATAACAAAAAATATCAGGAAAATCTTGAAAGACATCAGTGTGATCATCTTCATGATATCCGTCGATGGTCTCGGATACACAGATTCTTCCCAAAACGACTCGTAATTCTTAATCTGAAATGAAAAAAGACAAAAGCAGAAAAGAAACCGATTATTCAGAATAAATCGAAGGCATTTTGGAAATGCATTTGCTACTTTAAAAAACATCAACATTAAGATTTCTTGGCCAAATAATATTCGGAGATTTATAAATATTTATGACAGAAATGTCACAAAATTTGAAAGAAATGAAAAAAAAAAAAAAACCATCAATTTCCCCTTTCCGAATCTGTTGGAAGTTACGTAACTGATAATTTTTCAACATAACAAGCTGAACTTGTAAAAAATCAATTAATACATAACTTTCAACTGTCCTCTTTCACGACGATTCTGTTGCCGTGTGGGTTTCTTGCAGAAGAATCTCTTTGATACCATGTTCATCAGCTAATTTGGAGACGTAATCACACTTGTCTTTCGAAATTCGTTCGATATTCAAATTCAAAATCCACAAATTGTTGCTCTCTGGTCGTGAGGGTTTTTTCAAACCAGATACGACCTTCCAGGTGATGATTTTTCGGCACTTCAGATGTTAGAAGACCGCTACGGGACCCCAATGAAAGGCAATCATCTCCCATAGATAAACCAAACAAGTTATAACACCAGAAAACAGAATATTTTTCAGGAACAAAAACTAAGACTTATTACGAGAATTGTCATTCTGACAATTCAATAATTCCTCTCAATGAAAAATTATTCATTGTAGATTGCATCTGTCGTATTCGTTTCACGAAAAAACCGTTTGAATTGTTTGAATTTTGTGTGTGCGTACTGTGTATAGAAAATCGGAACAGAAACTACTCCATGCATAAGAAAAAATTAACCTAGCACGTTTCTCTTATTTGTAGAATCTTTCAAGAAAGTACGATATTAAAATGAAAAATGAATCTATGATTCACCTTGATATTAGAACTGATCTAATTCATTAATTTAATAAGTCTTAAAACGCAGTCACAGTGTTTACTACACTTGTGCAACAACGATGTGCAGTATGTAAAACCTAATTGGGATGCTCAGTACCTCGGTGCACTCTTCTCTGTGAGTATCCAGAAATGTATTATCACCAATGGCTCTGTCGTCCTATTATATTGATGAATATATCAGTGGGCCCCCACGGTAGTGGAGATTTTTTCATAATAAAATTTACTATATAAAGCGTTACCGCATTACCAATAGTTGTTTGGTTACTCGGCCGGCTTCGGTGTTATTTCAGAAATGATTTTTATTTTCAGTTCTGCAATTGGAAAATTGTTATTTCCGCGAGAAGCGAAAGAAACAACAAACTTTCCTTATTGTTATTCATTCTTCAGAAATATACAAGAGGCCCATATTATATCGTGGAGATTCAAATTTATTGATTAATCATCAAGAAATAGTTTTCGACTTGAATTAGAATAGTGCGAAATCTACTTTTGAATTTGATTAATGAAAATTACATTTATGTAATGGGAGCTCCTTCCGCTTTTCTTCTTCGTCCCTTCTCTGGGACGGCAACGTGAAACTCTGGGGTGGGGCGTGCCCCCCTTATTTCCATCCATTTGAGTAGAAAATAAAATACAACTTTCTTGATAGTACATTGAAATATAATGAAGTGTTTGATAAATGAACTCATAGCCCGAAATGCATATTGAGGGACATATATCCTTCTAAAATCGATGAAATTTTAAAAAATTCTCCGCATTACTTCTAAACGGTGAATGCCGCTAGATTGAAAGATTTCGTGTATAAATGTATGTATGTTGTTAAAACACATTTTTTTATTTCACTTCAATATTTTTGATGATGTTATAAATAAAGGGTGTATTTCGAGAGTATCATGATTGTTTTGGGACAACTTCATTCGTTGTTTTCGTTTTTCTGAAATAAACAGAAGCATTCGATAGAGTAAAGAAAATTACATCAAAAGGGTACTTTTGAATTCATTCATCAAAGAATTAATCGGTTACGACATTGCAGCAGGCCATGAACACTTTTGTTCTCAATTTTGTCGATGATATAACCTTCCTGTGCCGTTGATGAACAATAATTACCTAACCATGAGTATTGCCGAAAAAGGTTTGAATAAAAATAAAAGTTAGAAATTGTTTTTTGTATTTTCAATAAATAGTTTTGGATGAAAGAGGTATGATGAAAATGAATACAATTAGCTGTTCGAAATAAAATACAGATAATATATACAGCTTCTGATGCGTTCGACTGAATCATTCATCAAACTTTTCATAGTTTGGTGGTAACTTCTTAACAACGTGAATTCATACTTAATTTTTTGGCTCATCACTTCAATATTTCGAATTTCAGTTGAAAAATTCTAGATTTCATCTAGTGGATTAAAGTCAGGTGAGTAAGCGGGCCTTAAAATAGGTGCGTCTATGCCTCGTCCATTCCACCTATTAGTAACATGATTAAAGTGCAAACAAAGTAATAACAAATTGATAAAATTATCCCGAATTAGTCATGTTGATTTTTTATTATATTTTCATAATGTGTACTAAAATTAGACAGTTATTTGCCTTTTCAAGTTCTGATAGAAATCGTGTTGATTGCGATCCATTTTCTATATCTTCAGTTTTATTCAAAAAGAAAATAAATGAAATTTGTGAGTTATGGTTTTTATCCTTTTTCATTGTTTGATAGTATTTTTATTTTAATATGATATAAGTCCGGTCTGTTCATGATTTTTATTTCTAGAGTATACGTTCTTTATGGAAGAATTTCTATATTTTTTCTTTTTTGCTGTTAATATTCCTGAGTTTAAATAAATATATCGTTTCAAACTTCCTAAATTCACGATGATATATCAGAATAAATATCATATGTATCATCTGACTGAGAAATTTCATCATTTGTTCCTTCGAAATTGAAAGACTGAGTCCCTCAAAGTTGATAAATATCCTTCGTTCAATATGAATCGGAAGTTTATTGAGAACTGCATAAGATATCAATTTATGCACTCAGACAAGCCGGGTACTGCGATGTGTTGGCTTGAGAAGTGCCACCTTGCAAGCTTCTTATTATCACCTATTTAAAGAATCGAAAACTGTTGTATGTACTTGAAATAGGTTTCAGATTACGTCTTATCAGTTTACGTGTTTAACAGCTGGTAGAGCAAATTCATATCAATTTATCTGGTGTTGTGATGCAATGAGGGATACCACAAAAGATTAATCACGAAGTTTATTACTCCCAAATTCTTAGGAGGTTATATTGAATTCCAGTGAAAGATGATCTTGTACTCCTTCAACAGTATTTTCGTAAAATATTAAGGCTATTGGAAAGGACGCGTTACAAATCGAGAAGTCATAGAAGCATCAGCTGATTGAGTAAGGGTGTCTGAGCTAAGAGTAAGAGATAAAAAATCAAAACTTTATAATAAAAGTATCCCCGCCACTACGTCAATCGAATTTAGATTACTGAAAAGAACGCTAGTGCACTTGCTCACTGGAATTTTCATCTCAATTCTTCTTGGCGCTCAGCCAATATTCAACAAAATAATCACCTTTATCATTAAGTTCATTGACATTGGGAGAATCTTCCGAGCTTATTACTATTAGCCGTGGTCTATTGGAATTATTTCACCTAACGTTTCGCCTACAGCTTAGGTAAGCATCTTCAGAGGACTCTGTCTATAAACAGATCATCACATTATTTTATTTTTCAACACTTTAATAATACTCACAGCATTCAATGTACTGAAAGTGGAAACTTTTCCTAGATTCATTCAAATGTTACGACCGAAATTATAATGAGACTTTTGACTACCAAAACGAGGACATGGTTTTTTTCAACAAGTACAAAAAGTAGCAGGCTTATTGTTGAGAGAATAAATAAATAAATACATAAAAAAACAAATAAATAAATATACAGTCGACAACATTGTAAAACTCACCAAGATCTAAGATCAACCATTCAAAGGAGACATATCTATCGCGTATTACTGTAGCATTCTTTTAAACTCATTCCACTTTCACAGCCTTTCAAACTGGGTCCACGATCTAACTATACTAAGTCAAGGCAGACTTTGCCAAAAATTACTATAAATACTTCGTTGTTAACAATCACCTGGACTGTATATAAATGGAAAAACTCAGAAACATTGATTTTAATTACCTCTTTATTGATTTTATCTCCATTCCTGCAGTCGCATAATATTAATATTTTTTGGTAATACCGTACCTATATGAGTGGCTCAGAGGAAAAGTGGTATAACGCCAATTAAGTAAAATGTTGGTATATTAGGGTTTCACGTTGCAATTGATTAGAAATCGCATTGATAGGTATGGAAAAGATTGTTAAATACACGGTCAAAACGATGATTCAACTTCGGTATACCACTCATTAGAAAAATGATATTTAGGCAATCTTATGTACCCAAATATCGCTATAACTCAAAAATTCGGAATTCGTGACTTATACCACTTTTTCTATGACCGGCTCATATCAAGACGCAAAAGCTTTTCTCAGATAATATGTCCTTAGCTATGGTTCTTCTATCATCGAAACCTTCAGCTACTTCAAAACAATATATGGAGAAATAATTTAAGAAATTTTATATTCTTTGTTATGATACACATGCTGACTTTTTGCATATAATATCATGTTTTTACAATGAATTCAGTTATTCTATTCCCAATCAATGTTAAAATATTCATTCATATTCATATTTCGAAAAAGGCGAAATGTACAATGGATTATAGTTGCATGGTTCATTTTGATATTTTGCCAAGTATATTCTTCATAATATAGTATGATTTTTTCTTGGTGTTTTCTACTTCGATAACAAAAACGTCTTTAAAAACCTTTATTTGTCGATTGAGTTCATCATTTCTTCTCTATGTTTTTCCAATGGACATGCTGATTTCTGTTTTCATCTCGAACATCTGCAGCTCCAATCTATTTTCTGTAGATGTTCTTGTTTTTTTTTAGCTTGCAAAAAGTTTCAGAGGGACTACCCTAGATACTTCTTTAGGAAGTTGTTTAATTTCCTTCAATACAACTTTGCTGCTGACGGTACATTGTTGATACAAATATCTTTTGTATCGCATGAGAAAATCAGCAGATGAAACCTGCAGTCTATGTGGATCAAAGAAAGAAACGGCTGAACACATGGTTTGCAAGTGTCCGGAGCTGGCGGAACTAATAATAATAATAATAATATCCTCATGAGGTAACAGCTAAAGATCCTAAGGATGTCGTTGAATTCATCAATGTCCTGGTACACATAGAGTAGCTCCTTATGGTTATGGCCAGTTTCTTCATGGTGATTTGCATGTCAGCAGAAAAGATGTGTGATTCTAGAGTCCCTGCCTTGAAATGTCTTTTAAGGCACCTTTGAGCATGCCCAAATTAATGTAGACCGCTAGGGTCTATACCATTGAATGAAGAAGAAAAGGAAGGATTGATAATCGCTGATGTTATTGCTTGAGTGGAGAACGGAGGGAGCCATCTTGGTAGACCTTCTGTGAGTAATTATTCGTTTATATCTGTCTGTATCAGGTGGTTCTATTTTGAAAAATTTCTAGCTGATTCTCGTGTAGTTGAACTCGTCGGTGACTTCAGTTTTATTACTCAGATTCAGTGTAAAATATTCTTAACATCTCCGGTAACACAACCTAACCTAACAGACCAGCCCTCGGCATTTTTTCCAGTTTTACCGTGATAAGAAACCAGATACGAAATTATCAAAATTAATAAATAAGAAAATATACAAATTTCTTCAACATAGAGGAAAACTATTCGCGTTTGCAGATGATACTGCGGTATTTTATGAGGGGGATGACTGGGAACAATTGAAGAGCATGGTGGAATCGGATTTCAGAAATATAATTGATTTTTTGAATGATAAGATTTTGACAGTCAACAAGGAGAAAACAAAATTTTTACTGTTTTCCAGTAGCTCTGCCTAGGTATCGAACTTTAGATGTTGGAGATGACTTCACAATTCAGTCTGCAGATCACATGAAATATTTAGGCATAATAATAGACCCACATTTGAGATGGAATTACCAAATCGATAATGTCGTCAACAAAGTTCGTAGGATGATTCCTAAGTTCAGGTTTTTCAGGGGATTCTGTGACACTTATCTGTTGAGGACATTGTACTTGGTCTTGGTGCAACCTCTCTTGGTATATGGACTACTTGGATGGGGAGGAGTAGTGAAGCATTATCTACTTAAACTGGAGATAACGCAGAAGTGGTTGTTGAAGATAATATACAACAAACCCTATCGTTTCCCGAGTGAACAACTGTTTTCTGAATCTTCCGTTATGAATCTACGGCAGTTGTATATGCTGGTGCTTGCGGTGCATCAGTTCAAAAATATTCCATCCTCAAAATTTAATGACCACTCCCATGGGACGCGACAAAGAGGACAAATAATTTCAGCACCAATAACTCGCAAAACCATAGGACAACGATCGCACACATTTTTAGCCCCTCGGGTGTACAATTACATACCAACGCGTGTCAAAGCAGACTCTACATTAAGAACATTCAAGATAAAGTTAAAAACCTGGATAAAAACCTTAAGTCTCCAAGAGGTTACAAACCTATTGGATATAAAAAACTCGTATGTGCATGTCTAATATGAGGGGATCGGAACCTTGGTCGCAGTATCGTTTGATTTCTGGTCGCTGGTGCAGTTATTAATAATGCATAGGTGGAACAAAAAACTATAAAACGAAAAAAAAAAGAAGGAAAAAAAATCAAAACAAAAAAGTCACAAGATTAAATGCCTCAGACAAGGTGCCTGCGCACCTTCGAGGTATAATATATTTAGTTTATTGGCTGTTTTAGTTGTTGATTTTGTTAGATTGCATTCAATGTTTGATGTGAATTGTAAATAATTGTAACTCAAAAAAAAAAAAAAAAATGATATCTTACATCAATAAACTTATAATAATAATAATAATAATAATAATAATAATATTTCACTGAAGACTATTCATACAGAATCTGTCCTAGAAAATACTATAAAAAAAAGAAGATAACTCCAAGTAAATATGTAGATTCATGTCCTTATTGCCAGAATTCTGTTTAAATGAAAACATATAATTTTTGTGATTCATAATTCACTATATCTGATTCACGTGAAATCTGTACTAAAATTCAGAAGGGTTTCAAACTCTCAGCAAAGAGACTTCACGAAAGGCACTCAATTTGGAGATGATAACAGAAAAACAACTACTTGAATCCAATCACCTATATCCTTGAGTCTAAGAGATAATAAAAATTTATTCCTTCAGACATTTGTACTATTATATATTTCCCTAATAAGAATTTATGTTACGCCACTGCTTACTTATCACAATTGACAGCCATAGTGGTAGACCTTTGCGAACGCCTTCACATGTAACCTATGCTCTTTCCTTTTCTTCTTGTTTCAAAGATCTAAACCAGTAGAGTAGGGCTGGTAGTCGGAAAGCATTAAAATCCTTACCTCCAACCCTACTTGACAATCATGAAAAATTGGACTGGGAAGATGTCCAGAAATAAACTATATAATAGTTTTTTTCCTTATAATTGAAGTAATTTGTTGAATATAGATGAAAGAAATGAAGTCACGGTTATTCTGACTCAATTAACACGGGAAAACTAGATGACAAGGAAATTCAGCATCAATAACACTGTTCAATTTCCATATGGTTAATACCGCTTCACGATATAGTGAACCATTTAATTCGCATGAGAGTCTGAACAATATTTCAATTAGAATTGCATCAATAAACTTTAACACCATTTTACTGACAACGATAATCATTTATCAGATGAATAATTCATAACGTAATGGTTGTGGAAATCAAGCCGGTAAAATAGAAAATCCCAGAGCATTTTTATTGACCAATATGGGTAATTACGGCAAAGCGCCAGAAGAATGGAATTCGAGGTATTCTACTATTTCCGTTGCACTCTTTTTAATGTATGCGGTGATCACTTTGAAAGAAATATTATAAAGGTATGTAAATAATTGAGTTAATCAAGCGATTGATTTCTAATTTCGAGGATTCAATTCATCAATATTGAATATTTCACTAACTGCGATTTCATCACTGTCGTAACACAGTCACATGTAATCGCAGTCCCCTGTCTCTGATAATTCTAATATGAAGCGTGACATGATCACTGTTTGATCACAATGAACTTCATATGCATTAGGTCGATTTTTCAATGTAACCACAGTAAGAATTGCAGTTGGAATAAACGACTGACCGCCTTATAGAATAACGTTCATTAAACTGACACTCTAATATTGTCATTGAGATCACCGCTAGCAGATATCGATGAGATTGATATTCTAATGTTATCTGCAGGATAACCTACATACATAATACGCAACTGCGGACCTTATTGCAAAATTTCCAAAAATATTGAGCATATTGGATTAGTTTCCAATATGCTATACAATAGTTTTTATTTCTCTTGTTTCATTCAGTTCTCTACGCTGAAAATGAATAAGTAGATATACAAAGTATACAAGATGACAGAATGTGAAAATAATTTACATAGATACGACAAACAATAATTCAAATAAATCAAAGATTCATACATCGTTTACACAATTTAGCCATCTATTGAACCACCTTCAATGTAGCAATGACATTGACATAAAATCAGAACACAGTGCTCCAAATGGACCTAACACTTTTGACGAGGCCAGCACTCATCTGCTAATTGTATTACTATAATTGTTTATGAGGTATTCTACATCACAGGATGGATTTTTCAGCATGTTCTTCAAACCTTAGTCCAATTGAGGATGTTTGAGAGGGGTTAGGTGGAAAATCTGGCCCAATTGGTAGCTGCCCTAATCGAGGTTTGGTATGACCTATCCCAAAAGATTAACAAATATGTTATTATGAGAAATTGAGAAGAACTGAAAATTTTATTATTTGGTATTATGTATTAATTTGGTGTCATTGAACAATTAAAATATCACAATGATTAAGACATATGAATAAGGATGAAGTAACTGAGAACGGCATCTGAATACATTGAAAAAAAACAAGCTAAAATAGACCCTAGCTTTCTATGATTTTAAATGAACAAGAAACTAAAAACTTCGTTGATATTTTGTGGGTTTCCCTAATCTTCTCACGAAGAAAAGTCCGAAAGGTATACAGGGTGATGAAATTTGGAAAATCAGTTTTTCAAAATTAACTGAGATAATATTGTAGACACCTCTACACAGAGTCGATATCTTTTTATTTATTTTTCAAGAGTTTTCCTCACCATTCATGTAATATATTGAGGTTTTCAATTATTTCTTCTTCTATTCTAAAATTAATCTCTTAAATATTTCGAGGAGAGGCCATATACACTTTATATTTCGAATAATTCATATGAAAAAGTGTCCAAGGAGGTTAAGTAGGGACTATCAGGAGGCCATAAAATAGAGTTTCGATATAAAGAAATCACAGCATTCTCGAGTGGCCTTACACAGCTGCCTTGGATCAAGACAAAAAAACCTATTTTTTTCAAACACTGCCAAAATTAACCTCAATAAAGTATATATGCTTGAAATCAGAAGAATGAATCAGAAGAATTTAAAAAATAATAGTTCATTACGAATTTTTAGGTTTTCGATGCCTTTATGAATTTTTTAGTAATGAATTCTGAATGTCCATAAAATATACTACACATTTGCCCATTCAAACGTTTTTGTACGACCAATATTAACTGAGATAGCTATTGAGTAAAATATTAACAATCACCCTGTATATGTATCGCCAATTCTCCAATGTTTCTGTAAGGATACCATGGGAGAACACGCAATCACGCTTCTTATTATAGAATACTGTTTCAAGTTTTCGCTATTATCTTGGGACTACTCGAAGCATATTTTTACAGAATATGGTGTCCCAAAAGCAGTGATTCAAACATCACACCACGATAGAGTAGACCCAATACTATCGAATGACCCCAACATTATTTGAGCGAAATTGTACCATTTCCAAAATAATTGAACGTATTTCAATTTTACCGTGAAAACATAAAATCTGGTATGGGATTCTGTGAGTCATTGTAATTAGCTTTTCTAAATCTGAAATAGTTCCTGTTATCACAGGAAGAAGATATCTACTCGGTCGATTTTTCAATGTTACCCTATTATATCATCATAAGGGCAACATGAGTTCATACTTTGGTGAAGTATATAGTCCAAAACTTTCTTGAACAGTTTCTTTGATCATCGGCACATTTCAGGTCTGAACGCAACTTTTTTGAAGAATAAACTTTTGTCGATAACCTCTTTTTGGGCCAACATTAAGAAATCAAACTCATTGTGAATAGATGATAGGAATTCAAGAAAGTTAGTGCCCAGTTTCGTATTTATTGTTTTTTTTGGGAAAGTTCACATATTGCATACATTTCCGAAAAAAATATATTGAGTTGAAACCTACATAGATAGAAAGATCTCATGCGAATAATTTTCAGATCTGGACTTCAAAGAGAAAAGAACTACTTTTAGCAATTAAATCTGTTTACACTAGGTTTAATATTGGGGGCGAAATAAATTCTTGCGAATGAATTCAGAAAAAACCGAGACGTCCATCTATACTTTCAGAATAAGCCTTCAATTTGGTGGTAGTATACGACTATCGAAAGAAAATTGATTAAATTCCTGACAAAGTAACAACTTGGTATGAAATTTCCAAACCGTGCTTACATTTATTCTACTGTACCAGAAACCCTAATCCTTCAAATATGTCCTTAAAGATCAAAATAGAAATGATAACATAAGTATATTCCCGAAGATAAAATCAGTATTTGTGAGCATTCCTGTATGAAAGACATACGAGATCGTAAAGATAAATCTGATATCAGAGTAGATGTCAACAAATAAGGTATTAGTATAGAGCTGAATCACTTAACTACCTGTGAGACGATTGATTATGCTGATTAGTTTTATTTATGAATTGGGAGATGTTTTTGTTGAGTTACAATAGATGTTTATGATAATGGCACGATAAAGTACACGTGACTCTTCACAATTGAGGGATTCCCCTAACCTAATTGATAGTGCCGGTTTTAGAAATGAGGTGATTCCACTTGATTCCACTTGGAAAATGCTTATTTTATAATACCTTCCTACTTCTAGACCTCCAAAATAGAACGGGCATAAATTGAGTGTATTTTATCGGCATATGACTTTCTTAATCCCCTACAATGTGCCACGAAAACACGAATTTTATTTACGAAATACTAACATAATTTTTTTGTCTCGATGAGTTATATTGAAAAAATAAGTCTGAAATAACTAAATAACACTTCTTTTGTATGTGATCTAATTATTATTTGTCCATAAAGTTCAAATGTAAACTCTCGGTGGGACACCCTGTATAAAAATAGTTTGAGAAAAAAATTATCTTCTTCAAATCATATTTAAATATCTGATGAAATTATGGAATCAAATTTTCAAAAAATTTCTGACGTTTCTGATCAACAGGAACATGTGATATCTACGGAAATTTATGTTGGAAGTAATTCATCAAACTCTTCTATCAATTATTACTCTACTTAATAATTCAATATCTTGAAAATAAGTCTTTCAAGGAGTAAGATTTCATGTTGTTCTCGTGAATTATTAAGAAGTTCTATCATGCATCAATAGAGATGCAGAAACGTCAAGTTTTTATGATAATTGTGCAAAAATTATTTCTCTATTTCAGTGTCGCAATGAGTTCATTACAGTACTAAAAGTAGTGCTGTAATGAAACTCATTACAGCATTGTTTACAGTTATATTTGTCGTTTAATGGTTGTCTGTACTGACCTCCGATCGAATCAAGTTTTGAATCAAATCAATTCAAATTCCGTGATCTGTCAAATTTCGTATGTCACACCAACTGCCAAGATACAAAACAAAAGTCACTAATCCGAATTTTCATTTGAATTTCGAGAGTATTTCACAAGAATTGACTGAAGTAGAGAAAATACCGTCTAATACTCGTTGCAGAAGGCTATTCCAACACTCATGCTATCGAACTTCGCATTCGTGTTGGAATACGAGCTCATTCTGCAACTTGTTTCAGAATATTCAGTGTTTTTCAATCTGTGGGTCGCGACCCCTCAGGGGGTCGCAAAGCCTTTGTATGGGGGTCGCGAGAAGTCGAGAGAACTAGGTCCTACTTCGTTGAAAAACATCAATGAATTCCAATAAAAAAAGATTTATCAAGATTATACAGAAATACTGGTAATGTTATTCATACAAATGAATTCTTCGATTACTAGTTTATTTTACTGTGGAATAATTTTTTTTTCAGTGAGAAGTTATGAGACAATTTATTCTTTCTTCACATTATTTGATACCATTTTCATTTCAAATATACCTGATGGCTAAGGAGTCTAGAAAATCGAAGTTTTGATTCTGGGGCCCATCAGATTTTGAGTTAAAAAGGCCCTTATATATGAGGCCCAACCTTGAAATTTCGAATGCAATCCCAACTTTTTTATTGCAGATCCGGATGAAGTAGGAATTTTTTTATCCGAATTGGTTGAAACCAAAACATTTTTCGTCCATATTTGGGCCCTATGCAGCATTTTTTGTTCAAAAATCAAAGTTGGACCTCGTATCTCGAATAAGACCCCTTGGGGCCCAAAATCTGATTGATCTTATCAGTATTAGAATATGAATTTTCGCAATCTATTCTGAATGAACGCCTCAGATTTTTGAAAAATAAATGAGGACGAAAACATTTTTGGTTTCAACCAATTCGGATAAGAAATGTTCCGCTTAATCCGAATCTGCAATGAAAAACATGGGTTTGCATTTGAAATTTCAATGTTGCTCCTTTTGGGCCCAAAATCGTTGATTCCTCGCACGGATTTACTAAAGACCCCAGTATGTGAATTGATGTTATCCCACTTCCCATTTCATCAATGAAAAAAGTCGGCTTCATTTCAATTCCATTAAGTTTGTCTTTTCTCATGATGACATTTTCATTTCGTCCTTGAAGACGTTTATTCAAGCTATTTGAATGCTGAAAAGCTATATTTCCAACAGAAATTCCAGGTCAAAAATGAATTCCAAGTTTACTGACTTTGCTTGCTGTGGAAAAAAGTATTTTGTTTGTTTTTGTTTTTATACTGAAAGTTCAGCATGAAGTTCCATAACTCTGGTCAGTACTTTGCTATCGAAAACTACTTTACCTCTGTATGGTAAAGCAAATTTCAATAGGTTTAATCCATACTTGCGACACAAATGGAAATGATTTGAAACAGACGAGTCTGCAACTCTTTTCCTCTAATCGAATTTACAATGTTATACATTTGAATTATTTCAACGTTAACATACATGGAAAGAGCCAGGGTTGGGGGGTCGCGAAATTTTTTTCGATGCTATGGTGGTCGTGTCATGAAAAAGATTGAAAAACACTGTACTATTACATCATGATGAAATTCGAAGTAAAATTTGAAGTGTTTTTTCACCCTGTTGAAATTGTCCAAAATGTTCAGGCATACTACACTAAAACCTTCGGAATATAAGATTTGAAATTCAATTACAGTATGATTCGAGCAAAGATATCAATCTATAAACAAACATCCTCATCTTGATTTTCTGTTCTATTAAACTTTTTTTTTAATTCTCGTCATGATTCAGGTCTGATCGAGAAGTGCGATTGAAAAATTTGTCATAGGACTATAAGCGCAGTATTACTTCAACATACTTATCGCAGATTTCATGATGAACTGGTTTCATTTATATATTTATAACTGATTCAATATTTTTTTTTGGAGAGCATGCAATAATTTATGAAATTATAGATATCAAATGACAGCACCAGTTATTTATATTTGCAGAAAGGGTGGACCAACTGCATTCAGAAGTTTTGAGTGAATGTATATTTGCAACGATGAATGTAGTATCAACAGAAGAATTTTCTCTAGCAATTCGAAACTGATTGATTAATTTGGTGATTTTAAAAAATGGGATGGAAAACAGTATAAACTTATAACAAATGAAAAAGTTATAATATAATGTATCCTGGTCTTAGCCAAAATTTTAGTAGTATATTTAAATACAGTGGCTACTACAAAAAGTCAGTACCGTAGCTTTCAAATATGATAAAAAGTGAAAAAAAATTAGTACCATAAAACATTGGGTAAGGAAGAAAAATGAATTAAGAAATCTCTGTGGTCAGGAAGGGAGCGAAAAAGAGTTTATCTCAATTTCCGTAAATGTTTCAGGCAATAAAAAGATCTACAACGTTTGTGTCACAGTGTTTTCTCATTACCTCGAAACTTATGTGAAAAAATAAAAAAAACCTAGATTTTTATTTCTTTTACGAAAAAACTTATGTTTTCATGTCTCCAAGACACTGATATTGTGTTGATTCACAATGTGAATTTTTTCACCTAATTTTGATTGAATATTGAAAAATCAGACCTCAAATGTTATTATCGGAGTTCTGCAGGCAGATGACTCAATTCTGATTTTATCCTGGACTTTTCAAAGGCCTTTAACTCCGTTACACATCATCTGCTACTCAAAACGCTAGAGGCATACGGCATTAGAGGTATAGGTACAGTTGGAACTAATGAGGAGGTATTTTCAAGGGCGTACACAACGAGGTTTTTTCAACACCAACAGATGTTGTGGAGGGTGTTCCAAAGGGTAGTCATTTAGGACCTCTATTCATCATATATGCAATTCTCAAATCATTTATTCAACTACGCAGACGATCCAAACAAACTTCTTTGTGCAAAAGATGTAGAGTCTCTCCAGGAAATTCTGGATAAGACTGCATCTTACTTTTACTGGAGAAGAGATACTGCTGAGATCAAGTACCAAATTTCTAGGAGTTGTTTTTTATAGACATTTTTATTAGATCGAGCATACGACAAAACTATGTAAACACCACAACAAATTGTTGTATACCCTCCGTGTAGTGAACACAGAGCTCTCAACAGAATTTCTAAAAACACTATGTTTCTCAAATTGTCGATCTCTTATTACTTATGGATTACTGATCTGGGGAAATATCAGACAGGGCATCCATGTCTTCAGTATACAAAAATAAGCTAATAGATTTATATTCAACATGAAAGTTCGCGTAAAATGCCCGGGGGTCTTCAAATATAATATCATTCTCCCACTGTCAGCACCGTACTGGGTGAGTAGAATTGGTGATACATAAACTAAAACTTTTTAACCCAACAAGATAGAGGAAAATGAATGGCACATCGTCCTCTTCAGAGAAACTAATAATGCTATCAACTGCATTCCTCTATCTTCTTATGTTTTCGAGTTATAAGCCAAAATTTAAATTTGGGCGATTTCAACTTTTGTCATTTTCTCCGTTTCTGTTTGTACTAGAATGTTGAAATTAGAACCTTATTCGATCACTTTTTTCATAGAAATTCAGTTGCGTTCTATGTTTTCCCACAAGAGGTTTCCTTGATGAGCTGTAGCATAAAGTTGTGTTTTTTCTTATGGAAAAAAATAGTTTATTATGACGGATAAAGAATATTCACTTCTTTCTGCTTTAAAAATATATAACACATTCTACAGAATGGACCACGTAAAACAGTTCAGCCCCCATTTTTCTAAGTATGCCCCAGAAAATGCTTCGAAAGGTTAATCTTTCGACACCAAATAGAAATTGTTAAGTATATTCATGGATAGAATTACAAAACCTTTGCAATGATGTGTCACTGAAACCGAATAGAGTTTCGAATCGTGAAGGGCCTGCCATCCCAATTAGGGGTTTGATCATAGACCACTGACTGATTCAAAAGGCTTCGGAATATTAACTCTTCTTAGCATTTTCTATAACTAATGACGGTATTCTGCTTTTTCTCTGTAAGCTACGAAACTGTAGCGTACGATTGATCTGTGATTTATCTATGGATCTGTATGTGGCTGACTTACAGATTCGTAAATTATGACATTCTGGAAGTTTTTCTGTAACTCTCGTATTAGAAGTGTCAAATTTGAACTACTCCCTAATAAGATCGTAACTACTTCGTGATAAAATCATAGAATAGAATTTATTTTGGCTCGTAAGTATTGATTATTGGATATATTTATGTTCAATTCGTGTTCGTTACAACGAGAAAGAGAAATTAACAACCGAAGTATAAAGATGAATTACAAAAGTAGTTGAGTTTAGTTAAGTATTTTATATTCTGTGACTAAAACAAATCATTCAACATAACCTCACAATATACCTTTCGATATGTTTTCGATCACTTGTGAGCTACAGATTTATAAAAAGCGTCGAGAATCGTAATTGTCCTGTAAACTTATGAAAAGTTACAGATTCGCTTACAGATGAAAGCAGAATACCGCCATTAGTCTCGGAAATATTGGTCACTAGGTATTTTTTTCCTTGGGTCACCATGTATAATGTATATATTTTTGAAACAGTAAAAAGTGATGATTCTTTCTGAGTCATAATAAACTATTGTTTCCATAAGAAAAAAATTAACTTTATGTTATAGCTCAGCAAGGACACCTCTTGTTGAAAAACATAGTACGCTATCAAAAAACGTCTCTGAATAAGATTTCAATCTCAACATTCTATCACAAACAGAAACGGAGATAATGATGAAAGTTGAAATCTCCAAAATTTAAATTTTGGACTAAAACTCGAAAACAAAAGAAGATAGAGGAATGCAGTTGATGGCATTAGTAGGTTCTCTGAAAAAGACGACCGTAATGTGTCATTCATTTTCCTCTATCTCGTCGGGTTAAAAAGTTAATGTATCACCAATTTTGCCCACCCTGCATATTTACAGATTATACAATTTTTACAGAGAAATCCAGATTACTTTGAGAAATATAAAAACGCTGGTTCATACAAGACGAGATACAATTTTTTGTTTTATCCACAACACATTGTAAAAATGATTACTAGGATTGTAAATCTTTTTTCTGCTCAAATAAGACGTTTTCCACTTTCATCCTGATACCATATTGATTATATTATTATTGGTAACAGTGGTTTTTGAGGAAAAACGTTATTATTCTAAGACAATGATGCCGCTGTGAAGCTGGATGTATCAGTTTAAAATGTGGTTGCTGAAAACATTTCCTCTTGAAAACGCGAGTGATGACTGTGACACAGGAGGGGAAAATACTTATACACATCCGTAAACCAGACTAATCTTCAACAAAAATATGGTAGGTTCTGCAGAGCTGATAAGAAAATAAGTAACTATCAAGTTTCCATAAGAAGAACTTCCTACTACTGTTAAGTAATCCTCAAACGGTAAGTTAAAAAAAAAGTTTTGCGATGAAAATATTTTCACGGTCGAATGGATTTAACGTTCAAACTCATGCTTTCCTTGCATGAAAAACTATTGCTCAAGAATTGTTTTTCGAAATCATCGATTTGTACGAAATATGACAATGAGAATAATTATTTCAATAATATGAGGTAGCACTTTCCACAAGGAGAAATTCACATCGGAATTTCCATTTTCGCAACAGATCGACCTATATTCTCGAATCGAGGCATGATGATTTGCTCTCACACGAAAGCACAATCCGAAGATGTAATCAAAACAATGAAAACTGATACAAAAACAAATCTTCAAATCAACTTACACTGCATGTTAATCCACAAGATAGCCTGTTTAAATCCTCGTCAAATCTACACAATCACAGAAAAGTTTCACAAGACGATGACAAACATCAACAAAATATATCGCGTGTAGCAGAACTTGTCCGGATAACTTCAACAGATTTGTCGTCCAACTAAAATGAGAAGAAAAGGAAAATTATTCACAACACCTAGTCCTGAGGTGGTGGGGCTGCACTTACACTTTTATTAGCGATACCAAGAAATGATAATTGTAACGGTGCAACGAGAATAATCATCCTTCGTCTGATCAGTTGTAAATAAAAATAAAGTCATTGTCACCAGTGACTTAACACCCTAGGGGGTTTATGACTTGAAACTACCCAAGATTTATTGACATCATTGTCGAATCTTGTGGATTGGTGGATACCGAAAAGTCGTTGGAAATTCCATTTCTTACATTTGTGAAAGTTGTCTATTTTTCGGGTTAATCCGATTAGGGATGGTTATCAGATGTTGCAACAAACCTGTAGGTGATGTATACCATGAAATTATACAAACATTACAAACTCGGAGATGAATTCCTGCCAATGATCCAGAATTGATGTTTGGATTGTATTTATAGGAATAAAAAAATATACGGGCTACTTTTGCTGTATCGAAAAGTGAATTTCAAACCTAATTTGGCTGAATTGTGAAAATATCATCTTGGTATTCATGATAACGTTTCTCCCAGAGATCGAACCAGAAAACTCAATGAATAGGGTATTTCGGAATTGATTTAAGATTTTAGGAAAATTAAGGAAGGGTTTTTCATATAATTTCTTATTCAAGGCTCTGTTCACCTCATGTAATCGAAGTTTGAAATCGTGAAGTTTTTGTACTCATTGTAAAAGCATGAAACATGACAGTTACCTGATGTTAATCGAGTATCACTCATTTATAGTTTTTTTTTTATGAAAACCGTCCTTTATTTTGCATTTAGACCTCTTGAATTTCGATATCATTCATTGAAATTGAAACACATATTTGAAAATGAAATCAATAGAAATTTTTTTAAGCTGTTTTTCTCGAAATTGTTATCACAGAAAGTAATGTAACAGTTCACAAACGTATTGATTATTTCCTAAAGGAGAAAGAAGGAAGAGTATGAGATGTTAACAATGAAGAATGTTCATCTTTTTGAACTTGTACATTTTCCTATTCTCCGAAGAAAATAAAAAATCCTTTTTTGCAATACCGAGTAGGCAAAATTGGTGATACATGAACTGCAACTTTTTAACCCAACGAGATAAAGGGAAATGAATGGCACACTATGGTCGTCCTTTTTTGGAGAAACTGATAATGCCATCAATTGCATTCCTCTACCTTCTTAGGTTTTCGAATTATAGGCCAAAATTGAAAGGCGATTTCAACTTTGGTCATTATCTCTGTTTCTGTTAGTGATAGAATATTGAGATTGAAATCTTACTCAGACACTTTTTTTTTCATAGCAATTCGGTGGAGTACTATGTTTATAAACAAAAGTTTTTTTTGCTGAGCTATTATGTTATAGTTGTGTTTTTTCTTATGGAAACAATAGTTCATTATGACTCAGAAAGAATCGTCACTATTTTTCGTTTCAGAAATATATACAGCATAAAGGGTGTCAAAAGATTAACCTGTCGAAGCATTTTATGGAGCATACCTAGAAAAATGGGAGCTGAACAAACGGCTACAGAGTTGAGCTACTTGAAGGGAAAAAATTTAACGGAAAATAATATGAAGGATATCCCTAATATCTCGATACTCCATAAATCATCCTCATGAATTGGCACAAATCTATAACTATTAGTGGTGTAAGTATGAAAAAAACTTGAAAGGAACACAACGACAGAATGATGATCAAAGCCAAATAGAAAAGATTCAGATCTTGTCACTGATTGATAAGTAGTTGACAAAGGAATCAGACCAGAGTCGATAATTTTCAAAACAACAAAAAACTATATAACGTATTAGGATGGGAGTGAACAAGAATGTTTCAATAACGAAAGGAAAAATCGGTAAAGGACAACCTGAGTTCAGAAAGAGGGTAAGAGGTTAAAAAACGATTCATCGCGATTTCCGGGCAAATAAGGAGTCCTAAGGAAAAAAGTTGAATCCTTAGATGTAAAAATTATAGGTGAATTAAAGATCTACAATTTTTGTATTACTCTATTTTCATGAAGGTAAGGTGAAGTTCATGTGAAAAATTGCAATGACCTAGTTTTTGATTTTTCATTTTAATTTTTTACATAAAACATTGCATTGATTTAATATAAAGTTACATTTTTATACCCAAACACACTGTATTGTTTTTTGTTTCGAAAATTTATTTTAACTCAATATCGACAAAAGAGCCAAATTTTTCTATTTATTTATATCGAATTAATGTCTCAGATAACACCTAAGGGTAATTACAATGTAAGACAGTGATAAGGAATAACTCAGAGAACCAAAAAAAACATAACCAATTACTTCAACGAAATAACATGATGTATAAAATTGACCATCACAGACAAATATTACAGTCTCGAAATTACAAATAGCCTTTCAGAGCGGCAGTTCAAAGAAATCACCACAAAATTAGATTATTTAAAGCAGCCACAATTGTGCGAAAGAAATCCATATCCCTATCTCTATATAAAAAGTTCATTGCAATGTACCAAAATTTTTGTAATAGGGCTTGTTTATTAACAAGCCCTATTAACAAATTATTTATTAATAATTTGTATTTTTAAGCGCTGTGGTCTGAAATTCGCCTAAGGGACAAAAAAATTTATGAAATAAATCAATGAACATTTGTTGTATTTAATGTTGTTGATTATGTAGTATGTAGTATAGATGAAGATAACAGCATGCAGTCTTCTTCTATCATTAAGTCTCTGAACTCTGTATGATTGAAGCATACTATGATAAGAGATCGGGGTAATTATGGTTGCCTCGAAAGTATACAAATCTCAGAAACTTCTTCTGTATACGCTCTATACATTCACTATGGGAGTGGGCAAGTGATGACCAAACCACTGAGGCATACTCAAGTTGCGGCCGTACCAGGGTATTGAAAATTATTGTATTGGTGTTCACAAAGTTAGTTGAATTTCGGATAACAAAACCGAGTTTCTGATATGCTTTACTGATAATAACGTCGTAGTGCTTAAAGAATTTTTCTGCAAGAAGACAGCAAGATCTTTGGTCTCGGCCTTCCCCCTTTTTCAATCGAAAAATCTCACGTCAAAGTTTCCTTTTTCAAGAAAAAAAGCTTATGATTTTTTGAAATCTCTACCTTCTGACGGAATGAAGAAAATATACATTTGTATACATAAACATATGCATATACATATAAAAATAAATATTTTTCGTGGAAGAAATTTATCTTAGAATGACCTCATTACTAAACTGAATTTTACTTTTTTTCAAGAATCTCATTCTGATGATGTGAAAATAAAGAAGACCTACCAATGTTACAAGAACACTAACAATTTTTCAAAAAATATTTAAGATGAAAGAAGTGATGAAGATGAAGAATGAACCCAGACTTTGAAGACTCCAGGAAATCTATCAGTCAAAGTTAATTAGATCAGTATGAATCCAGAGACAAATGTCAAATAATGAATAAATATGATGCAAGATCTATCAATTTGAGGATTTTATTTCATCAAATGACAACAACATATTGATTCTAATCCATATAATTGAAATGGAGAACAAAGAGCTACAAAGTTTTTTAATATCTATATTTATTTTGATCGGTTTTGTAGGTTCTTGTTGAATTCTTTCAGAAGCATAAAAAATTAAATCAATGAATAATTCATTTTCACGATTATTTTATCACGTAAAAATTATTTCTCAAATGAACCTATAACTAGGAAATTTTAATTATTCACATAAATTTTGGTGCTGTTCGAGGAAAGCGTGATATAAAAGTTGTAGATCTTTTTAATACCTCCAACTTTGTCCATCAACCTATATTGTTCTATATGTAGTTTTGGCAGAAATTGGAATAAACGATTTTTCCACCCGTGTAACAACACCCCCTTTTCCCTAAGGTCCTCAAATCGCCTCTGATTTATTTGTCCTTTCACTTTTGCTGTATTCACTTCGATTTCTAATGTATTTTATCCTTTTTTAATTTTTTTAATTTTTACCATTCTCAAAAGTTTCGGCAATGGTCTTATAGTTTTCGATAGATTCAAGTTAAGTTCTCATTTCAGTTTTAATTTGGTGATTTTTATGAAATAACAATTCAATTTCTCATCTTGTTATATTTCAATGCAGTGCTGTTTAAGTCCGACGTAATAAATGCAATTGCATATAGGTATGAGCAAATCATTATTCAAAACAGGGAAAAAAATTTATTCTTCTACATTTCACGTATAGAGCATGCTTTTAGTTCTATGTGTTGCTTATGAGCATATAATTTGCTTTCTCATACATTCGATCCAAATATAATTTCAATCATTTTATAGCGTTTTACAAGAGAGCAGGTATTTTACCCTGAAAATACAAGATACAATGAACACAAGGGTCAACAGTTGACAGTTATAACATTTTAAATGTGAACACCGTGACATTTAGAATTCGTAAATGCCAATGATGAATGCATCAGCAAACCAAGAGAGAAATTTAGCCTGAAGAGTTCGCAATATCTACTTCTTCGTCTAGAACATGATTTGAAGAGATATCAAAGAACAGAACATTGCCCAAGGATGAAAGAACCCAAGAAGACGCTCCCACAAAAAAGTCAAAAATGACAAGACTTCACTTTTGGCGTGCCGGCAAAAAAATTAACACGAATTCAACTCCTGGCGAGTTTTGAAGGTAGAGTGGAATTCTCACGGCCGTTAAAATCATTTTTCAACTAAAACAAAGAGTTTAGGTGAGATATTTGAATAAGAACGAGATTTATTGCTATTACAGGTTGCAACATAACAATTTAAAAGCCGACCTGATTTGCATCTCGACAATAACTGAAATTTTAAATATGTTGATGAGTAAGTTCGTACGTGAAAGATGGAGATTATTTTATACCGAGCAGCATGGCCAACTGTGAGAAAATATGCGAGGCTTCGTGCCTGAGTGTAAAGAAAGTGACCTATGCATAAAGCAACGCTAAACATTAAAAGTGCACTTAGGCGTTTATTTAGATGCGATCTATTTTATGCACACCTTTTGATGTGAATATCAGTTTTTCTTTGCTCGAATATTTTTTGACAGTTCTAACAACCAATCAAATTTTATCATTTCGTATCATATGGTATATATACAGGGTGTACCAAGTTCGACGGCCTATTAGGCGTTTCTGGAGAACTGGAACTATTTGAAATCTGAAAATTGGGATTATATTATTGTTTGACATTATCTACCGTTCTAAAATATTCTTCTGATTCTACAAATTAAATTTTCAGGAAAATGCAGAGACCTCCCAGACAATATTTCAATAGATATCTACCAAAGACAAAGTCGACCCACTTTCACAAACCGGTATTTACAGGATACCGTGTGACTGCGGAAAAGTATATGTTGGTATAACAAAACGAAGTATCAGTACGAGAATTAAGGAGGCCAGAGATTATTTCGAATATCAAAAGGTACTATCCCAGGCTGAACATGAAGGCCATTGAAATTTATAAACATAAAAACAACACGAACAGAAAAGGAGAAACTCTTTTTTTACATGGCGTCGATACGAAGCGGGAGCGATGGACTAATCAACATCGCGCGTGTAAACTCACCACCTTCTCCCGCCATTAATCGGGGTCTAGTTAACACTCCTGGTTCGAACACGTTCAGCGTTCGAGGTGCAATCTTAGACCAAAAATCCTCTGAAGATGCCTACCGCAGTTTTAGGCGATATGTAAGGTGAAATAACTTCTAATGCACCACGGCCAATAATGTCGAAAGACTCTTACAATGTTAGTATATGCAGTCGTGAAAGCCGTAAACTATTATGATTAATGTTTTTCAAAGTAAAATTCAAACCAGACAAGATGCTAGGGATGCAAACAGACCAATGTAAACGTAAATCCAGTTCAGTTTCGTTAAATTTGTCTTAAGTCAACAGAATAATATTGCTATGGGATGAAAATGATCCTGAGAGTCCTATTCTTGAATTTTACCACACTGCTGCAGTAGAATTAGCCTGGCAAGGAGGTGAATTTTTTTCGAGAAATATAGCGATGACTCTCTAACAAGTCAAATTGAATACAATCTGGCATTCATTGAAAAGTGCCTAGGGGTTTTAAAAGCCGTACAAGTAGTAAATGGTTGGTTTCCAATAGTGAAAGCTACCCTATACATAAGTCTTTTTCATAAACGCTTTTATTACCTCACCACAATTGTTCTTGAAACAAATCGACATTGGAAAAATGAAACTGATAAATACCGATGATGTACCTGGTGGAAGAAATACTATAAATGCACGGACTAAATCTGCTATCGAAGCAAGTGACTCAGATGTGAAAAACAAAATACTGACAAATCATTTGAATAAATCAACTGCTGTAAGCCAATGGCAATGGGAATTCCGAATCAAATTTAATGTGGTAGGCATCTGATCTGGGTTCCTGGTCATTCGGGAATCACAGGCAACGAAGAGGCCAACAAACTTGCCAGAGAGGGTGCTCGGAAACCACTCACTGGCCCAGAACCTTTCTGTGGTATAGGAAAATGTACCTATAAGGAAGAGTTTCTGGAGAAGGAGAAAACTGAAAGAGAAACACTCTGGCAGAATCTCCCAGGGTTGGATCACTCCAAAAAGTTCCTTCGGAAAATTTTGAAACTGCAAGATCCAAAAGATATTTGGATCTCAGTAAGAACCAACTACACCTCCCCACTGCCTTTCTTGTCGCCTCAGAAAGCACTTGCTGAGAATGGGCGTAGCGGACACTGACAAGTGAAGATTCTGTGAGGAGGAAGAAACTCCTATTCACCTAGTCACAGAATGCTTTGGCATTGTAAGCCAATGAAAACAATGCTTTGGTCAAGAGACCTGTAGGAGTGAGGAATTAGCCTCACTGAAGCCTTCCGAGATTTTGGATTTCATAAGATCTCTGGGACTGGAAGGCGAGCTATAAAGCTTTGTCAAGGGGCACAATAGACCATAAGGACGCAGTGGACTGTAACCCCTTTTAAAAAATCAACTATCAAGCCAATGGCAGAAGTAGAAGAACAACAATTTCTGAAATTAACTGGTCATAGCAATCAAAGTTCTATCAAGAACACCGTAACAAACCCATAAATATTATACATGGTAAAAGATCTTCTATAATAGAGATCAGCACCGAACCTAATGTTAAGGTAAATTCTGATAATTGCACTTTCACAAATTGTTCTTTTAATGAACAAATACACGTGTTGAATTATAAATTTTCTGTAAGATGACAAATATCTTAAGCTCGTTGCTAACTTTTAGCATCGGGTCACCAATGAACGAACTTTCGATTGTCATAAAATTATCTCGTCTATTGTCAATCTCCTATAGATATCCAACTCTTATGTGCAAATTGGGAACTTCTCGCATCAAAAAACATTGTTGATTATTGAACATAGTGAGCTCACCACTTCCAACTATATTGTTCATTTGTTAGAATGGTCTATTCTTGTTAAAGAGCAAAGCAACGGCGTCCGACACAATTGAAAAGGGCCTCGAACACGCCCCTGTGAAGTCCTACATCGACACCTACTTCCGGACTGACATATTTCTCGAAGATTCATCCCATCCTTAATCTACTCACGAGGGATTTACAAGGCTGAAATCAGGTACAAATTCAGAGTTATCAACCGCAGAAGGATTAATTTTTTTACCTCTTTGAAAAGAGTATCTCGCGCCACGAAAATCGATTAATAGAACATTCAGGCCCGAGGTCGAATCTCAAGTTCCCAGAACTGAAATCCGGATACTCAGAATTGGTGTGTGTTACTCTAACGTGCCTTTTTTCACGTCTCTCCCACAAGTCATTGTCGATCGGAGGTGGCCGTACAGGTGCTTTGCCCGAGGGCCAAATTGTTCGAAATCGAGATTTGTACTAACAAGATCGCCCACTGTCATGATTGTTGATTATTTCAACGTTCAGGAAACAGTGCAAAACTGCCGCTTTTCTACGTATGGTAAATTTCAAGATGTATCGTTTTCGGAAATTAATGAAATAAATAATTATTTTACCTACGACATATCTGTAGAGGGCACTATATGAACCATAACAACGATATAAAACTCCTGTTTGAACTGGTCGAAAATATTAGTTCACTATTGATTATCAGCGATACGAAATGCAACATTGCTGAAGAATTAAAAAAATTTCCTCCAAATACTCGACATAATCAGTAGATTTTCTAGCATCCATTTCTGTCCGTGGTTGACAATCGAGAAGTCTCTAAAATGTACAATTGAATAACTCCATGTGATAGAGAAATTTGTTTGAAGATAATGATAGTGAGAGTATTTAAAAAATTATCTTTGCATTCTTTTTCTTTTTCTAACATCATAATTAAATACAGATAGAATATACAGGGTGTCCCACCGGGAGTGCCCATTAGAAGTATATGGAGTCATAAAGATTCAATCAATCACTTCCAAATTTTATGAGAAGATATAAGCCTTTATTAATAACATAGACCTTCATTAATGATATATTTTCATATACCAATGACTTTCGCTTTCACCGGAAATGGTATCAAATTTCAAATAGAAAAACTTATATTTTATGATTTTTTCGCTAGATCTTCGAATGCCACATTCATGTTTTCTATCATTCCTCATAGCTATCTAAAACCGTTTTCGAGTTATTCGATGGTTTTTGAAAAAAAAATACGAATTGAGGATTGAAGAACACTAAAAATTCAATGAAAGCACAACAAACAATCTCAGATCTGTTTTTTGAAATGAATTACCGAAAAGATATCGAACATCACTCTGTAGAGCAAATAACGTTTTGATATACTGGGAGATAAAATGAGAGTGTCAAAGTTGGAATTTAAAAAAAAACGAATACTCTGAGGGGTAGGGGGCTCCACTGAGTTTCTTCCCACAAATTGATATATGAGTGAAAAAAATTGGGTTTCTATCAGAAAAAATCGAGTTTTTCACTTTCATTGAAGTAGGGTTTTCGAGTGTAGGGGATATCCAAAATGTACCATTTTCAAGATATTCAGGGAAAACTGTTAGAGTATCAAAGTTTGAATTCAAGACAAGCCAAAAATTTGATTTTTCCTAATGGAAATCGTATTTTTCCACTCACGCAAATCAATTAGTGAGGAGAAAATAAGTCTTTCAAGGGTCCCCTATATCTAAAATGAACCATTTTCAAGATATTCAGAAATAACTGTAAGCTACGGGCATAATGTTGTACTTATGTGGGGTATCTAATATGATCTATGAGCGCCCTTTCATAAGAATATCTATGTTATTATTCAAAGTATTCCAGGTTTCTTTCAACTCAAGAATTTTTCCAGCAATATATTGGCATAATTCTGTTCCAGAATAAATAAGGAAATCCACCAATCAAGAATTATTGGGAAGGTGTGAAAATGTTTTTCTCTATTTCAGTATCATAATGAGTTCATTGCAATACTAAAAGTAGTGCTGTAATGAAATTCATTACAGCATTGTTTTCAGTTATATTTTTCGTTTCCTGATTGTCAGTACTGACCTCCGATGGAATCAAATTCCGAATCAAATCAATTCAAATTCCGTGATCTGTCAAATTTCGTAAGTCACACCAACTGCCAAGATACAGAACAAAAGTCACTAATCTGAATTTTCATTTGAATTTCGAGAGGTTTTCACAAAAGTGGACTGAAATAGAGAAAATACCGTCTAATACTCGTTGCACAAGGCAATTCCAACACTCATGCTATCGAAAACTCGCTCCTTCGTCGCTCGTTTTTGAACTTCGCATTCGTGTTGGAATAGGAGCTCATTCTGCAACTTGTTTTAGAATATACTATTTTCTACTACCGTGCGTTTTCACCCACTTTCTCGTACTCATTTTAGTTCAGAAAGCGTCACTTTCCCGCACTAGTGCGGAAAGTATTAGCAGGGGTTTTTTCCGCACACTTTCATTAAAGAATAAACTGAATTATGATATGTCCCTATGATCGAACGACATGTTGAATTCATGTGTATTATGGATTTTCATGGAATGCTTGGTATGTTGAAATAAAACATATATTTTCAATGTGGGGTCGTAGAAAAAATAATGTTCCTATCGATTGCTTTCCCGAACTCCGCTCCGCGTCGTTTGGGCAACAGCAATTTCGTACGGAAGAGTAAAACTTTCTGCACTTGATAGCAAAATAACTATATTTGAATAAAATTTCGAGAAGTTTCATGACTACTTTATAACTTTTGCATTATAATTTGAGCCTTCGATATTTATGTCATATTTACTAAAAAATATCTCGTTATTTTCGATATGAGCAATAAAAAATACTAGTGGTTTTTTACTGTGAGCAATGAACTAAATTTTAAGAGATGTCAGCAACAGGAGCATGGAAAAAATATTTTGAAGAAAGTCACAGATATTCATGAAAGGATTGACGTAGATCATATTACATTATGCCCCTAGCAGTTATTTCAGAATATCTCGAGAATATTACATTTGAGATATAGAGAACCCTTAAAAGACTCCACTTATTTCTATAGCACAAATTGATAGTTGATTGATGTAAGTAATAAAACTACGCTTTCCATTTGAAAAAATCGATTTTTTTTTTTTCAATTCCAACTTTGACGTTTAACCCCCCAGTGTATCAGAACGTTATTTTCCCTACAAATTGACGTCGAGTATCTTCTCGGAAACCCATTCCAAAAAACAGATCTGAGATAGCGCGTTGAGCTTTTATTGAATTCTCAGTGTTCTACAAACCTCAAATTGTAATTTTTTCAAAAACAATAACTCGAAATCGGCTTTCCGTTTGAAAAAAAAAATTGATACCGTTTCCGGTGAAAGCGAAAGTCATTGATAATTGAAAATATATCATAAATGAAAGTCAACTAGGCTTATATCTTCAAACAAAATTTGAAATTGATCGAATGGTTAATTCCCCATAAACTTTTAATGGGTACTCCCGGTGGGACACCCTGTAAGATATATATCAGCTATGGAATGTTCAAATCATATAGAGGATCTTTTGAATAAATTGAACAGAGTATGTAATGCCATGAGAGTAATGAATAAATATATTCAAGATGATACGAAGAGTATAGTATACTGTGCAAATTATTAATATCTTATCAATAATATAATTTTTTTGGGAGTGAGCCCAGCTGTTTAGTCGATATTTCTAAGTCAGAAAAGAATAATTAGTTTGATGCTGGGCATGAGCTTTACAGAATCATGAAGAAGAAAATTTAGGCAGCAGGGTACATTCATGTGTGTCTAATGTACTTGTATAAGCATAAAAGTGAATTTATTACTAATAATACCAATACTACTTATAAAACGAGAACATCGATTGTCTCTTTCTGACCAAAAATCTATCTTATATGTGTGTTGAGATTTTCAATAGATTACCTTATAATCGCAGAATAATCAATAGTTACAAACTGTTCAAAATTAGAACCAAGAATCTTTTAGTAGAGCTTGAGCCATATTGCTGTTTTCCTGTGAGAAAATTTCATCTGAAAACATCTATCTATGCCATACCTCGAAACAAGCTACCAAAGTTTTTCCGAGCCTTGGATTTTCTGCCTAAATTTTCGAAAAAATGTGGCAGAAATTTAATTCGGTGAATCTTTCGAACAGTGTTGCGATCATCCAAAATAACCAATTACCTATTTTAATTCCGCTGATATGAAATTTTCTAAATTATTAATTACTCGAAAAATGCGCATTCAACGAGATTTCGCGAAGAAAACTTTTATTTTCAAAACCACCAAAAATTTATTGAATAGCATTCATCTTAATTTTAATATTTGGGTCCTTCGAATTGGTTATAGAATGTATTGAATGCTATGTTTGTAATGGTCATAATGAAAAAAAATAAGACTTATGAGTGTACTCTTGTATTCGCCGAAAATTCACCACATCAGTGAAAACTTGTATTTCGAAATCATTTTCATTCGCTATAATCATCCAAGAGATATATTCGCAAAATACATTTTTTTATAGATTTTCGAGAACTTTTCTGTTAAAATTAACGGAATCTTTTTTTTTTGGAATTACAAATGCTTCGATTTTAGGTCGAAACATTTTCATGCGGAACATTGCATATCGAAATATATCAAATCAACATCAAATGCATCGGCGAGATTTCATTATCTACATTTATTTCTTAAGACGAATCCTCATAAACAAATAGATCTACGGCCGAAATGATTGATGAAATAATTTCTGATAAGGCATTTTCTAAACGTTTATCTATTGTTACGATGTTGAAGTCGTACAAGTCCAGACAAGATTTAAAGTTCGACTAGATTTTCAATGAAACATGGCAGGGGGGCTCTCTTATCATTCTCGGATTGAACTGATCGATGAAACTGACGGACAGTTGTTAACTGTTATAAAAATGTTGGGATTGAAGATTTGAAAATAGTTATGTGACATGTTCTTTCGAGCATTTAGGCCGTCGTCGTAGATTAGTTCTCGACGTTTCGCCAGTTCGAACTGGCGAAACGTCGAGAACTAATCTACGACGACGGCCTAAATGCTCGAAAGAACATGTCACATTGAACGATGGCCGCGAAAGCCTCAACCAATTCATGAAAATAGTTATGTTTCTCACAATTATTGTGGAAAGAAATATTTTCCCGCACGAAACTTTCGGGTAGCAGTTGAGTGCGGGAAAAGCACTTTTTGCTCTAGTTAGGAATAATATTTTTCTACAAGCGCTTATATGAGATCGATTTGAATGCAACACAAAATACGATTACTCATATTAATTCCTTATACACATGAAACGTACACATCGTTGACGTTCGGTGCATAGAGACATATCAGTTTATTCTTTAATAAAAATGTGCTGGAAAAACCCCTGCTATTCGTTTTCCGCACAGAAAGTGTACGGGAATCGAATTGCAGGGGTTTTTCCCACACTGTTTGGAAATAAGACTCTTTACGAATTGAAATGCGTTCGGAAAAAGGGTTTAAAGCATACGATTGTAGAAAAAATGAATTAACTACGAAAGTGTTTTGTGTAGTGATCCCCTATCAGAAATTTTTGCCAATAACTTTCCAAAGGTAACCACAATCACTTTTTCTCTAATGTACGGATTCTCTATCTTTCTCATGTATATACTTTCTCAGTAATGTTGAATGGGTACAGCATTGAATTGATTGAGGCTCAGGCAGCTTAATTCAGCTAGAACATCTCCTGACATTTAACTCCTGAAGATGTCAGACACCCGAACTGGCCAAACGTCGAAAACTAATCCAGGACGACGGCCGAAATGCTGGAAAGAACAGGTGACAAGTACAAAATTTTTCTTTGATCAGGTCGGTGATTGAGTGTTAAGTGGCTGGTGTGATGAAAATCATGAAAATAAGTGAGTATAAACGTGAAGATGTATATTTTCAAAAAGAATCGTGAAAATAATTAAGTCTAGAAATTTCTGGAGATTTTTTGAGCAGTGTATTTTTTTTTTCAATCAATCAATCAGTTTATTATATTCATTATTATATATGATATCATATATCTTATTATTTATATTTCATATTATCATCAAATGGTTCACGACATTTCGTCTGCCCAAATGAATTACTGAACTTTTTATAGTTATCATTTCAATTTTATTTCGAAATTTCGGAACACGAAACAACGAGTGTTTCTCGAAACATTTTGTATATGCTATGTTAAGTATTTGACAACAGAGACTTTTTAATATTAAACCACAGTTTCCACGGAAGTTGATGATAACCTGCTCAACTTATGTTGACCGAAAAAAGTGTTTTCGAAATTTTCGATATATAACTGAATATATCTCTAGTCAGTGAAGAGTAAATCAAGAAATATCATAGCAAACTATGGTTCCCATTTGGAATTTTTTTTTATTTTTCGGTAGAAAGTACTGAAAAAACTAATAATTTTAATTCGATCACGTAGTTACAATACTGCAGAAATTATAGCAAATTATAATAATTGGCCAAATTCCAAAATCATCCTGTAGCACAGAACCTAGACTTGCGGTGTTCAGCAATTTATGTTCCCCGAAAAAAAGAGGACATGAAATGTTTCTACTTTTTTTCTATCTTTTTTAATTAAGAAGAAGTAGTACCTGCTAAATAATTGATATTCTTCAGGGTACTTTTTTTTTGAACTGTTTAAACTAACACTCCCATTATATCTTCGTGCAACTTCAACACTTTAGGCAGCGCACGCATAAATAGCTCTCAGATGGCAAAAATTTTTCTGATTTATAATTGTATTATTGCCAAATTACACTGTCTTTATGACTTTGAGCCTATGTGTTATTATGATAAATAAACTATATTACTGTCAAGTTTCATTTGAGTCCGTTTTTTACGTGAAAGTAAAAAACATCTTCACATGCATACATCCTCCCAAACTTTCGCATTTATAAAATTTGTAGGACAGGATAGGAGTTTATGGGCTAGAAAAGTGGGATAGGATAATCAACCCATTAGAAAACATCATTTAATAATTTTCTGACTTCGTGGTTAACGTATTAATCAGACAGTTCATTAGACTACTTCATGAGTCCATGAACAATCTGGTGTTTTCGATTTCAATGACAGAAAAAAGCAACGGATCCGTAGAAATGTATGAATATTCCTTGATTAGTAGTACAATGTACAATGTATATTATGTATTATTTTCACAGACTCTATTAACGGTTTGGTCATAATCATTTTCCAAAGAGTAGCATATGAATTTGTCTATTTTGTCGTGTCCCTTACACAAGTTTTTATGATTGATTCTCCCTCTGACAAACTATCGGAGGAAGTGAAGTGATTCCGTAAACAGAACTATTTCGGATGCTCATGACATAAAATAACATATCTCATAATTTGAGGCAATTCCCAGAAATGAATTTTAAAAAATCTGATAGTTACACATTATCTTCTGCTGCATTGTTGATTATATTTTATCAAAGGTATTTATCTACCTTTCGACTCTCCATAAATCTGCGCTAATCTCCGAATTAAATATCGGAATTGGTGAATGATCTGATCTATAAATAAACATGACTAACGTGAGGAAATCTAGCCATAAAAGTGTGAAATTTCACTGAGGCTTAGGCGCCCCGTAGGAGTGTTATGTGGACTACACTTTCTTCTCGTTTGGTGCCACAAGGACGAACTCGGTGATGAATGAACGTAGTGTGTCATAACAGAAGCATTGGTGGTTATTAATTTTAGAATTTCTTCTTGGAATGTCGATGGAAATGCTGAGAATATATGTGATGAATGGTTGAGATTTAGCCAAACGGAGGAAGTGGAATCAGTAGCGTAGAACAGTACCTGATCGAATAATCGAATCTCGAACATAACAAGGAGAATTTCTACTATCTGAATATTACACAAGTTGAATCATTACTAATCGAAAATATTTCAACCATAGAAAAATGTGCTCGAAATAGAAAATTAACGGACAGTTCTTAACTGTCATAAAAATGTTGGGATTGAAGATTTGAAAATAATTATTTTCCTCACAAGTGTGGAAAGAAATATTTTCTCGCACAAAACTGTCGGGTAAGCAGTTGAGGCCGGGAAAAGCACTTTCTGCGAGAGTTAGGAATAATATTGTTTCTACAAGCGCTTATATGAGATCGATTTGAATTCAACACACAGATCAAATACGATTACTCATATTAATTAATGATACACATGAATCGTACACATCGTTGACGTTCAGTGCATAGAGACATATCAGTTTATTCTTTAGTAAAAGTGTGCTGGAAAAACCCGTGCTATTCGTTTTCCGCACAGGAAGTGTACAGGGTATCCCAAATTGCTTGATTTTGGCTGTCATAACAGAAGCATTGGTGGTTATTAATTTTAGAATTTCTTCTTGGAATGTCGATGGAAATGCTGAGAATATATGTGATGAATGGTTGAGATTTAGCCAAACGGAGGAAGTGGAATCAGTAGCGTAGAACAGTACCTTATCGAATTATCGAAATCTCGAAGATAGCAAGGAGAATTTCTACTATCTGAATATTACACAAGTTGAATCATTACTAATCGAAAATATATCAACCATGGAAAAATGACCTCAAAATATAAAATTGCCTATGTTTCTAAGTTAGAGGTTGTGTTATTTGTAAATTTTCAGACTATGTTTACCCAGTTCTCTCGAAATATTGGACCTATAATTATTTCAATATTCGAGAAAATGCAAAACAGAATGAATTACAGCATATACTGCATGAAACAATTATTATATTTTGTTATATAATTTATTTATTGCTCTCAAATCATATTTTTGGGATGAAATTTGCGGTGTTTCAGAGAGCAGTTTCCGCGCATTTTTTTGACATACCTTCAATTGAGATTTTTTTTTTTATTATTGGCAGGCATAAAAGTAATGATCTCAGTTGAACTAGAGAAAAATATGGTATGCCGCTGAGGTGTTTCCGAATCATTCTCGAATTCCTCATTTTATTTGTGACAAAAATGTCTCTATTTCACTTTTTAATGCAGCAAAAAAAGTAAGCATAAATGTATATTCGTCTATAAGAATGGACACTATGAAAATACATTAGGAATACATATGAAGCGAGGATGGTCATTTTGAAAATTTTTTTGTAACTTTATTTTTATTCTGTGTATTTTTCTTCTAGTTTACTACATAGTTTTTGATAAAGTATGAAAAATATCTTCGAGGAACAGATAGATTAGAGATTCTTTATTACAAAGTGAAGGAGGCATTAAAATCTAATTGATATTTTCAAAACCACCTTTCTTGTCACATTGAAGTCCCTCATGCGCGCCAATGATAAATACATAAAACTCAAAATCATGTCAAAAAGAGGGGTACCTATAACCATCATCCAAAACCCACCAAATTTTTTCTGCATATCTAATTGGATTTTATAGTAACAAATCAATATTTATCAGTTTTCAAGAAAAACTTCAGAACCTCGTATCTCGAAAAACGAAATAATAAATGACAAACGTTATGCAGCAAACCTTCCGAAATTCGCAACACTTACCTCACTTACACCCTGTATGCTACTATAGTCTGTTCAAACACAAGAAAGAGCGAAGTAAACAACCAAATAGTAGTTATTGGTCAGACGGTCATTAGTCCTATCCTTGATCATCTTAAAGAGACTGCCAGGATCGTACTCGCGACAGAATGTGGATAGTACTGAAAAGTAATGATAGAATCATTTGAATCCAAAAGTGTCAGTTTTTAACTTGTAGTTTGATCAGAAATGTCATCAAAAATTTAAATATTTGACGTGAAGGTGTTATGCAAAAATCATTCGGAGATCAGTATCGACTGTAGAAATGTGTGAATTGTCCTAGATTCGACTCTGGTCGGAAAACCCGTGATCATTCCTTCTCATGCGCCGATTTTGTTTACCTAGCTCTTTCTTGTATTTGAACAGACTATAGTTTAATGGACGACAGGGTTAGCTGACTGTTCAATATCCCTCTACCACTGTCGGAATCATAGTCTTATAACAACTTTTTCGATTTTCCAATACTTCATATAGTCTTTCATAGCAATAAAATTATTATTCACCGAAATTTCAAACATAAAGATACACAATTATTTTCATTAATCGTATTGATATTTCTCAATCTAAAACTTCAAACCGTGAATAAATACCTATATAATAAAAGAAGATAAAAACACTTGACAGAGTTTCACAGTTTTTTTATCTTCTTTTATTATTCAATCATGTTCCACCAAGGGTTATGTGAGGATTCAATTTCGAAATACCTATATTTTGAATGAATCATCATGTGACTCAGACATGTTGAATCTTCATATTTGGAATGCAATATACTATGGTTGAAAATTTCCAATTATTTATGAGATACCCTGTATTATCTTTTTTATTTCAATATGAATATGTCATCAGTTTGGAAATCGTTCCTTAGAAAAAATGGGATTTAAAATTCTTTCAGACAAAATTAATCCTTAAAAAAAATGATGAATTTACAGCATCTAATGATTCAGTCATTCTTTCTCTCAAGATAGATAGAAATATCGATGGAAAATTCTTTTCAGGTTCAGATGTGTTACAAATGTAACATTGTTATGATCAATCAACTTTACCAAAAAAAAGTGTCAAATTAGTGCATTGCACACCAGACTGAAGCGAAAAAGGACGTCAAAGTAGATTAAACTCCAGACAATGGTTGCAAAGATACCGAGGAGGAAGTCCAGAAACGTAGAAAGATCGTTGTTTTTCTTGATAAAAACCAAAAACATGAAAATTGTGCAAACACGTTAGGAATGGACTCAATATCGATCTTCTATTCCAATATCCATCACCAAACAACGAGTCGCCTATGAATTCAGATGACGGTTACCGATAAAGATGGACTTTAACTGTGGTTTCCGCGTTGAATATACCATAAAAGGAAGAATTCGATTGTAGTGAGGTGGTAGCTCGATGACATGAACATGAATCACTGACTCATTGATAAGTTTGAGAATAAGTTGCAAAACAATTTATGAATGAAATGTTATCAGATCGAACAAACCAAATAATCTATTTTTCATGAATCTGACAATAATTTGCAGCCTCTTAAATGGTGAGAGAGATAGAGATAGAAGTAATTCATTCGTGCTTACTACAGTTATTCATATTGTATTGCACACATCAACAGATTTTCCCAATTAGGGATCGTTATATAAAATGTAAATGAAAATTGTAGAATATCAGTCAATATACAAAAAAAATAAAAGACAAGATCGAGTAATAATATAAATTACAAGAAAACTCACACAAATTACATCCATCAACACACTGTAAATTTGGGATTCATACGATATACAAACAGATGAATCCACAAAACACCTGCAAACATGTAAGACTCACACACATCAAAATTCAATTCACCGGTCAGGAATTCACGCTGCAGAAGCCTTTTTATTGTAGGAAGGAGAGTACAGTTTTTTTTTAAACTCTTGAGGTCAAGATTCTTCACTTCCATAGGGAGCTTATTGAACAATTTATGAGACATAAAGTTTAGGCCATTTTTCGACTTTTTCAGTCTCATTTAGATGGATTTTATGATATTTCTGGTCCTTATATTATAACTATGGGTATCGCCATTTGTGGGTAATTTATCTAGTCTACAAAATGCATATAATGGACATCCATATACAGGGTGAGTCTTTGACTTGTACATATATTTTAACGGGACATTCCTGAGGTCAAAAGAAACACTTTTTGTCTCTACCATTTCTTCCGATTCGGTTCTGTTGGAAAGATACAGGTTGTTGAAAATCCATAAAAAAATGTAATTTTCGAATATATCTAGTGAACGATTTCATCGAATGAAATTATTTTCAGAATGTAGGTTCTCATTAATGTGGCAAATATTTTACGAATACAAAATTTAACTCACATGTTTTATTTTTTTCGTTATGACCAATATATACCATTTCATTCCATAATTATAGCAGAAATTCTATGATCCCGACCCTTGGAAGTGAGTTGAATGCAATTTAATGAATATTTGGCCATTTTGAAAAACAAAAGTATTTTTTGTGATATATCGTGAAATGCGCACTCTTCGAGTAATTAATGATTTAAAAAAATCTATATCAGCGAAATAAAAAATATTGGGTATTTTGGCTGAATATAATTCTGCTCAGAAGATTCACAAAATTAAATTTCTGCTACATTTTCTCGAAGGTCAGATGGAAGATCTAATGCTCGGAAAATTTCAGTGTCATATTTCCAGGGGTGGCATAGCTCATTATGAGAGTTTAAGATGGCTTTATCTTTTGATCTAGGCTGGATCAGAGAAAATGCAATACGAAAAAAGGATTTCTTTTGACCCCAATAATCTATGATTTGAATATATGTACAAGTCAAAGACTCACCCTGTATATATATACATGGATGGGAATGTTAGTATTTTAAGCCTCTTGAATTCGTCCATGCAATTATCTATTTCAATCCCGAAATCACCCTTACTGCCCTTCTTTGTAATCTGAAAAATTCTTTTCCTTCCTGAGCAATTTACCCGAGATCAGTACACATTAACCCAAATGTGACTCAACTAGACTGTGGTACGCGATCTTTAAAACCTTAAAAGACCACCATGTTCGCCAAATTGCGTAATAGAAAAATATTTTTTGCCAGCTTTTCAGCTACATGCTCGGCTACATGTCTATATGGTTTACCCAGGTCAATTGAGGATCAAAAAACACTCCCAGAAATTTGATTGATTCTTTCGTTGAATATGATTTTTTCAGTTTTCTCAGGATTACACGAGAGTCCATTGGCAGCGGACATGTATTCGAACATAACGATTAACATAAACAGTGAATTAAGAAAATGAACATTATATAAATAGCTTTCAGTCCATTATTTTTGTCCCCTGTTCAATAGCTGCTCTTTTTTCTAGGTCTTTTTTTAAGTAAGTTTCAAGAAAAATTTCTTTTCAGTTCGAATGAATAATGAATGGTGAGTGAATTATTAATAATGAATTAATAATTAATAATGAATGAATAATGATACTTCGCGGGCTTTCAATTTGTCAATAACTATTATCAGTCCTCATTTTAATTCGAAAATTTTGTACAGTCGAGTTACCAATCACTCATTGCCACTGTGATTCATTTTTTTTGGCACTGAATCTGTCTGCTGAAGATGGCCTAGTGCCGAAAGCGCTACAGCTCACAGAATTTCAGACAATACATGGTTTAAAGTACAAAATTCGGTTTATTCATTCGTCATAACCATGTACAAGACTATTCTCCCAACTATTCAGATTGTTCCGATTGTATTACTCGACAAAATCCAGGTGCAGGATTCTCGTTGACCACGAGGATTTCCTTGGGGAATCCCAAGAACCTGCGAAATATGCCGAAACTAACACTCATGATCGGGGTTTAGTTAGACCACTTTTACTCTATAGGTAAATAGAGAATGAGTGAAAATATTTCACAGAAATTATTTTGGGAAGTATTTTCTCAGGTTGTACACGCATTCCAGTGATGCCATCAAAATTAGATTCGTACATTCATTGGTTTTATGTTGGTTCTAATATCAATTGGTACTCTTTTCTTCATAAGGTCATCGGAGATCTGGAGAGGTCTGGAGATGTAATTGGAATTATTTCTGGGAGAATTCACCATTTGCGGAAACTTGATTGGGTTCCACTCCCAATCTTGATTTCAAATTTTCAAAACAATATCTTAGTTTGAAATTCAATGAAGAAAATGCAATGGTAATGCAGGTGTTAAATCAATTGTTTGAGAAACATGAGTATGTTATTGAATTGTTAACGTAATCTTGAAGTGCTAAATGAAACAAAACAAAAATACCCGAACAAATTAATATGAAATAGAAAGTAAAAAAAAAATTTCTTTCGTTTTATTGCATATATTTCTACAATTTCAATATTTTTCAGTTTTCGAAAAAAATATTTAATGAGAGATATTAGACTACTTAAAAATCAATCAAATCATAAAGATGATTATAATGTACAGGGTATCCCAAATTGCTTGATTTTGACTGTTTCAGGTACTTCTGGACTAGAACGGTAAAAACTTCGTAAGGTGTCCTGAGCTCGATTTTTGTGACAACACCATTAGTGAAAACCGTTTCAAGATATCTTAATTTTTTTTTCAATTTCGTTTTCGAAAATGTGCCATAACTTTTTCATTTACGAAAATATCTGAAAACGATCAAAACTCTCTATAGAAGCGCTTTTTTCCAGGAAATAGGAAACTATATTAATTTTTTTTTCTCGTGGAAAAAAAAACACCTTTTTTATATTAAATACGAACGCATTTTTTTTTCATTTTATTTCATAAAAAAAATTTTGAGATAAAAAAAATTTAAAATAATGTCTCATTCCCGGTGAAAAAGTGCTTGTTGATAATTTTTATCTTTTTCAGATATTTTCGAAAATGAAAAAGTTATGGCACATCTTCTGAATCGAAACAATTTCAAAATCTTTAAAACAAATGAAGATATCGTGAAACGGTTTTCACTATTGGAGTTTTCAAGAAAATCGAGCACAGAACTCCCTTCAACGTTTTTACCTATCTAGTCTAGAAGTACCAGAAACAGCCAAAATCAAGCAATTTGGGATACCCTGTACTAACAATTATTTTTACTTTCTGCATCCGTTCCAGAAACATCAGAACAGTTGTATTTTTGTGTAAACATTTTTATTCATTTTTTGATTTTCAATAAATCCCCTAATATTTTGTCTGAATATTGGTTGATAGGTAAACAAACGTGATGTTCATATGAGACACTGCCGTTTAAATAAAACAATAATGATAGGTGTACAACTTTGCTATGCTTCCGCCGTTTGTTCGCAAAATTTGAGGCTTTATTAAAAAAAACTGGTTGTACATTTATGATTAAAAGTATTGTCCATCGCTGGACACTGCTTTGTCCCAGCTTTCGGGCAGCATACGAATCCCGAGTTGAAAGAACTGATCATCTTTTGAATTGATCCACGAATCAATCCAATTGGGTGAAAGTCCGAAGGAACAACGTCGGGAGAATATGGCGGTTGTAGGACGATTCAAAATTTCGAAGCATGTTTCGGTCACTTCCGCAACATGGGATCGAGCATTGTCATGCTATAAAATCCTTTTATTATATATCAGTTTGTATTGCGACCGTTTGTCTTTGTCTCAAACGCATTAATTGCATTCGACAACGATGGCCTGTGATAGTCTTGATCAAGCAATGCCGCCAATTCTGTATCTTCGAAAACCTTCTCTCTTCCAATGCCATCTTCGAAGTTAAAATCTCCATTCTTGAAGCTTTGGTACCACTCTCTGCTCGTTCTTCCACTAACGGCTTCACCATAGGTATTTGAGAACATTCGATTAGCCTCAGCTGAAGGTTTCTTCTATCGAAGCAGAAAATTAAAATCTCCCGCAAATGACAAGAATTCGGCTAGTAAACTTAACGATGCAGACACAAGTCGACTAATATTTCGATGGCGTTATGTTAAGAAATACCTAAGCTCATCGTATGACGTCTTCAACTACCACTTACCGCTACAGACAGCTTTTGCAAAACGGCGGAAGCAAAATTGTACACCGATATAATTATTCAATACACATATTTTGTGAGCTGAGAAGAGGGCAAACACTGGTTCACATCAATGAACCTTCTGAGAGATACTGAATATGATACATTTGCACGTCATCTCGTAGAACAAAACAATGTTAGAATAATTCATTCTAATTTCATTCTAACACTGTTTTCAGTAATATTTATTGATGACATGTTGGCCTCCTGCCACGGATTTATTTAACAACCGTCAAATTTCATGAGATAGAAAATCAATATTTTTCGAAGCAAAAATTTCTAAACGATATTTACAGCAATATTTCATTAATTTCGATGATAATTCAGCAAATCAGAGAAAATAATGTATGATACTCGTACAGAAGGTTCATTCTAACACTCGTTCATTCCAAAACTCGCTACTTCTTGGCTTGTTTTTGAATTTTGAACTCGTGTAAGAATATCACTTCCTTCTACACTTGTATCATAAATAACTATTCCATACTCCGTATTCCCATTCCACAATGTTTCTGGTTTTTATGATTAGTTCATGTCATGGATCTTCTTAATTTGATGAATCCGAACTAGTTGTATCAAAATTTTCTATTTTTATTATTCAAATAAATATATTCTTGTGCTCGCCGCATTATTTCTTGTTGTGAAAGTTGATTTCGAAATAAAACACAACATAACTAACCTCAAATGAGTTTACAGTTTGGACACGAGAGGTTAGGAATTTATTTATATATTCGGAGCTAAAGGATACTTTAGCTGCTAAAGTCCCGAGATTGGGCCTTTAAATATAAAGTAGCCTTAAGAACCTGAAATGTGTTATGAAACCAAAATGTTGAACATAAAGGAACTTTAAAATCAAAAGCCTAAGCGTCTTATGACAAAATGAAAAAATACGTCTAACATTATCTATCTAGAAAGGGGCGTATTTTTGCTCATATGTAGACGTTTCAATAGTAACTTCTTCCCTTCTTCCCCCTTCCCAATTTTTCTAATGGAACACCCTTTACCTCGTTGGATTCTAACCTACAAGAGGATTACAAATGATAAATCAGTTGGAAGTTACGGATTATTCTAATTTACTAATAATAACATTTAAATCGTAACAAATCAGCAGAGTATTACATCATACTGCCTTCTACACTTGTATCTTAAATAACTATTCCGGCATTCATTCTTCAGATCAATAGGAATATCTGTGACTTTCAATACGAATTCTCGTTCACCAGAAACCGCCCAAATAAGCATTATCTGTCTTCGTCTTTTCCATTCTTGATATCTTTACCCACCTTGACCTCATTTCCGAGGTAAATTTAGTTCCTTAAGCATTCTTCCCAGTTAGATGTCATCACTCTTCAGGACTATACCATCTACAAATCGTGATTTTATATATGCCAAAAACTTTCAGGCATTTCAATTCTCAATTGTAATCTTTAATATATCTGAAGCCGGAGTGAATATTCTTTGTCATATTTTATCGCCTTTTCGGACTTTTTTGCTTATGAGTATTTTTCATTTAGGCGTCTTTATTCTTTTCAGTTGTTGTCGTGGCGTGGTCTTGTATGCATGTATCTTTCAATAGAATCATAAAAGAGACTCAAATCCAGATCTGAAGCATGTGGAACATAAAACATTTAGCACATCGGTTGACTATTCTTTCTTCAGAACACGAAAATCGACGAGTCCTAATCAGAAAGCACCTCAGAGAGTCTCTGGAACGTTTAAATACCAAAGTACCCGAGCCTCTTGTACGCCAGTTATCTTCCGTAGGAAGAATGCCAGCCATGCCGCAAAAAACTGGCATATCAAGCGAAATACTCATGTCAAGCAGCTAACGAAAGGTCAAGAGCAGCCCGCGGTACGGTACTGTTTTCTAAACTGGCTGCAAAAAACAATTAAGCAGCGAACAGTTGAAGTATCAACTTCATTCTTCAATTTCAACTTTATTATCTGCCATTAGGAGGTTGCAAAAAATACCAACACGCTAGATTGTGTCTTCGTACTTCTCGTCAGGATTTATATGGCATTTTATGTTTATTGACTGATATACCTTCGGTTTAGTATCTCGTAAACTAGGTGCACTTATCAAAATTGTAACTTTTTATAGCGAGCGGATTTTTTAGTTGGGCACTTGGTGCTTCATTTCTCACGAAGGTGTGCGCGTCTCAGCAAAAAGTGCCCAGGAGGCTGTTACTGCTACTTTGTTAGACGATGTGTTGCTCTTTCGAATCAGAGCACACACATTCAATTTACGTTTGTATATAGCTATTTGATTAACCGTTACTCGCTAAATTTCTTTATGTGACTCGAAAAAAATCAACCGAACGTCGATTCTAGAAGAAGCTCAAGGTATTTTGTTACTTCTAGATTTCACCATTTTGTGAATAATAAAAGATATCTGAAGTTAACTACTCTCATGGTTCTATAAAAAACCACGAAGGAGTACCTGAGGTTTTGTTGATTGTTATTGACGCTTATCACTCTACAAGAGTGCGAACTATACAAAAAGCGTAGTCTAGGTATTTGGATTAAAATACATACGTAAGTGGTGCTTTGAGGTGTTTTATAGAACTATGCCAGTGGATACAAAAAATGGTGAAACAGAAGTTCCTTCGCAGCAGGTAGTTGATGCTGGCAGAAAATTAAAAGAAATTGGGAGCAGCTTCAAACATCTCCATCACTTTATGCTGCTTATACGGTAAAGATATCATTGAAAACAAATTAACCCTTTCACTTTACCATAGCGAAAGAATATCGGGAAAATTATTTCCTTGTTTTTGTGGAGACAAAAAAGAAAGAGTGCAGAGGTTAGAAGTAAGAACCTCGACTACGAGCAAATCAAGAAATAGCTCGATGCTCGACTTTGAGGATGATTTCATCACCTTCATTATAAAAGTCCACTGCTGGATATAGGCCCTCTTCAAGTTTTTCCACACATCTCTATTCTGTGCGGCTTGCATCCAGTTGGAGGAATGCTCCTCAAATCGTTCTGCCATCTAGTTGGAGGGCGGCCCGTATTTCTGTTGGAAGATATACTGAGAAGAAAAATTGAACATGAGCAGCAAATGATGAAGGTAAGTTAGTTGTTAGAACAGCCTAGAGGGTAGATTGAAAGGAAAGTTACTACAATTAATGCTTTCGAAGTTGTTAGTGGGGTGAAATTATCTGGAAACGATTTGAAAATTATGCGTTTCTAATGTGCAACACCATATGACATTTATACTCATCAGAACTAATATGGTCTTCCACAAGGATCAGTTTTCGATCTTCTTATTTTCAACTTATGTCTGTGTGATATCCGTTCCAGTTCTTCTGGAAAAATTATATATGCACATTATATTTTTCTTGCTTTCTGTCATACCGATTTTTCAACTATTGAAAGCTACCTTTCCAAAGACTTTACCGTTTTTATCGCATTTCCATTCAACTAATCATCAAAAATATGGAAAAATGCAGGTAAATTTCGGTTATTTTTGCACAAGGTCTATCCTGACTTCATTCTTGAAACATGGATGAATTGGAAAAAGTAATAATCAGAATGAGTACTATCTTGAATTTATAGACCCACAGAACCTTCATCAGACAGACTGGGGAGATGAGATCAGATTTTGTTACTGGGAGAGGACATTTTCGGCCTTATTTAGAATATTCAGTATCCCATATCTCCCAGAGACAAAATCTATATAAAAAATTGCAACCTCAAAACTTCTAGAAAGGGCTTTTTGTGTACCCTTATACAAATGGCGGAATCTAGAAGTATCAAAAGCGAAGATCTATTCTCACATTGCTTATATCCTCTTTCAGACATCCTTTTTAATATTTTATGGGAGGCTTCTGCATATTTCTTAAAGTTAATGAAGGGTTTCTCCACCAGTTTCTGAAACAAAAATCGATAGAAACATTTTTTTGAATAACAGAAGAAATGGACCTGCTTAAACCTTGTGCACTGAATTGTCCTTTCAAAAAATTGTTGCATAAAAATGAAAAAAGATTTTTGAAACATTGATTAATTCAAATTAGTAACCATCGGAATGAATGCCATTTTCAATTCAGATTTTGTCACTGAGAGGAGAGATATAGCGTCTCCAGACTTATTTCGCATCATCAGTCAACAGTATCCCATATTTCTCAGGGACAAAATCTTTATAAAAAACTTTTATATTAGAAGCAAAGAGTAAAGTTGAGGCGCACTGAGTAAATATTTCAAAATGGCGACATCTGGTAGCATCAAAAGAGACGTTCCATATTTCCGATCACATGCTAAAAAGAATTTTCACTCCATGGGATTTTAGCAATGGCCCTAAAGCAGGGCCCTCATGCAAGTTCCTCAGCCCACGTCTTTCCGAGATATCACCCTTAAAAGGTGGTGAATGAATGTCAGTTTTTATATTTTTGATAAAATTCCAGTAAAGCTAGGAAGTCTGTAATTTTCGTGCCCTCGAAAAGAACTAACCACGGATATATTTTCAATATTCCTGTTACATTATTCAGGGGTAAAATTAGCAACCCTCACATTATTTCATATCAAAACTTCTTTCGATGTGTAAGCTTTTTTTGTGTACAAATTTTTTTATTCTCTAATTTTTTTTCCAAAACCAATAGCTGAAGAAAAAACCATATTGCCGGAGGACCATCTCCAGCCAAAATCTAAAAAACGAATAAATACTGAATTTTGGTCACCACCTTCTGAGGGTGATATCACGGTGAAGGGGTGGGCTGAGTAAATGTTGTTATATGAAAGACCCACCTAAATTTCGAACAAGCATTCACCCCTTGACCTTTGTCGCATGAATTCAGGAACACCTGTATGTTATAAATGTTTGCTAGTTCAAATTTATATTCCGAATGTTGGATGATTTTTAGTTGCATTCAATGTTTTTTGCTCTCTCTTTTGAGATTTTATTTTTGGGCCCTCGAGAGTAGATACAATCATCGTGATGTCAATGCTTTGAAATTTGAAATTCGTGAGCTTCGAAGAAGTAATTTGTTTACCGATGTTTCTGAGAGAAGAGATATCCTCATTTTTTTTGTGACTAGACAAAACTTTGCATTCCACAGGGAAAGAGTAGTCATATTTATGGGTACCTTAACCTAATTTTATATTTACAACATGGCCTGTATTCGAGGAGGAACATACCTATAAAGGAGAGTAATCAATATTTTCATCAACCGTGACCATAAAAACGACCTGAAAAAGAGAGATTTCAGTAGATCGCAGATTGCGAATCGCGTGTGTTTTTTTTCTAAAAAAACCCCTTTATTATGAACACAGAATAAGTATAACATAAAGAGTTTGAAAACGGATCCTGACAATTGAGTATACGTAAGCGAACAATTAAAGATTCCACTTGTATTTTATGAATAAATATAATTTTTATTTATTTGTTCATTCCGAAACAATAAAAGAGACGGGAAAAAAGTCTTTCAGACCTAACAAAAAACTAAGACTCCACAAAAAAGACTCAATTTGGAAATGAAACAAAATGACAACTTCTTAGAGCTAATGACCCAAACCCTTCAGCCTTATAGATAATGAAATACTTTTTCCTTCAGACGTTTGTACTACATATTAGATGCGTCCCATGATGAAAATATTTGTTACGTTACTGAAAACCGAAAATAATTGGCAGCCATATCGGTAGACTTACGCGGACGCCTTCATATTTCATTAATGCTCCTGTCTTTCCTTCTTTACTCAAAGGTTCCTTTGATACTTGCCAAGTTGGGCATACTTTAAATAAAGGCCTAATTTAATAACTTTATAGCCTCGTCCTCATCCTAAGTTTCACACGTACGACATAAGAAATTAGGAAACCTATGATCTATGGCACTATGAGATAAGTTGAACCAAATGAAAAAGCTAAATTAGAGATCTGCATCAAATATCAAGCGTATATCCCTAACCTTAGTGCCCCTATTAACGTTGTTGATATTCTTTTGCTGGACATCAATCGGTGTATTATTATTCATGTGAAAGATATAAACATCCAGTGCTGTCCGCATTTTTATACAATCTCTTATGCTGACTATTCCTCTAGAAATTTTTGAGTTGTGTGCATACAGGAGTATGAGAAAATATCTGAATGGGGTGAATTTTTAACCGTTGACACCAACAATTTGTGTCCTTTGAAACAGATAAGATACGAACCATCTCAATAGATAATCCTGGATGCAAAAAGCGGAAAGTTTGGCCACTAGAAGACTGTGAACGACTAAATCAAATACTTTACTAAAATCTGTCTTATTCAGTGGGAGTGTATCGTATTTGCATTTAACTTTTTAATTTACTAGTTCAATGATTTTGTGTTGAGAAATTACAGATGACAGATTGAAAAATTGACGATTCTGAAGATACCACAATTTGGAATTGACCTCTGAACATTATGAATTTGCTCCGAACAAATTAGTTTTGCAGAAAAATGTTTCCATCAAGTTTGAACTCAATTGAGTTTGTTCAGAGACTGGAGTTGTTGTCAATTGTTGTTGTTGAAGATCCAATATTTATGAATTTCGAATGGAAAGTTGACGGACGTTGGCCGCTTCCGAGGTATTGATGTTGCAGTGTTTTATGTTATTTTTCCTTATCCATGTGTTATTTTATAGAGCTTTGAAGAAGAAACAATAAAGTTGCGAAACGTCACTTGAAGTAATGTTATAGCGTCTTTTTCCAAAAATAGATTCCATTCCTACGAAAATTAATCCATATAAATGAAAGAAAGGTATACGACGGAGTCAAATTATTTCAAATATCCCCTCCGATTATAATTCATTTGCCTCCAAGGACACCTTCTCCACGTGTTAACTGTGAAAAACCTGAAAATTCTCAACAACAATGAAGAATCTATATGCCTTGTTCTCGGGGGAAATAAAAAAAATCGTGAAATATTTATTCATCGATAAATGAAAACCGCTCGGATTTATGACCCCTCGAATATATATTTGATGTAGCACCAATAATTTCCATAATGTGGCCAATCGTCTACATTTCTTGCATACGGGAAGACCTGTTTTCCAACATTCTGCGATCTGTTTGATTAATGAGCTTCGTTTGTCTGAAGAGCCCATTGTTTGCTAACTTTGTGTTTTGGTGCAGCATAATATATTTCGAACGCAAGTTCAGTGTTAGTGAATTATCCAGAATCGTCAGCTGATGAATATTGAAATGTTCTGAAATTCTATTCATTGGTTTGTCTTCTGCTGAATTTTGGTAGAACAGTGTTCATGTGAAAAAAAATTATGTCGAACTCAAATTACGATTATCACTTCTTCTATCAGATCTTAACCTGCCCCTTGGTTGCTGTCCTCTCAAATATTGTAGCATAATAGCAGAGAGACAACAACTTTGCATTTTGGAACGAAATTAATTCCGTTCCAAATTCATTTCCCATACTCTTCCATATTCACGAAAATAAGGCCCCCAGATTGAAGCCGCGTGAACCATTATGGTCAATTTTTTCAATCAATATAAATAAAAACGACAATGAAATTCGGCAATATGGATAACGAATTTGAAATCATCTGTATTATGAGGGATATCAAAGAAAAGGAAACTCAGGATATTCATGGTATAACAACCACATTAATAAAAGCCTTGTCAATAGAATCCTAACCTCTTAAGAGATAATCTTCAACAATTGTCTGAACGAATGTGTATTTCCGTAAATGCTTAAGATCGCGAAGGTTCTGCCAGTTTATGAGAGTAATGATGATAGCAACCTATCTAACGGTAGCAGCAGGACCATGAGAGCCAGTGTCCCTCAGGGATCAAAACTGGGTCCCCTATTATTCCTGATTTTTGTGAATTATTTTAACTTAAAGAAGAATAAGGATAATATGGATCTAATTACTCTCATATCTGAAGATGATACCTAATTTTTGCTGAAAAGCAGAATCAATCAGGGGGAGTTGGAGCAGTATATCCTTCGAAAATTCAACTATTGGTTCAGTTTCATCTCCCTCGCCATAAATGAGACCGAAACACAAGAACTGGTATTAAAAAACAATAAATATATAACATCAGAAAGCTTCTTGGAGTTATGATTGATGGGGTGCTCCCATGGAAGCCTCATGTGAATGAAAGAAGAAAAAACTAACAGTGGAAACTTACACCATTTCCATAGTAAGTAGAGTCTCCACCAAAAATGCAGCAGTGATCGCCTATTTCGCTTTGTATGGCGACTTATGCGATACTCTAGCGGGGTGCGTCGACCCATGCGAGTATTTGTTGATTCTCCAGAAGAGGGTGGTTTCAGCAGTACTCAAACAGACGAAAAGCTGCAGAAATATATTTAGGGAAATACAAATATTAACCTTACCAGCTGTTCTTATATTGGAATGTGCAACACATGTTCATCAAAGTTCGAGTAACTTTCCTGTCAATGGTATGTTCCACCTATTCAATACAACAAGTAGAAACCAACTCACCATATCACACCACTGACGGAAATATGTACAACATGGAGGAGATTTCTGGGGTTCTAAAATCTGCAACAGACTCCCAGACTCCATCAAACAACATCATGAGAAAAAATCAAAAACAGTCTCAAAAAGCTGAACAGTACCTCAGAGGTGAAGTGTGTTAAGTCACATTTTTTCAGACACGCGTTATCTACAATATTGGATTCACCTTAGTGAATTCTAGCTAGTGGAACACAGTTTTAACTCCCTAGGTATATCAGTTCACCAAATAATTGCAGTGAACATTTTTTCAAACAATACTAGTACCGAAAAAATCTCTCTTAATACTAATTTTGATTTTTTGACTTAACACACTTTACCTCTGGGGTGCTGATATACAACATTGATAATTTTTCGAATGATATTGCCAACTTTTTAGGAAGTTGCATGTAAAATTTGATTCTGAAATAGAATATTTTTATGGGCACCCACAGAACTCATTCTCAGGGGGGGCAAAATAAAAATTGGAAGAGGCGCAGGCGACATAAGTATTCCGTTTTGCTCAAAAACAATGGGGGGATCAAAATCTCAGGGGCGCCCATGAATATTGTTATATTGTTAAAGAAAAATACACTACGCAAAAAAATTAACGCACATTAGGGAAATCCCAAGTTTATTATACAACTGAAGGTGTTCTCAATGATAATTATTTTCATCAGAATTATTCATGCATCTGTTATCCACTTCCGACGTTTTTGTTCAATACAGATGTTTTTTCCCAGCAGGAATAAAAAAAAGATGTCAGATTTTAAAGGTATTGGCTCCATTCTAAAATCAGTTGTTCTCGATCAAGTGATCAATAGTTTTTCTTTCATTTGATTTTCTACACTCGATCGCTATGCAACGCGAAACACGCAATTTGACCCAAGAGGAATGTAACCAAGCGGTAGTTTTGCGAGAAGAAGGGTGGACATACACAAGAATTGCAGAAAGGTTTGGAGATTCCCATACAAGTGTGTCCAGAATGTTGCAGCGATGCAGGAAGACAGGTATGAACCACGACAGGGTAGACCACGGGTAACAACTGCCATTCAAGAACGTTACTTGAAAGTTTCTTCGTTGAGACAACGGTTTGCGACCGCTCGCCTCCTTCAAAATCAGCTTGAGCAAACTCATGGGGTGCAAATTAGCACTCAGACAATAAGAAATCGCCTGAGAGTATATGATTTGCGGCCTCGTGTCGCGGCAAGAGGCCCAGCTCTTACCCCAGCCCATCGAAGGGCGCGTTTCGATTTTGCGAGAGAGGATATCCATTGGGAAGAGTCCGATTGGAAAATAGTTTTCTTCACAGACGAGTCTAGATTCTGCCTCTACCATTGTGATCGACGTTCCCTTGTATACAGACCTCCACATGAAAGATAAGCTCAGTGCAATTTTTTGAATACTACTGGTTTCGGGGGAGGATAGATTATGGTATTAGGTGGAATATCTTTGACTGCTCGCACAGACCTACTGGTCGTTAATAATGCAGCTTTGAATGCTGCTAAGTAAACAAGGACCATTCTTGAAGAGCATGTAGTGCCATTTGCCCCATACATTGGTGAAAATTTCATTTTTATGTACGATAATGCCAGACCCCATCGTGCTCGCATCGTTCAGGAGTACCTTGAAGAGGTTGAAATCTCTCGAATGGAATGGCCAGCAAGAAGTCCAGATCTCAATCCGATTGAGCAGGTTTGGGACAACCCCAATAGAAGGCTTAAAAGTTCAGAAAATCATCCAGCTACTCTTGATGGCTTAGGAATCCAACTCGGAGAAATCTGGGAAGGATTAGATCAGAACATTTTTAGATCACACATTTTGAGTATGAACCGTCGTTGCCGAGCTGTTATTAACGCAAGGGGTGGAAATACCAAGTATTAAATCACTTATCAGCATTTCAGTATTTTGAGAATTGTTCATTTTTCTTCTTTCACATAAGATTCGGTGAAATCCTAAATTTTTCTTCCATTTAATGTGTCTTGTTTCGTTCATAACCTTCCCGGGAGAACATAAAAAATAAGTTATAAAGTCAATGTAGGGTTAACTTTCATTAAAATTGAGATTTTCAGAATGTATGTTAATTTTTTTGCGCAGTGTAGAATATCTTTTGAGTAGTTGCAAGGTAGTTTCACGGCTCTACATGAAGTAACAAATGCATTCATGAAATGGTTGGTTTATTCGAAAACAATTCAATTAATGAATTAAATTCATCATCATAAACTTTCATTCATAATAATTAATAATTTTTTTTCTACTTTTGTTTTTTATTTCAAATTAAGTTTTTCGAGTAGATTGTAGAAAACTCTGTTTTTCTTTCAGTAAAAGTATCAATTACATGAAGATGTTCTTCAAGATCTCAAGATTCTTGTTTCGATATGTATTGTATTATTTAATCTCTCTATCGAAAAGATATATAAATGGATTTGTAGCATGACATACACTTTTTTCGTGAATATCTCAACCCTTCGCATTAAAGGTAAACTGATGATAAACTCAAATATTCAATTTGATTCTCATTTCATGGCTGCCATCCATTTCTATTCTCATTTCAAATATTCTATTCTATAATAATATATAATAATAATAATTTATTGAGACATCAAATATTACATGTCATGTCATTTAACAATACATTAACCCCCACAATAATTAGAAGAAAAAGAGAAGAAGACAAAAAAATCAAAACGCGACTTCCGAGTTCATATTCATCAAAATAGTTCTTAAGATTATTTCTCTATTTCAGTATCGTAATGAGCTCATTACAGTACTAAAAGTAGTGCTGTAATGAAACTCATTACAGCATTGTTTTCAGTTATATTTTTCGTTTTGTGGTTGTCAGTACTGACCTCCGATCCTATCAATTCTCAAATCAAATCAATTCAAATTCCGTAATCTGTCAAATTTCGTAAGTGACACCAACTGCCAAGATACAAAACAAAAGTCACTAATCTGAATTTTTATTTGAATTTCGAGAAACTTTACTGAAATAGAGAAAATATCGTCTAATACTCGTTGCAGAAGGCAATTACAACACTCATGCTTTCGAAAACTCGCTCCTTCGTCGCTCGTTTTCGAATTTCGCATTCGTGTTGGAATAGGAGCTCATTCTGCAACTTGTTTTAGAATATACTATTCCCGCATCAGTGAAAAACTTCTTGACCGAACCCTATACTTCCACACCCGCCAACACTGCCAACTTTTACTCTTACGTTTATTTAAAAAAAAAATGGTCGACCAATCGTCGTGGCGACGATGAAGTTATTGTCCCAGATGGATCGGTACCTGTTGACCAAAGTTCGCCACTGGTGACGGAGCAAGGAAGCGATGGTGGTCCAGTTCTGGGGCCACCCAGGTGAAGTGTCGTGGAAGCTTCACTATCGTCCATCGGTCTTTTGGCCAACGAGAGTGACTGCCAACTGCTAGCAGCTCCTTCGCGTCACCTTGGACCAGGTTTCAACACCACCTCTGATGCTCTGATGATGATATGTACGCTGCTGGGAGGCGCTGGCGACGCTGCCAAGTTGTGAGTATTTCGCCGGTTTGGCATCTTCTTTCCAGAAATTATGTAGGTTTTGAATGATATGTAAAGAAAAACGGGTGTAACTTTCATCAGAAATCGTTTGAAATTCGTCGTGGAAAAATTCATGAAATCATGAGAATTGGATTTTTCACTGTCAATGTCTGAAGGAAATTCAATTAGAAAAAATTCTTAATGTGCATTTTCCTCCAATTTTCAAGATCAAATCAGTTCAACAAGATTGTTGCTCAGCAGTACACGTACTATTAGAAAGGGTAACGTTTAATAATCTAGTCAGTCATCAATTTTCAACAAATCAATTCGAGTAAGATCGAAGCCAGGCCAAGGTCGATACCTTTTGAAACAGAAAGTAAAAGAAACACCCTTTCAAGATCGCCGAATGAGAGGTGACCTAATATTTAGCTTCCGAGCAATGAATGGCATATTGGGAGTCAACCTTACATCTTTATTCACCCGAAACACGAACAACTTGCGAGCTGAAGAGGGAAAACTTCAGAACAGCTCAGCGGCAAAGTTTCCTTGTTAATAGAATTTTTCACATCTGGAATGGTTTGCCTGCTGATGTGGTTGGTGCGGCCAGTGTGAACTCATTCAAAAACAAACTCGACCAATTTCGTTCATCTCTTGCATAAATGGATGTTTCAGTGAATCTGAATTAGTGGTTTTATTTAAATTTTAATTTCATGTTATATCACTTTTATTTGTTTTTCTGGGCCTCAAAGACGTAGTCTCGGCTCTTATTATAAAAATAATAATAATAATAATAATGAAACCCTCTGAAGAAGGAGGAGAATAAAACAGAAAGGGAAGGACAATACTTTACGGGCAATAAGGTCGGGAAGTGAAAGGGAATGAGGTTTTAAAAGTAAAAAACGGTTCGCAAAATTACTATAGTCCTATAATAGTCCCATGGAAAAAAGTTGTAGATAATAAAAAGATCTACAACTCTTGTGTTAGACCTTTTTGACATTAACACAAGATTGTATTGTTTGCAGATGACACTCTATTGAGTTTCTGCAGCAACCATGGAAGAACTCAGGAACAAATGTCAGCTTTTGGTGAAATGCTTCACGGAGTGGTGCATGGGCGCCCGCAGGGGGGCCCCTCAGATTTTAATTCCCCCATCGTTTTAGAGCAAAACTGAATACTGATTTCGACTGAGCGTCATCGTTTTTCGAATTCGGATCGTCGATTGGATTCTGAGCCTTCAGTCTGGTAAATTAAATTGGTCTGATTGCCTCAGGTTCTTGAGATAGCAGGTTCACCTCAGATGGCATCAACATACGGATTCTGTGAGCAGAGAGCTAAGCAGTGCGTTTTTTACTCTGAGTCGTTTCAAACCTGTTTTGTCCTCGGATTCACCTATGAATGTGTACTTTTCTCCTGTCTCTACCCCTTTAAAAAACTGCGTAATCCTTTGTTGCAGTTCCTTGTTTCAGATCATTATTCAGGGAAAGATACACGGAAGAAGGAGCATAGGAAGAAAAGGAATCGCCTAGTTAATCAACTTGAGGCAATGTTACAAGTGCAGTTCCGTTGAGTTGTTCAGGTCTGCGATTTAGAGGATGATAGTAGCCATTTTGATAGCCAACCTTCTGAAAGGAGATGGCACCTTAAGAAGAAGAAGAAAGGACTACTTCTTCTGAGGGGAACGTCGGTTAGTGATACCGTTTTTATTGATAAAAAAACATTTTTGTTGTGCATACCTTCATTGTATACCCCCGTCAAACGAAAACGGCATGTAGATCTCATAGTTTTCGAGATATTCGATGTTTTATGATAATGTTGAATTTTTTCACTTCCAATACTTTCTCTAATGCCTTACGTACAATTAAATACTTTTCGAATCAGTTTTTTGTCTTGAATATTGTTGAATGATTGCTTCAATTTATGCACTGAAAAATATCACAAAATCTCATATAGGGATTCTGAAAATGAATTTTTAAAATTCATGTTTTGGAGAAAGTATTTTTTGTACCGAATTCGATCTGAGGTCGTGTAAAAAAAGCACTAGACCTTTTCCGCAAATTATGTTGATAATATGTGAGGATTTTAAAAAGGTAGAATACAGGTAATAACCTTCTTCAGAAACAAAGATATTCAATTGTTTAGCGAAAATAGAACAGTTATATAAAAACCTGATTTTATCAGCTTCTCCACAAAACTTCTCATTTTGCACATTCTGCTGTAACTTATTCAGTCATTCTAATGAAAAATGTTAGTTAGGCCTCAAATAACAATTATTCATCAATTGCGATGATATCCGCACAGGAGCTTCAATATCAACAAGTTTATTGTGAAGTCACTAAATGAAAATCAGAACAATAAGCAATATGATGAGAAAGACAATTCACAAAAAATTGTGAGAGCAAATGTTCAAAATCAAAATAGTCATGTTGAATACCACTCGAGATGAAATTTAAGCAGGTAAAATTTCTCTCTTGTAACATTCAAGTTTGTTGCTTATAGGCAATTCCGCTGATGACATTTTTTCCAAAATCACGAGCCGTCAGGCAAGCAACAAACTTATATATTACAATCGAGAAATTTTGCCTGCAAATCTCTAAAATAATGATGACATAAATATTGAACAAACAATAAAATATCAACAGATGCCATGCCTACCATGAAAATAAACTTAATTTTCTCAAAGTCGAATTAACATTTTAATAAAATGCTCCACAAGCGTTACTTGATTCTTAAGACCATCGGGCGTCAAGATCTGTATAACGCACTTGGATCATCACATAAATAAAATAGATAACTATTGTATCCTTTTTTTATAGTTACGCAATTCGATAACCTGGCTGAATCTTCAGACTAGTTAAAATTTTTTAACAATGTCAATGACTATTATCCCGATTAAGTCATCAATTATATAAAACTCCTCCCTACATTCTCTATTATTCAACCCAAACCGCAAGAATCTGGATACCTCCTCAAGTGACCAAAACAACATGGCATTGACTCATCACTTACATTGTAAAGTACCCGATTTACAACAGAATCCGCATCCAAACATCTAGTTCTCATGGACCGAAATGTTGTTGATAGCCGACCGGCCGACATAGGGATGACCCAACGGATTCCAACGCTTCTTCATAACTCATATAAAAACAATGTAGTAGAATTCGACTACACGGAAAGACAATGCATTCCAGGGATATTATTCATTAATAGCTGGGCTCTACCCTCGACTTTGAATGTCGCGATGGTTCCATTCAACAGAACCCGACCATATTACGTGGCACCGAAGTTCTCTCGGTGTTTAGCCGTCGGTGTTCCTTGTAGCGGCAGAGAGGTACTCCGCTGGACCACGAGATTCTGTACTATCTGTTTCGAGGGGGAATTCGTTCATAGAATCCTACTTCCTACTAATATTATAACTGCGAAAGTTTGTGAGGATGTAAAGATGTTTGTTACTCTTTCACGTGAGAACTACCGAATGGATTCAGATGAAGCTTCACATCAATATAGTTTATCTATTCGAATAACATAATTCATAAAAATTTTGTGGTATTTCAGCATAAAACAATGAGAAAATATCAAGCGAGTCGAAAACATGCCTGCTTCTCAGAGCTATAAGGGCCATTCTCCAAAAGTACATACGTCGCGTAGTCGCGAATAACCCATGTTATTCTTACGGTGATATGCAAAAATGACCCTTAGCCTCGATCGATTCTAGGAAACTAGGTGAAACTGTGAAATATCGAAGTCCATCAACCAAGCAATACCATTATCACCTATTGTAGAACTGATGTGTACGAATAATATCTTGTGTAAAGTACCCACGAAGAAACCGCGTCACGGGAGGGCCTATACGTTGAGAGAATTGACTGATTATTTGATTATAGGATTGTGTTTTCAGATATTTTAGTATAGGTTAGACGTATATATAAACGAAAAGTTAGGGAAAAACAATTGGATCTGGTAGGCGGTGTGGCAATGAGGACCTAGGCTTCTTCAAGATTTGGCGTGTTTGAGGATAATATTCAAATAATAGTTGATAACCATAATTTCAATAGCCGATCTGGGTAAACGAAGTTGTGCGGACCAGCTAGTTCTATCATATAATGAAATGGTATTTATACTCAAAAAAATATTTGGAAAACAAAGGATTTCTATATTTTTTCTTATTTTCTTGTGAGAAAATAACTTTGGACGATCTATGGGAGATGATTTCCCTTCATTAGGGACCTGTAGCGGTCTTCAACTATCAGAAGTGCCGTAAAATCATCGCTTGGATGGCCGAATCTGGTTTCAAACCCTCCCGGTCAGAGAGCAAAGACTTTCGCGTTTTGGATCTGAATATTGAAGGCATATCGAAGGACAAAGCGGATTATTTATATGGCTCTATCAGCAAAATACTGTTAAATCAGCATGACCTCATTATGTACCTGAGTATCTGTCGAAAATCAACATAGATACCCATCAAAATAGCGGTCTTTGTGGATAGAAGACTTGAATGAGATGAGTTTTAGAATGATCGTAGCAAAAATCTAGAAAATCTGAAACTAATAATCATCTCAAAAAACCTCAATTCTTATAGAACCTATTCTGTAATTCTCATAGTGATTATCTATTTTCTATTTCCAAAAAAAATACCATCGTTTTCGAAGACTTGCTCGGAGATTTCTCGGTATAATTTTGGCCTAATCACAATTTTTACGTTCTGCATTTATTGAATTACCTATTTCCATTCATATGATTTCTAAGTTCTGTAAGGAAAATCTAGATATTTTTTTGATGTTATGTTTCATGTTCAACAGTTCTTTTCTCATCTTCTAAATAGATCCACTTATAGGGACCCTGAATTATAATTGAGGAAATATAATAGCAAATAGAACGTTATTCTTGATGGTGTTGCATAGCAATTGCTTGGTGTTGGCTATGGTGTTCCCCAGTGTAGTAATGTTTATTCTGTATGTATCAAAGTTGAGTAGTCATATTTCATATTGTAAACTATGTAGATACTCCGCCTTGAAAGCTATATTTTCGAAGAGACATAACAGCATTAACATTAGATGCTCTGTGATACATCTATGGCTCATGCCTTGATAATTTCGACGCTAATAGAATTCGAAATCTCCAGAATGCCTGCCTGACATTAAATTTTGGTATAAGAAAACGAGATCACATATTCCATATAATAATAATAATAATATGTTGAAAGAAGTTGGTTGGTTGCGCGTGATTAACGAACTTTGCATTCTCTCGTATTCTTTTCATAAAATGCTCAAACCTGAGATACCACAATATTTTTGAAATATGAATTAACTCAAAATAGTATTAATTGAAAATTGAAATATATTTTCAATGCCTAGGCTCACAAATCTTTTTTTTTTTTGAAACAGATGAATTCAAAATAGCAATCATCGAAATGAATACCATTTTCAATTCCCAGGCTCAGAGATCTTTTATCATGAGGTTGGAGAAATGATATTACATTTTGTCACTGAGATGAGAGATATCCCGGTTCAGCCTTGTTTGGCTTCATCAGTATCGCATACATCTCAAGGACAAAATCTTCATAAAAAACTTCGATATTCAAAGCAATCGGGTGCGATGTACTGAGCAGAAAGGCTTGTTCATCGTTTTATTCTTTTTCTTAAAAACATTTGACTTCATGGTCACGAAAAGAATTGGGCGTTTCCATCACTCGGAGAAACCTGATTTAGGGCCACTGCTAAAATCTCTTTGAGTGAAAGAGGATGTGCAGAGTTCTTTTTTCGCATGTCATTGGAGATATGAAACTTCAGTTTGACGGAATTGGATGTCACTGCTTTGTAATTTCTGCACATGTACATCGCACCCGATTGCTTTGAATATTGAAGTTTTTTATGAAGATTTTTTCCCTAACATGTATGCGATACTGATGAGGCCAAACAAGGCTGAAACCGGTATATCTCTCATCTCAGTGACAAAATGTAATATCATTTCTCCAACCTCATGAAAAAAGATCTCTGAGCCTGGGAATTGAGAATGGTATTCATTTCGATGATTACTAATTTGAATTCATCTATGTTTCAAAAATGTTTTCGGTGTGGCCTCCGTAAAGGCTAAGAATTTCTTTGTTTGCCGTTTTATTCTTTTTCTTAAAAATCACAAATCATGCATCATGAGGTTGGAGAAACTGACGCTCAGACACAAAATCCTCATAAAAAGCTTCTATTCTTGAAACAAATGTTATAGCCTACTCAGTAATATATTACAAGTGGTGACATCTAGTAGCGTCAAAAGGGAATTTCCCTAACAAAATCACATGCTAAAGAAAACTACGTACATCTTCTGTCACTCCATGAGATTTGAATAGTGGCCCTAAATCAGGGCCTCCATGCATGATGTTGGCTTGAAAGATTAAGTTTTCGAGCTAATGAGCATAATCTTAACACAAGACGAAGAAATTTATTAATTACTATTTTGAATTCATCTATGTTTCTAAAAATTTATTAAAAATATAACATCACACAGTAAAGAATAATTTTCCTAATCAACAAATTTGACATATATGAATTTTCTACTAAATGAGTAAAAATAATTTATATAGACCTATTTCCTACTCCTACTATTGCCGTTCTTCATATTTAGAAAGTGTGGCTTTTTCTTTATTCCTTTTTTCTTTTAATGTCTATGTTGTTAATGCTTGATTTTCGATGAAGTACATAACTTTTGAATATTTTTTGGCTCCAACAGAATCCAGAATCTCTGGAAATCTGAATTCAGGCCATAATAGTTACCTTAGTTATTTGGCTATTCTGTGAGTTCTATCAAAAAACTATTATATTTTTTACCAACCGGAAGAAGATTGAAGTTCTTAAGCATGGAATGGAAAGAATTGGTTAACCAAGCTTCGAAAATGAATCAATGCTGTCGAGGAGCCCAAACACATGAATGAAAGCTAAACAAAGGGGGTTAGTACGCCCCTGTTTTTCGGTGTTCCTTTACAACTGTACCCCTATAATTATCCTCTGGCATAGGGCGTAGCAACAATTTTAGCGGTTCGTTAACTCCGGGCTGCCCAATGCCAATTTTCGACTGATTTAAACCTATACATTATAAATATATATTTACATGGGGTTATTGTTGCTGTTCGCACCAAGCCGCTGCGGCCGATGAAAAACGATCGATTTGTCGGGGAATTATCGTGCACACCCCTGAAATTACGCCTATCGATGCTGATGGAGATAATATTTTGAGTGCCAGTACCTGCAGCATAGAGGACCGGCGCTGGGCTTCGTTTTATTTTATGGTTTACTTACTTAGTGTTGATTAATGGGCTCGGTTTGGGCCAGATTAACACCTCGTTAGGGTGCATTCACACCGGGGCCGAATTATTAGGCGATAACGAAGCATAATTGAACGGGTAGTACCGGCGACAAGTTCCATCGAGGTGTGTAATGTTCACAAGGGGCTTGTCTCGGGATGTCATGAATGGAAAAATATAATATGCTTATAGAATTATCAGTTTGAGGACCTTTGATGACTAAATTTTTGTTTCTCCCTCAACTTCGAAACAATATATGAATGGAAGTTGCTCAAATTCACAAATAACACCAGGAATTTTAGTCTTTTATAATTTTTTTTTTTGTTTTTTTTATCAGCCCTAATAGTCTTTACGCAGATTTGTTATGACATGTATTTTTTCCAGTACTAGACGGTACAGCACACTCAGACCTGAACGGAAGTGAACCCGCAACCTTTCGATTTGGTTCAGTTATGGCACAATGGCATCTATGAGAAGACCAGATAAGTCTATGTGCACGGTGATGGACGAATAATTCAATATCACGATCACCGATTTCAATGAGTCTTTTTTTATTGAAAAGGGCGAGTTTGGTCAAGAACAGAACTGTTTAATTTAAGAGCAAATTAGCGATACCGGGTCGAATCATTTAAAAGTTATCCTGATATTTTAGTCATCGACCGTAATGTCGTTGTGGTGAAGTTTTTGCCGATTCTAATAATTTGTTGCCAGATGAGTGAAATGAAATTATGACATCGAGTTGCCAGAATTTCCAGACTTGCAGTAAAATTATGTCACAATAAAAGACAGGAGAAAGGCAATCTATAGCATGTTTGGCCAATAACTCCAGTAACATGATGTGTTAAAAACTTGGGTTATAGTTGACGTGCAGGATTTCTCAGACCGTTTTCCATTCATGATGAAATATCCTTCTTTAAGTTCTTTCAAACGTTGCTGTTTCATATAAGCAGCCTGTTCAGTAGATTTTAGTAGCTAAATCACTAAATATTGGCTATAAAAATATTTTCAACAAATAAAAAACCTACCAACTTCAAATCTAAATCAACCCATACCTATGAATAAAAAACAATGAGTAAAATATTTTTCAGAGTTTTCCTAAGTAAAAAGATATGAAAAATATCAGACTACTGAAAATTCAATTATATTATGATGACAACAATTATTATGTACTCACAATATTGTTATTTTTCGAGTCGGTGTCAGGTTTGTGAGTCTTATTACCTACACATTTAGTTTTTATTATAATCTTTTAATGTTGGGATGTAAATTTTAACTTTCTATTTCTTACCATCTGACTTTCGGTCAGTCAGGTAATTTTTTTAGAGATTCAGTGGATATTCTCGAATACCCAAAATTTTTCCAACCCCTCAAATCGTAGATGTATTATGTTCTACCGAGACATTAGATCGATGATATTTATGAATAGTATTTTTTGTATCACTGATGAAGAAATTTCTGCACCTCTCTCGATGGAAAAATTATTTTTTTTTTTATTTTCTTCTGCCAAAATAATTACTGAAACAAACATGCAATATTGATTTTTGAAGAATTCATTTGCGGCAGAGTTGATTCCACAGATTTACCAGATATTTCAATTTGTTTCGAAGAAGATGGACACTGCTCTCAAATGTACCAATCAAAACACACTCATATTACGCATTAAAAAAACTAATGTATTGAAGTTGGGTTTTCTGTACACTTGATTTTTCCTATTTTATATTCATAGATTTTTTGCAGCCTCCTTACCTCTAAAGATTTCGGATAATTTTTTCTGTGTACGTTCAGATGTCAAAATGATGATATATTCAACGACAGAATGTCTGTTATTATTGGAAAAAAATTAACAATCGGCCATCGGATATGAAGATTTTAAGTCCCCCTTAATATAAATCGTGAAAAAATACTGAAAGATCTTGATTTTTTTTAGATCCTTGTTGACTTTTCAATCTTGCTTTGGTTCATTGGTTGGAAAATTATTGTATTCTCAATCAAATAAGGTGAGAAGAGGAAAAAGGATTAAGGGGAGGGGGGGGGAAATAATAGTTTAAATATGTTCCATATAGGGTGGGGATAAAGTGGGGAATCAAATGAACAGTTTTTGATCGAAAACGATAATACTTATGAAATTTTAATTTATGGGGCCCCCTGTATACATCTCTGCAAAAGTTTTCGGAATATTCTGATTTGAAAATTATTGAGCAATAACCGATGCTGGTATAAAGATTTGATAAAGTCATTAATTATTATTATTATACATTTTGAACACCTACTCTTATTGAATTCATTTCATGTTTTAAGCTTTCTTCAAATTTTCTTGTGATTTTGTGTTCAATTAATATATTCATCATCACTTTATACAAGCATCGATTATTACTTCATAATTTCCAAATCAAAATATTTCGATACGGTGCACAGTATCGAGTTTGATCAAGAGTACCTTTTCGGTGTGAAATTGAATGATGTTCAAGATTGCTCAAAATTTAGCATGATAAATCAAAAAAGTTATGTTCAAAAAAACTTAATAGGAACCGTGTAACTAGCGCCCTCTATGAGAGTCAGACATCAAAATACATTCATTAGATGTATCAGCTTCCAAAAGCCAAGAAGTATTTAGAATCATTTACTATCCCAGAAACTAAAGAACGAAAAGGATCTGGTGGTGGAACTAATTGTGGTATTTGGTATATATCTTTTCTTGAGCCTGATATTGTAGTTTGTAAAATTGAAGATGAATAAAGATTGAATCGAACGAAAAAAAAATTGATTGACTTCCTGAACATAAGAATGCAGACGGAAGATGTTTCTAGCGTGGCGCTTAGATGTGTGAGGCCTACAGCTTCCCAGGTTTTCCAGGTATGCGCTCACCACCTCCGACAATCCAAGAAGCAACACACATCCCCATAATTGGCCCCCATAAGATGAGAGGCCCAAATACCACCCGATCGGAACCGGTGTCATTTCGGGGTCTACGCTACTGCGGCCGGCGCGCTCTCATTAGTTCGATTTCAGGTCCTTATCGGCGATGCCACCCCGTAGACTGGCGCGTCCGCAGCCTCCCGCGATCGCCCCGTCAGATTGTTCCCACGTCCAGCGAGATGGGCCCGTTTCCGGCGCCTCGAGACGCGAAACGAGATCCACACCGCTGTCGTCCTGATTTGTGGGCGTGATGCTCTTGTGAATTTCGCCGCCCAGCGCGAGACGGTCGGTGCGAGGTCTGGGCGGAAAACTGGTGAGAACGTCGACGGGGAGACCCTTGGCATCGACAACTTTGAAATTCTCGAGTTCGGAACAATTTGAAAGCTATCTGGATAGAGTTATAGTTATAAACTACATGAGAACTCAAGGGATCAAGAAATAACTCAAAATTTTTCTGTCAATTTTTCAATTTTCAACAGGTCATGAACCTCGAGGGAAATGGTCGTACCAGATATACCAAGAAAGGGAAAAAGTAGCTCTTTCTTGCTTCTATATAGATTAGAACTTCGAAATTCTGAAGCGTCAGTTGTTATCGAGTAACTGTTATATAAACTTCCTAGTGATGTGATGGTCAAGGAAGTAAGTACTGAGAAAAACATCAGTACGATGCTATGCAGAAAAGAGGAATGGGAGCGGGAATACACCGACCAAAATTTCAAAGAAAATACTGTTAAATGGTTTACAAATGGTTCTAAAACCAACACGGGAGCTGGCGCTGGGGTTCACGGGCCAGAGCCAACTGTGCACTATCGTTAGGCTCCTGTGTGAGTATTCTACAAACAGAAAATTAGCAATCGCAAGATGTCTAGACATTAATCTAGAGAGAAACTATCAGAATTGCGACATAGCTATTCACCCAGATAGTCAAGCTGCTATTAAAGCACTGAACTCCTATGTCATCGACTCAAAGTCGACATGGGAATGCCGGATCAAACTCAATGAGGTAGGCAAAAAAAATAAGGTCTCTTTGACCTGGGTTCCTGGTCATTCGGGAATCACAGGTAACGAAAAGGCCAATAAACTTGCCAGAGAGGGTGCTCGGAAACCACTCACTGGCCCAGAACCTTTATGTGGTATAGCAAAATGTAAATATAAGAAAGAGTTACTGGAGAAGGAGAGAACTGAAAGAGAATCACTCTGCAGAATCTCCCAGGGTTGGATCACTCCAAAAAGTTCCTTCGGAATTTTGAAACTGCAAGATCCAAAAAATATTTTCCCCACTGGCTTTCTTACAGGGCATTGTCGCCTCAGAAAGCACTTGCTGAGAATGGGCGTATCGGACACTGACGAGTGTAGATTCTGTGGGGAGGAGGAAGAAACTCCTATTCACCTAGTCAAAGAATGCTTTAGCATTGTAAGCCAAAGGGAACAATGCTTTGGCAAAAGACCTGTAGGAGTGAGGAATTTGCCTCACTGAAGCCTTCAGAAATATTGGATTTCATAAGATCTCTGGGACTGGAAGGCGAGCTGTAAATTTCTGTCAGGGAGCACAATAGACCATCAGGTCGCAGTGGACTGCAACCCCTTTTAAAATATTAACTATTATCGAGTAACTTCAGATAAACCAACACCAAAAAAATTTTCAAAATTTTTCAAATTTCCTTTTATAGCTCGACGGGCATGAAAATTTTTTTTTGCCTAACGGCTATAGTGATCGGATACTTCGTTCCTTCACCTTCAGTTTCAATCCTTATCTACCTTGATACGTCCACTTCTTATGGGAGATATCGGCCTTCAAATGAAAAAGGATCGTTTTATCTTCGTTTGTCGATATCTCATCTTCCAATAACCACACAGAAAGTAAAAGGTGGGTTTCAAGAACCTGAAGGAATTCCTTTCAACGAATTTATATGGCTTCTCAGAAAAAAAAATTTCTTTTTTTCACATGTGTTTGAAAATGCAACAAAAAGAGGACTTCTGGTGTTTTTCTTTAACGCTAAATTCACACACACCGGTTTGTGGACGGCCGGCATAAATTCGACCGATGCTAGATACTTGCACACACACCGGATATTTGCCGGTCAAACAATCAGTTGCTCCAGAATGACAAGAGATTATATGAAAATAATGAATCTCAAAGGAGTTGTTTCGATTTGGTTATTGAATCGCTGTATCCTCCAAAATCTCGAAATCACTCCTCAGACCGCAGAACACTTCCCTCCATGCATCCCTGCTACAATTCCTGTCTTTGAATTTTTAGCAAGTTTTGTCCCATAAAACAGGTCGAGCCTCTATCAAACAAATGAGGACATCATTATCAATAATGAAATTCATTTTTCAATAAGCCAGTAATTCGAAGGCTAGTTCAATACGTACGAGCATCTATAATTTCACAGAGCTATCATGTGGAATTGTCGGCAAAAAATCGGTGTGTGTGCATGCGTTCATTTAATCATGTGCGCCACTATTCACCGGTTCTGCCGGCGATGCAGTGGCAGTGGCCGGCTGCTGACCGGCATTTTACCGGCGCGGCTCAGCGGTCGGTGTGTGTGAAAGGTTCCATAAGCACCTGTGATTCACTATTGGAATTTAGACGACCGGCCGGTTTCCGGCCGACCAGAACCGGTGTGTGTGAATTTAGCGTTACGCTTGCTGTGGAAAGCAAATGATTTTTCAACATTTTTTGAGGTTCTTACACACACACACAAAAAAAAATTGAAATTTTTGTGTTCTTTTTTTTTCTTCACTATCTGCGATAAAATTGTGGCAAAGTTCGGAAAAACTATTTTTTCTATTTTTTTAAGATTATTAGCTTTTCGAAGCAACAAACGACATATTGGTTTCTTCGTAGGGTTTTTGTGAATATATTGAACTGTAAAAAGCACAATTAACATCATTTGGTCCTCGAGACCCACCCTTCCATGTGATTATTAGTTGCTGAAATATACAGAGTTGAAGACAAAAAAATTCGTTTTCATCTGAAGGCCGAAATCTCCATGAGAACTGAACGTACTTATCAAGATCTATAAAAGAGAAAATTGAAGCTGAATGAACGAAGGATTTGATCCATATACAAGTTCAAGTTTCTGGTTTCTCTAATATTACGCAAAAACTACTGAAGCCACAAAGTTCTAATCGAAAAGCAAGAAACCCAGGATACAATTTTCTTCTTTTGTGTTATTTCTTGTACGACTATTTATCTCGAAGTTACGGACTGTTGAAAATTACCCAGAAAATTTTTATTTCTATATGATCCTTAATCTGATCGAGTCTACACTACTGGAAAAAATAACATACATTGAAAGCGGTTACTCCACTGAGACTTTATGGTTTATTGTTCCTCCTGACAAAGTTTTTCGCACCACACTTTTTGGAGCTGGCATGACAGTTCCAGAGATAAAAAAATCCAATATCTCGGAAGGCTTCTTCTTCTTCGAGTGCCTATCTGGTTTGGGCGTTGGCAATTATATAAGTAATCATAACTTTGTTGGTAGCAACACGAAATAGCTCTGCTGAGCTTTTCGCAAACCAGGTTCTCAGGTTCAGCAACCATGATATTTTTCTTCTCCCGGATCCTTTCTAACCTATTACATTACCCTGAATTATATTCGACAATAAGAAATACCTATCTTTATTTCTCATAACATGCCCTAGATATTTTAGCTTACTCTCCTTTATTGTGTGAATAATTTTCAGTTTTTTTCTCGTTCTCTCTAGAACTTCTCTTTTCGTTACGTGATCTACCCGAGTTATTCTGAGTATGAATCTGATACAGCAACATCTCTAACAGTTTTTTAGTGGCGGTTCCTATCAAAAATCACTGTAGGTATACTTTTTATAGAAATATTTCAATGAGAATTAAGATATTTCGAGGAAAAAATGTTTATAATACTCAAAATCTCGCCACTTCGTGGTTCGTTTTTTACTTTTGAACCAGTGGAAGACAATCAATGTCTTTTGCCCTTTTATTATAATAGTTACTTATGATAAGTAGCTGAAGGCAGTGATGTTCATCCACTACATCAAAATTCAAAATCGAGTCATGAACTGGCCAGTTTTTGCACGAGTTCTCAATTCATTTTTAGGTGACAAACTAAGCATTTCGTTTTTCGAAAAGTTCTGTATTTCTGATTAAAACTAATGGCGGTATTCTGCTTTTTCTCTGTAAGCTACGGATCTGTAGCGTACGATTGTTCTGTATCTATGTGGCCGACTTACAGATTCGTAAATAATGAAATTCTGGAAGTTTTTTCTGTAACTGTCGTATAAGAACTGTCAATTTTGAACTACTTCGTAATGAGATCATAGAATAGAATTTATGTCTCTGTAAAATTGGACCATATATTCATGGTTAATTTGTGTACGTTTCAACAAGAAAGTGAAACTTACAACCGAAGTGCGAAAGTGAAACACAAAAGTAGTTGGGTAGAGAAAAAATTTTATATTCTGTGATAAAAAACAAACCATTCAACATAACCTTACAATATACCTTTCAATATTTTTCTGTAAGCTACAGATTCATAGAAAGCGTCGAGAATCGTAATTTTCCTGTAATCTTATGAAATGTTACAGATTTGCTTACTGATGAAAGCAGAATACCGCCATAAATGATATACAGGGTGATTCATAACTATTGGGACATAAGCTAAGGGCGGAATGTTTGGACCAAAATATGGCGATAGGACCAAATATATCTCAATAAAATATTGCTGTGGAAAAAGATAGAGGGCGTTAAGGTTGAGTTTTTTTTTTCATTTTTTGCTAACAATTCCACTACTAATAATTTTCACGGCTAACTGTATAATGGGACAGAATAATATTTTCTTCGAAGTTCGAAAGTCCCTTATTAAAAGAATTGAAAAAAGGCATAGAAGTCGGAGGAGGCCACGTAGAACATTTAATTTAAGTTTATACTTTTTATGTTACATTGTTTTTTATCATGATTTATCTTCGAAATAAATGAATAAAATAAATAAATCGTTACTTCAAGTTCCCTTTCGATACTCTGAATTTTATTTTTCTTAAAAACAAATGAAAAAATATACAGTGAAATTATTAGCAAAAAACAAAAAAAATTTTTTAACGCCTTCTATCTTTTTCTACAGCAATATTTAATTGAGGTATATTTTGCCCTATCGCCATATTTTCGTCCAAAAAATCTGCCTTTAGTCTCTGTAAAAATAGCTATGAATCACCCTGTATATATAGGGAACTTAATGATCAATAAAGTTCATAAAAATATACAGAGGGTTCAAAAAATTTCAACATTTTGGGAGCTGATTGAATTCATTTTATTTTCATTTTCCAGATATCTTTTTTAATGGACATAAAATTAAAATGTTTTTCAGTCGCTTCATTAAAAAATTACAGCTGCCATCAAACATGTGCTCTTCATATGTCATTTGGGTACTTTTATGTATTAAGTATTTTAGGTGGTCATGAAGTAAAAAAAAATATTCCAACAACCTAACTCAGTATTTAATTCAAATATTCAATTCAAATTCAATATTATTTCAAATATTTCCAATGAATCAATTCGTTGTTTTTGAAAACAAAACCAAATCCTCTTTACATTGATTTTCGAATACCAAAGGATGGCCCATAAACGTCGTCAAAACCACCAAATATTCATACACACATTGTGAACCCCATCCTCTGAGCGACTTTCGAACCTCCAGATACCTAGGCGAAGAATGCCGCCGATCGTGAAGACCGATAGGGGGCCGTCAGAAGCGCGTTTCTTTTCGAGCGGGCCCCCTTGTTACAAACTTGTTGGTTTTGTCGTACAAAAGGCTTACATCAGATACGGATCTGAATGTTGTTCTTCGTTGGCGCATTCCCATTATTTCTTATAGCTTTATTTTCATTAAGAAACTGGCCGACGATAAGGTATCAAAGAAATTCGTATTATGAGCCATATAAATTCAGGGGGCACCCGATTTTTATTGGAATAACAAATTTCGGTTGATAGTAGAAATTTCAGATTGTTTATCTTGGTATTTATGTGATATTACGGTTTTATAGGACGTAAAGAATGTTAAACCACCTTTAGTTTCACAGGATCGATTTGGAACATTGGACAAGCGAATAGTCCACGCATTCATTGCATATCATTTGCATTGAAAACGCTATTCAATAAATAAGTACAAACGATTCTGTTGATTATGAAAATGATTAATTTCATTGGTTACATATCAAGTAGGTACATTAACGAGATTCAAAATTCATTAATGTTAATTTGTGGACTGAACATTTTTTGTCTTTCGCCTCCCATTTAGCTATTTTTTTCTACTTATTTTAGAAAATATCTCTCACAATTACTCAGTTGTTCTTTTTGCCAGTTTGAAGGTGCAATTTGAGCTAAAGAGGGTGTCTCGGATACCATGAATGCCATCAAGAGGTTTCAATCGCTTATGTGACTTCGTTTTGAATATACAGGGTGATATCCATTTTCTGAGTTGAATTTTGCAGTTCAATAACTCTTGAACTAATCGACCGAATGATTTCGAACTTTTCATTTTTGTCATCCGTTATTATCCTTCCTTTAGTATTTCTGGAATCGAATAAATCGGAGCTGCACTTGAAAAATTTTAGACTTTTCCTATTTGGATATTCTGATATTTTTTCATTTTCGTAACTACAAAAAACAATTCATAATGAAAATTCAAGCCGAGTGTGATTAATAAACAGTTCCTTCAATAAATCTTGAAGTTATAAGTAGAATTATTTCAAATTTCATAGTTTTGCCACACTTCCTTGAAATTTTTATCAAATTGAAGAAAAGAACCGGACTAGCAAAAGTTTGGTTTTCAGTGGTATTGGATGTGCCTGTGGGGGAATGATATGGTTGTTACGACCTAAGGGATGTTTGGTAAGATAGCTCTTTCTTTGGGAGTTAGTTGTGATGTGTTATCATCACGTGTGGAAAATTATGGTCGTATTGCCTTTGAATTTCTATAGCATTATATCCACTGGCGAGAAATTCATGCTGCAGATGCTCAAGTTCATCCTCCAAAAACTCTTTCTCGCATAAACTTTGGGTTCTCTTTATACTACGAGTGTTTTAATAACACCTCGTTTCTGTTGTGGTTGATGATGGGAAATTTGTTGGAATAGCTCAATTGCGGAACTACGCGTCTGAAATATTCCCAAATGACACTTTCAGTGAAAAGGCGAATTTCATGGGCAAATACGTGGCGCCATGGAAAACTCTTTTAGTCCTGCAATTGCAGCCTTTTTCATAGGAATATTCGAACAAAGTGCTGTCGAAACGGCATCTAATAAACGGAGATGAAGCTTTGGAGGTTTTCTTAATTCATCCTAACAAAAGGCATCGAAATATTCAATTCACTATGGAAATTGATAGATGTCTTAGTTCCTAGAAAGTCTAATGGTAAACTAGGTAACAGGGTTTAAATTAAACCAACTCAAACCGACACATATCTTCATAAGGAGTCCAATCGGCAATCGTCACTCTCAAAAAAGACGAGGAGTTATCCAGTGGCGTAGCAGAGGGCCCCGCAGACCCCGCAGTGCGGGGGGGCCCCGGCACTTAGGGGGCCCCCGAGCCAAACGAAAAGGTTTGAATGGGGCCCCAGTAACTATTGAACTTGCCGAATCGCGAAATTTTTCTGATGATATAACGAACAAAACCTAAACAATGATGGTACAATTATACAGGGTGTTTCCTTAACATGCGGCAAAAATTCAGGGGCTGTTCCTTGGACTATTCTAAGAATATTTTGTCCTTTGATGATTTTTGTAAAACCTCTTTGTTTCGAAGATACAGGGCAAACAAAATTTTAGATAATAACATTTTATTATGAAAAATTACATGAAAATTTAACTTAACCTACAAAAACTGTTGAAAATGACCACCTCCAGCCAGCATACAAGCATCCAATCTTCTCCTCATTGACTGCCGAACCCTTTCAAAAACACCAGGATCATTTCTTATTAAGTTACACCCAGCAATGATCCGATTTCGCAAGTCTTCCACATTTTCTACTGGAGTGGTATAAACTAATGATTTTAGATGGCCCCATAGGAAAATAATCTAAGGGGTTTAAGTCCGGGGAACGAGCAGGCCATAAATGAGGTCCACCTCTTCCAATCCAGCGATCTCTTTCATGTAATTTTTCATAATAAAATGTTATTATCTAAAATTTTGTTTGCCCTGTATCTTCGAAACAAAGAGGTTTTTCAAAAATCATCAAAGGACAAAATATTCTTAGAATAGTCCAAGGAACAGCCCCCTGAATTTTTGCCGCATGTTAAGGAAACACCCTGTATATTATCGAAAAATAGAGAAATATTCCTGAATTATATTCAAAACACAGAAGGTTAACAGTAAGTCGATTCGACATATCCCTCAGTCACACCCTGTGCTACCCTATTTTGAAGAGTTTTTTATAGCTTTTCGGCATTTCTCTTTGAAGGTCGCCACATGATCCTTTTATTGGGGGCTCGGCGGCTTATTTGACATGTTGTTCTTCAGGCGGCTAGCGTCTTATCTGTTATTGCAGTAATTATTGTCAATTCTCCAATCAGGATATTTTTATGAAGAAGGGAAAAATATTATGAAATCTTTTTATTTCCATATCCATTCTAGTAGTGAGAGAAACAAGTGTATGAATACGAAACCACGTGTGAGTTTGTTTACAATCAACGTCAAAGTTTTCAATGTTTTGACTCTTTTAGAGCCTTTGGTTTCAGGATTACAATTTCATTCAAGGTTAGTTCTACAATTAATTGCGTAGCTTATTTATCCGTTGAGAAACGTCCCTCGTATTTTTTCATTCTCAATATAAAAAAAAGAAAAGTTATTGAATGCGCCAATTAGAAACGGCAGTTCGAATGTCTTAAAATTTTTCAGAAATAAGAAAAAATGTGAGATCGGAGAAGAGAATATTTGAGTGGAGCTTGCAAAAGAAAACTCCAGAGAGAAAAAGAAAATGCATTTTCTATGCGACGACAGGTTTTTTTGATATTTTAATAAGCCAATGCCTGAGTCACAATCATTCAGTACAGTGGCGTATCAGAGGTCCCCGCACTAAAGGGGCCCCCAAGTCAAACGAAAAGCTTCAAAGGGGCCCCCAATAATTTCATTCTATTGAACTTGCGGATTCGCTATATTTTTCTGGGATGAAACAATGGATATACAACTATTATTACTCCCGAAAAATGGAGAAATGTTCCTAAATGGTTTAAAAAACATATAAGGTTTTCAATAACTCCATTCGAATTATCACTCAATTACATTTTTAATATGCCGTCAAGCTTTTCGGACATCGTCAAATGATCGTTTTATTAGGCTCGAGATAATCAAGAATTATCTTAGCAATACAATAACGCAAACACGTCTATCAGACTTTTGAGCCTACTACAGCTTTGAACAAGAAGTAGCCTGAAGCTTGGCCATCGACAAGTTGATAGATATGTTTAAACAAACAAATTAGCAAAGATTTATGCATTTTTGTTAAATAATTTTTCAACTTTTTTATCACATTGATTTCTTTCCAGTTATTTTTATATCGGAATCTATGTTATTTTGTTCACAAATTTTTGATATTCAATATATTGTATACATACCGAGATACATACCTATATATAAATTTTTTATCACATTATCTTAAATATTTTTCTTCGAAAAAACGTCAGGGGAAACTTATCAGAAATAACGTAAAGTTATGGAGGGGGCCCCCGACTAAAATCTTGCGGGGGGGCCCCCTAAATTTGCGCTACGCCACTGGAGTTATCAAAACCTCGTAGAGAGAGCCCGACACTTACGCCAGCCAGAATTTCTGGAGGATTGAACATCTGCAGCATGCATTTATTGCTAATGAATATAATGCCAAAGAAATTCAGAGAGCAAGACCAAAAATTTCCACTCGTGATGATAACACATCGAATTTCGCCCCAATGGAAGAGTTATCTTACTATACATCCCTAAAGTCACAGATAGAATTGGTAGAATACTGAAGTGGCACAACATCTAGACTGTTCATAAGTCAACTCAAAAACTTGTCCAAAAAATCTGCACTGTCAAAAACAAAGACAAACCACTTTCACAAGCCGGTATTTACAGGATACCTTGCGACTGCGATAAAATCTACATTGGAACAACAAAACGAAGTATCAAAAGGAGAATTGAGGAGGAAGAACGATGATATTGACTCAATCAGACAGAAGAAACTGCGTTAGCCAAATACGCTTCAACAAATACTCAACATCTAGTTATTTCGAATATGAAGAGTTAGAATCCTAGGAAGCCATTGAAATTTATGAACATAAAGACAACATAAACAGAAAATATGAAAACCCCTAGTACATGGCGCATGGTTGCCGATCTTAAGCAGAACTCGAATGAAGCAGATACGGAATGGGATCTATGAACCAATTAACATCGAGCACGTAAACTCACGTCCTTCTCCCGCCATTAACGGAGGTATAAATATCACCTCCGGATTGAATCCGGCATCAGAGTCAGAAACTCAGCGGTCCAGTTTCAATCTCACACGAAATTTACCACTCACAATAAGCTTCTGACATGAATTGAACGCATGCGTGAAGCTGTAATATCTGTCTTATGGTTTAACCTTACTTTTCATTTTTCATGGAACTGAAAACGAACAGATAAATTTATTATTTTTATTAATTATCTATAATCGAAAAAACAGAAATGATTATTTCGGATTAAAACTCGAATGAAGGTAAAACTGTTAAACACGTGATTGAAAGCAGTGCGCATGAACTAAAGCAGGCACGATTTCGTGCTGCAGTGAAAGCTTGCAAGAATTTTTGCCGACGTCGAATTCCGTGCCGGCCTCAAATTTCGTTTCGAATAGTACTATAGTACTATAGGACGCCATCTGCTGAACTTCGGCACTCGAGTTGATAACGAATGCCCCTTTATACCTTCACTATTTTTAACGTAGATTCCAACTGAGCAATAAAATAAACAGGTTCTAATTTTGAAAAAACTATTTTATTTATTTATTTATAAATTTCCGCTTCGACACCTAGGTCATTAGCGATTTTATGCATCACTCACAAAATTTTGTTTTTTTAGGAACAAAAGAGAAAAATGAAAAATATTTTACATATTGCGCTATTATTATATCTTGACACCAATTGTTAGAGACATTTCTTAGAATATATTATGGATAGCTTTGATATTTTGATTGATTGGATTGATACAATTTTTTGTAATTGTCAAGTTATAAACTGGTAGAAAAATCATGCATATTTTGCTTTAAAAACTGTTAAAACTAGTACAGTTTTTTACATTGGTCCTTCGAGCCGTTGCAGTTATTTCGTGTAATTTCATTTGTTCGCCCTATGGAACCGAGAAGAAGTTCAAGATCGACGAAGGGGATTCCACCGTTGAGATTTGGTCTAGATTCTCTCGACAAAAGCAAAGTGGTCTCTAGGAACAGAAGTGATACCATGTAATCTAGGAATGGCCGAAGTTTTGATGTTGAGAAATCTACGAATTTGAAGGAGGTGGTAGATCCGTTATTTCAAAATACTTCTATGCTTCAAGAGAACAATCAAGAAAAGCATAGTGATGAAAAGAATTTGAGTGAAGAGCGCTCAAATCATATTCCGCATGGTGATGAAAGGAATATGAGAGAGGAGCCTCCAAATCATGTTTCCGGAAGTATTCGTTCAAATTCAAGCAACAAATCGAGAATCAATTTGGAAATGGAAGCTCTGAAACTAGAAGAAAGATTCGTATTATATGGGGAAAGCATGGAAAGGTTGCGACTGCTTCACAGTAAAAAAGACCTGGCTTTTAAAGAACTAAAATTGAAGATGAGAATGATCGAAGAGGAAGGTGAAAGTGATGATGGTTTCAATGGTTCCCAAGAAGACATGCCTTCACAAAATATCTACGGAAATCCTGAGGAGGTGAAAGATTGGATGCATGGATGTGCTCCTTCTTCTAAATTGAAAAGTTATCCAGATTCACCTTTTAGGGAAGGAAAAATTGAAGAGAGGTCTGACACTTTATTGAAAATAGTTGAACAATGCTTCAAAAATACAAAAAAATGTCACTGAAATTTTGAGACGTCGAAAATTGAGAGAGTTACCTTTTTTTCGGGAGATCTTAAAGAGTGGCCGCTTTTTATAAGTGAATTCAAAAGATCTTCTGAATTGTATGAACTAAATGATTATGACAACCTATTGAGATTAGATACGAGTTTGAAAGGTAAGGCACGTGAAACTGTCAAACCTCTTTTGAGTTCACCGAATAATATATCAAAGATAATGAAATGTTAGAAATGAACTTTAGAAGACATGATTGGATCATTTTGAGTTTAATGGAAAAGGTGAAAAAATTTGGGTTTGTTCGCGAAGATAAATAAGATATTTGTATTTCATTCTCTAATGCTATCAATAACCTGGTCACCACAATGAAAAATATTGATTGCACTCTTTATCTATTCAATCCCGAACTTCTGTCAACAATAATTGTAGAGAAGCTTTCCCCAATCCAGAAATAAAATTGGGGTAAGTACAAGTTGCGAAAGATAAGGAGTCATTACCAACTTCTCTGGAAACTTCGCAATCTGGTATGAGGATGAAATAAGTGCAGTGGCATCTATTTCGAATCCATCAGTTTTGAAGTCGAAGGGTAATTCCAATAAAGAAAAAAGTTCTCTTCGAATGATAATTCTGAAAGAATTTCTACAAAAAAGCCAAGAATTTCTACATAAAAGCCATGTCCTTTCTGTAAAGGAGATGGCCACTATATAGCTAAATGTAGAGTATTTCTTGAAAAAACAATACCAGAACGACGAAAAATAACTTCTGATTTGAAATTATGCTTTTCTTGTTTCAATTTAGGGCATAGTTTGAAACGATGTTATAGGAAGAGGAATTGTGGCGTGGATGGATGTGCTGGACAACATCATCCTTTGGTTCACCTGGGTGTCGATACCAGTCAAGAAACATCCATCCAGCAAAATTTAGACTTCTGTGGCCAACTTTCAACAGAGCGACGGTCTGTTTTACTAAGAATAGCAGCAGTTATTCTTTGAGGACCGGACAACGAAGTTACCACTTTCGCCCTTTTCGATGAAGGCTCCACATGTTCATTGATAGAAGAAAAATTGGCCAATGAGTTGAAGTTGGCAGGTCCTGTCGTACCTTTATGCTTTCAATGGACAAATCAGGTAACTCATCATGAGGATAATTCGAGAGATGTTTCTGCTGAAATAGCTGGAGGAATTGAGGTAAAAAGAAATTCTCATGAAATTTAAAACTTAAGAACTGTAAGAAACCTTCAACTACCTCAGCAGAATATCGACATAAGTGAATTGCTCAAAAAGTATCCGTACTTAGATCATGAGATTTTGAATACCTCGAACAACGCCAAACCTCAAATCTTATTAGGACAAGACAATTGTGGGTTGATTATTCCTCGACAAATAATACAACCCTCTTTAAATATGCCAATATTATCGAAATCGAAGTTGGGATGGACAATTCATGGAAAAATTACTGATGAAGAAGGTGGCGATAAAGAGGGTAAAGAAGATGCTAATGTCAAGCCTTCCCGATCTAGAAGCAAGTCAGAAAGTAAGTCCAACTCCAGATTCAAAGCAAGTAGTAAATCAAGATCTTCCAGAAGAGGAAAAAGGTTGAAATCTGCAAGATCGAGCAGTTCAGATTCTGGAACAAAATTTGAGATCCACGTAAAGGAAGACCGAGTGCAGAAAACAAGATATTACTGGTCTGATAAGAAAAGTAGAGATAGCGAGTCAGAAGATAAAAGAAAGGGTCGAAAATTTTCTCCAAGATTTCGAAGACGACGTAGAAATAGTATCAAAAGGAGTCCCAGAGGGAAGAGGAACGTACCTACAGAAAGTTCCCTGAGCAAGAGGCGATGTATTAGCGAAAGAAGCAACTCTAGAAGATGTAGTATTTCACGATCTAAGAGAAGCCGGAGCAAAAGACGTAGGAGTAACCCATGATATCCGAGTCTGCGCAGAGGTGGCCGCAGTCAGAGAGGCCATAGTAATAGAAGCCGTCATGAGGAAAGAGGTTCGGCCTTAAGAAGAAGCCCTAGACCAAGAAGAAGGAGCACATCTCCATCATGGCAAGAAGGAGTGACAGTCCATCTAGGTGGCAAGACAGATGCGGTAGTTCCAGGGAAAGTAACGATTCCCCAAAACTAGCCTATCCTCGACCCAGAAAGCGAAGAGCATCCAGGAATAGTAGAATTCCTCCTGCCAGAGACAGCCGATCAAGTTCACCGGAAAGGCAATCTTTCTGGTTGGTGGGTGGAGAAAATGTTAGAGACATTTCTTAGAATATATTATAGATAGCTTTGATATTTTGATTGATTGGATCGATACAATTTTTTGTAATTGTCAAGTAATAAACTGGTAGAAAAATCATGCATATTTTGCTTTAAAAACTGTTAAAACTGGTTCAGTTTTTTACACCAATAATTGTTTCGAAAAATAGTATTGTGTTGAATGCTTCTGGTCTTTTGATGTCTAGGGCATCTTCCACTTTGGAGGTAAGTACACAAGATTTCGTTTGGTTTTCATAAAGCGGGCATTCTGTTAATATCCTGACTATTATTTGGACGTACATGAATTATACTGACGTGGGGATTCTTTTTGGAAATATCGAGTTTTGAGGTTTTTGTCGTGACCAATTTCTACATTGAAATAGAAGCGCGTGTAATTTCCATGGAAATTTAAATTAAAGAACTCTCAAGAACTTATCTGGTAAGCTAAAAAATTGTAATCTTATGGAGTCGGGTTCGAATTGTGTGGGTTAGATTTCGTTTGCATTTAATCACATAGGTTAGGTTAGAACATCAGGTTAAGGCAACTCAAAAAGAAATAGAAATAACGAGTATGCTTCAGTATAGCAAGGTTTTTAATTCTTTCAAGCAGTAGGTATATGTTTCGTTTTCCACTGGCAAAGGTTCAATGCGATGTTGTGAGTGGTGCTGACCATCCCATTAGATTCTCAAGGAGTACAAAATATTATGCAACATTGCGATACGTTGCGGAACAAAAGTCCGAATCTTTTGCATATTTCAGCCCAAGATCCCAAAGGTTCAGCACCGCTTTATCTCCATCCAAACCATCTTCGTCACTACAAGACACATACACACACACACTGATTCCTGAATCAATTGCCCTTCGCTAGGCCCACACCCGTTGACATCTATGAAACCACAATATGCAATATTTCATCTGGAAGTCTCATTCCAGTCTTCGGTAACAGCAATATCGATTAGCTCTCGTTGTTCTATCTCCATGCTGGCCAATCTAAGCAACCTTCCCATACGTCTTTTCGGTACAGTCAACACCTGAACGTGACCGTGAATCGGTCAGCCTCATAACAATAAATCGCGCATAGATCCGCATACATGCGTACTGGCCGACACGACCTTTAGTCACAGACCATATGCGAGTAAGAAAAAGATCGGGCATCTCGCCGATTTGTTTGTTTACTTGCCCCAAGGTTCGGACCACAGGTATCGAAATTTGCCAGTTCGATTATCGAAATTGTTGAGGGATTAAATAGCCTGTGTTTTTTGCTCACGAACTAGCAGTAGTAGAGCGTGTTCGCTTGATTGCAGTTCTGCCAACACTCATAATCAATTTCATAATTCTCTGCTGATAACCAATTACATATATGAATGGATTACGGTCAATTGATTTCAATTGTTTGCAGTAATGGATCGGATTATATAACCACGAGGTTCGAATGAATGCCGAATTAGTTTCAACAGTTTTAAAGTAGACAAATGGAAAAAAGATATCTTCAATTTTTGTCATGCAAATACGTCTTTTCGTATATACCTAATATTCTGTTCAGAAGCTGTATACCTGAAATTTGGAAGGAAATTGTACTCTGATAAAACTTTTATCAGGCTGTACAGGTTTGGTAAAAATTCATCTAGATATGGGACATATTCCATGAGATGAATAAAGAGAAAAGTTAAATTCCACCAGTTATAAAGAAAGAATTTCTGAACAATTTCCCCCGTTTGAGTTTTCTAAGCCCCGATTAATCGAAATAAAACCGATGAGTCACGCTCAGTTCACTCGTGGAGGGGGGGGGCATCCATTATTCGTGGTTACGATATAATAGCGATTGGTTTTTCATATTTTACATACCTTTTCGCCTAAAAAGGATTTATAAATTTATATAAATTATCACTCTTCAAAATAATGATACTGACAAAATAATACACATTCTCAAAAATAAGCTGCTCCACATGAGTTAGGGATATTTACTTAAATTGCAAAATAATATAGTTTAAATGAGATTTTGTGATGAAAATTCATATTAATATGATTTCAAATTGCAGGAAATAAATTATTATTAATTTTAGCCTGTAGGTCTGCAGCATATACATATATTTGAGAAAAATCGAGTAGAATAACGAAATTTTATTCCCAGAGAATTCAAGCATTTTTAGACTATTAATACAATGTATGGCCGCTACGGGCATCAATATCAGCTTGACATCTTTTTTGCATACTACACCCGAGGTTTTCGAACATTTCTTGTGGAATTTGGTTCCATAAACGGGGCAGAAGTTCTCTCAGATCCTTTAAGGATTCTGGGGTAGGTTGATGATTATCTGATCTTCTTTGGAGCATATCCCATGCATGTTCAATGCAATCCAAATCTGGTGATGCGGAGGTATTTCATTTATTTATTTTATTTATTTCTTTATTTTCAACAGGTACATACCCTGTTACAGAAAATAATTCAATCCTGCATAACAAAATCAAATCCATTCAATCAATTTTGCAAATAAACATAAGATGAGAAAAAAGAAACAGCGCAGAGGTATTGGTAAATGTGGAACACCAAACCAAGCTCCTCGCGCGCATTCTCAACTATGGCTGCAAGGTGCAGCCTGAGGCCACTCAGGCAGTTCAATCCAGTGAGAACATCTCCTGAAATATAACTCCGGAAGATGCCAGACACTCGAACTGGCGAAACGTCGAGAACTAATCGACGGTTTTCCTCTTATTCCCATTATTCTGAGATTTTCTGAAGTGTATTGACGTTAAATCTGTTGAATTCCAAACCTTCGATCATTAAAAAAAAGTCGTAAGTTGGCCCAAGAAAAGTCCGTGATAACGTCAATAATCCCGTGAATAAAGGCAAGTGGCTACAACTGTGTGAGGAAAATGCGTCAATTGGAATATTTATGAGTATAATGAGGTAATTCTGATTGAATGGCTTTCGATTTTGTCTTTGCATTGACTTTCATTTTAACTTCTACATTCTCAATGAGTTCTTCGGATTTTAGAAATAATGGAAAACATATATCTTCAGAAAATTCGAAAGCACATCCAATAAACATACCAGATCTTTGCAACTACACACTAACTTCAGATGTTTATCACTCGACTGAACGTCTAAACTAGATCTTAGGCTTCAATCGATCGCATATATTCGTGTTACGACAAGATTTGAAAAGGACTTAGTGTTTAGTAATCCGCAGAAGTGCTCGGGAGTACTTTGAGGATTACTAAACACCAAGCACTGGTTTTAAAAAGTGCTCGAGAGCACAGTGATCGGGAGCACAAAAGGCTTCTACTGCTTTCACGAGCACAAAGCACAGTGCTCTGGCACAGCTCTGGGCCATGGTACCTTACTATGGGCGCCATGGCTGTGAGCAATTCATCCATGGAAAACTCATTAGATATGGATTCAAACTATGGGGTGAGAGTACTTGACTTGGCTACTTGAATTGGTTTGAGCCATCCAAGGTGCTTCGACTTATAGGGAAAGCAAACACGTTGTGAATATTGCCACGAAAAAACAACTGCAATATGCTTGAAATATGACAGAGTAGGTATATGTGAATTCCTCTATTTCAGTATCGTAATGAGTTCATTACAGTCCTAAAATCAGTGCTCTAATGAACACATTACAGCGTTGTTTTCAGTCATATTTTCAACAAACGTCGATTACAATTCCGTAATCTGTCAATTTTCGTAACAGTCACACCAACTGCTAAGATACAATACAAAAGTCACTGGAATGTATAATCTGATGAATTTTTTATTGAATTTTGGTAGTATTTCACAAAACTTGACTGAAATAGAGAAAATATTGTCTAATACTTGTTGCAAAAGGCAATTCGAATACTCATGCGTCCGAAAACTAGCTTCTTCGTCGCTCGTTTTAGAATTTTGCATTCATGTTCGAATATGAGCCCATTCCTCAACAGGTTTTAGAATATATTATTATAATTTTCAGACACAATTGAGGTCATGATCCTGATAGTAGTGTTATTGCCTAATGGTCTATATATGAGACCTTCTTAGTTTTGCCCTTAAAGCAAAATAAATTTTCTTCTCATTACTTGTCGTAACTTATTATCACCTGATGACCTGAAGACCGGATAATCTGAAGGCAAATCTGCGGAAAACTTTCGTCAGGGGCCAATTCCTCAAAAAATGAAATGAATGAAAAGAAATAACAAACTCTGTTACGTTTGTGAGTCTATATCAGAATCCTTCGTTTGACAAATTCTTCAGAATCTCGAAAGTGGTTCTAGAACCACTGATGCCAGTTGATAACTAGTATCAACTGGCATTCGTCAATAAATGGTGACCATAGATTGATACTTAATATCATAGTATTAAGTAATCATAATGCCATCCTAATGGCGTTATCATGATGATTATCAGGAACCAACAAAAAACCATCAAGATCAATCAATTTTATTAAATTTGATTCCTTATGTTCATCATCAAATTTGCTCTAAATTCTACATAAGAACCGTTTTTAAAACACAAAATCATTGGAGATCTATGCTAAAAAAATCAAACCTTCGAATAAGTAACAAAGGTCAAAAGCTGTGATTTTGGAAAACCTATGTATGAAACTTCTTCTTGGATGAAAATATTGTAATAATCTGACCATTGCAAATAGACGAGCAGTAGTGTTTAGCTTATTTGCCATTGAACAAATTTGACTGTTTTGCGAAATAAATGTGTTGAAGCCTATCACGACTGAATCACATGCTATGGGATTAAGGATTTTATTGGTGAGAACGTTATATGGAGGTTTCGAGTTGACAAAATTCGTTAATTAGAGGTATTTACAGTTTTCTTTGTTTGTTGAAAATTCGTTATACAGAGGTTGTTCGTAAAAAATTTTCGTAATGTACAGGTATACAGGTGTACCAAGTTCGAAGGCCTATTAGGCGTTTCTGGAGAACTGGACCTATTTGAAATCTGAAAATTGGGATTATGTTATTGTGTGACATTATCTACCGAGCTAAAATATTTTTGGAGCCTGACCACTTTCAGTTATACAGGGGGTGAAAAAAAAAATTTTCAAAAATGTTTTTGAATTTGATACAGTATGCGATTCTGAATAAATTCGTACTCAAATCGTTGCATTCGTCGAAATACTTTCCAAAATATCAAAAAAAAACTGGAGGAAAAAGGGAGATAAGAGTATTCGGTATCATGTTTGTCATTTCTAATCTAGATTAAGTACAAACCGTTTTCACATTTTCGTAGTCGAAGACAGTGGAAATATTGTACATTTTTAGAACTTTGAAAAACTCGTCACAGGGTGTTCTAAATGTTGGGTCAAAAATTGTCATCAAGATTGGCCAATAACTTTCGTTGTTCAAATTAGAACCCTATTTTTTCATGATTGCGTTGGATTCTGTGAAGAAAAATGATGATAATGTTCTAACATGTCGCTCCCTAAATTGATAATTCTTGAATTATTTAGGATTTTCTGATTTTATGTCGTACGTAGCGTCACATTCATGAAATCTGATCCAAATAAACAATGATAAATTAATTCAGAAAAGAGGTGTGTCACTAGTGAGTTATTGGAATAATTCATCTTCTATGACCAAGGTTATTGTTGATATGAAACAGATTCTATGAAGTCGACGCTAACATGTTGAAACATCATCATAATTTTTCTTCGTACAAACTAACGCAATCGTGAAAAAATAGGGTTCTCATTTGAAAAACAAATGTTATGGGCCAATCTTGATCCCAATTTTCGACCAAACATTGGGAACACCCTGTGACGAGTGTTTCAAAATTCTAAAAATATACAATATTTCCACTGTCTCGACTACAAAAATGTGGAAACGGTTTGTGCTTAAGATATCTATATTAGAAATAACAAACATAATACCGAATACTCTTATCTCCCTTTTTTCTTCAGTTTTTTCTCAATATTTTGGAATCCCAATTTTTGGATTTCAAATAGCTCAAGTCTAATAGGCCGTTGAACTTGGTACACCCTGTATTATACATTGACTCTTGACTCTTATGGACAATTCAAGGGAATTAGGAAAAAATTCGTTAAATCGAGAAAATCGTTATATTGAGGTTCCTTATATTAAAGTTGCACTGTATTCATTTTCACTGTTCTGAAGATTTTCAAAAATTTGAGAATTCGTCTGATGAAGACTCCGAAACTTTACGCAGACTTTTTTCAGAAAAATGCAGAAACCCATTATATTATGAATATTCGAATTGTTAGATTAATTCTTAAGGGAATGTTTTCAGAGAGATGTGAAAGGTGATAGTACCCCTTAATGAGTGTTTATCATTTTTCTTCACACTCTATATCCTGAGACGAAATGGATCACGAATTCCCAAAATATTTTTTGTTCTACCTGCTGCTTTCCCAAATTTTCCGCCCATCGATGCGCCACCAGGAGATAAATCCTCCAGAAAACGACAGCAGCGACGCCATCAGAATTTCATCTAACAGTTCACACGTCTTGCCCTCATAGAAACAACATCGCCGGTGAGTTATGGCGGGGATTATCGGCCCATAAATAAAAAAATTCGCCCGCTTGTACTTCTTCCTGACACAACAAAATTTCTGAAAGCCAACACCGATGGGAAGGGACATCATCGTCACTTCATTATGTGCCAACCCCTGTCAAGCCCCCCCCGACCTCCCTGGTCGGGTGGTCCTTGTAGCCTTGGCCGGCGGCTCCGAGTCTTCACCTCGTTACCTAGGCCTCCCGCTGCTGGACACCATCTCCACGTAAATGGCTGATGGCTCAATCGCCGGGCCGACTGAATTCCGATGGGTGACAGTACCAATAAACTGTGAAATATGGTTTCTTTGTGGGCAAGAAGTGTTTGCTGCAGCGCTATTATATATTGCTGCTACTTGTGTGGGACGATTTCTCCCTTCCCCACGTCCCAACGCGACCTCTTGGCTAATTTATGCCTCATCGGATTTTGTTTTATGGGGCGTACCATCACTAACTTCTTACTTTGTCTGAATTATTCATAAGTGGTGAATTAGGACCTGGGGAGGATGCGGTCTTGGTGACAGTGGATTCTTGCTGGGATACGTGGAGTATCATGGGAAAACAAAAATCCTTGTAACTAATAGGGATAACAATTATAGTGAATGAAATTGATGTAGTGCTACATCAAGTATAAAGTAAAAATGTCAAATTGTTTTTTTTCTATTTTTCATTGAGCTATCGATTTCGGCAATAATGCCGGAATCAGGCTGGTCTGAAATAAAAAACAACAAAATTAAATAACTTTTAACACAAATATCATTCCTATTTTATTGGCTAGTTTGAAATGAGATCTAACTTCAAAATGCAATATTCAAATAAACGCAAGGTTATTGTGAATGGTAAACGTTGCCAACGCAATGGTTACTAATAAATGCTTGTTGGCAAATAAGAAAGTCGCTGTCATTTAAGTTGCGTTCTTGTCCAATTTTTTTGTTTAATTTTTGACTGTCTAATATGTTTGTCGATAAGAAAATTATTATTAAAAGTGTTGATTTAGTTGTTCCTGTGTATGTTAAAGAGTCTGCGAGAAGATCTCCCACATAAAAATTCAGCTCAGCTGTACGATATTACATCTACCATTTTCCTGGCCTGGTATTAATTGAAAAATGTAGGAAGAAACTCCAGAAACTTGGTTTATTAACAAAGTCATAAGAAAAATGAAAAATATGCAGGTCTTCAACTTTGTGAAGCAACTTTTAAATGATCAAGCCTTGTTTTGAATGGATCTTAATAAATACTTCAAAGTAATGGTATATTCAAAAGGAAAAAGTGAATGATATCGTCCTAAAAAATCAAAAATCCATCCTCACACATGAACATGTTGAAAATATTATGAATGAGGCATAATATAAATTACTTGATATGGGTGAGGTTGCAACTGAACTGCTCCACCAGAGTTAGGGATATCGTATTCAATTGTTTTGAAAAGTATGTATTCTTCGAGAAAATCACTGTAAAAGCATGAAAAACTCAATAACAACTTGAATTGATCAAATAAACATCAGTCTGGGACATTTCGTCAATCTCGTTTGGTTCTTTGCATGAGCTTCATAAATGTTCTTATTTCGAAAAGGAGTCAGTTTATCAGCGGCTTCGATTTGAAAATTTCAAGACCTAAATTCACAAACGCTGAGGCTAATATAGGGCTATCGGAATCCTACAGGGTGACCCAACTCAGGTTGTTCGAGCGGAAAGGCTCCAAATCAGCCAAAGTGTGATATCTCGGTTCAGGGAGATAGGTTCTCTGTTGAAAAGACCAAGGCTTGGTGGGCGACGAAAAACAACACCTGCTCAGGATCGTTTCATCATCGTTTCGGTGAGAAGAAAGCCTATATCTACTTGCAGAATGCTACGGAATACTCTTCAAAATGCAGATGGGGCAAAAGTTTCCATCGAAACCATCAGACGACGTTTGAAAGAGTGAATCTAGGTTCTTGACGTCCATTAAGGGGAGATCCATTAACACGTGGCCATAAGCGTCAAAGACTGGAATGGGCAAGGCAACTTATCAATTAAAACGATCAATGGCGTAGTGTCCTTTTAACTGATGAATTCAGATATGGACGATTTTCAAATTGTCGAAGAATAAGTGTAATCGTCGCTATGTCCAAGGAGTCTATCCATTCCGAGGGGGTAGAGATCTATGATATGACCGCCTTACACTATAGGGAGCATGTCATTGACTATGTTTTGCCAAATTTTCACGTTGCTATTGATGTAACTTTTCAATTTCTAGTCGATAACGCTAGACCGCACCGTGCAGCCATAGTTGAGAATGGGCGCGAATAGCTTGGTATTCCACATTTAACAATACCTCCACACTCACCAGATTTGAATTGTATAGAACATGCATGGGATATGCTCCAAAGAAGATTAGATAATCATCAACCTACCCCTGAATCTTTAAATGATCTGAGAGAGCTTCTGCCCCGTTCAAGAAATGTTCAACAACCTCGTGTGTAGTATGCAGAGAAGATGTCAAGCTGTTATTGCATTCTCTGGGAATAAAATTTTGTTCGTCTACCCAGGAACATTGCACTGTGCCCTTCTATTTTTTCGTAGATCCTCCGCTACAGTCTGGCAGAATCAGGACAATTACTACGCAGATAAAAAAACATGATGAATGGAGTGTACGACAGTAGTAAAGGGCTAAATTAATCATTCCATTTCTTATAGAAATGCATTGCGGAAAAATTTTTCAAAATATTTAATAACTCAGCAAATTTTAGAACGTTATCGTCCAGTATTGTACCTCTATTGTGACGGTACTGGGGAATCTAGTAATGTCTGGCGAAGCTTCCTTACGTCGCAAGACATGTTACCATGTTAGCATGAATTGGTTGAGGGTTCCAGAAGGGTTAAGTGATGAACATTTTTTTCGTAATGTAGAATACTGAACATTGAGGTAATGAATTGATGCCTTGTGGTTGTTTACCAATGCTGAAGGTGGCCTATTCTTCACATGTTAGCAGCGCGTGTAATCATACTTATATACATAATAAGCTAATACCTATTAATAAGGATATACATCAGAATAAAAAATTTCTGTTGGATAAGATTCGTCATCAGAAATAACGTCGTAGTAATACTTACTGAAACGTTTTTGAGTTTTCACTCCCTATCTCTGGAACAAACTCAAATAAAAAGTTTTTTAATAATCAAAATTTTTCTACGTTAATACTTAAGTACACTGATTTTTCTGAAACAAGTCACTTCAAGAAATTGAATGCTTAACAATGAACGAAAAAAAGGTATTTATTTTTTACTTGTATACTGTCTGTTTTTTCTACCTCAAGTAACGTCGTTGTGCGAGAAGCAAAAGCTGGAACGAAATTATTAAGTTGCCAGAATTTAGATAATAGTACAAGCGACATTTCAACAAATAACAACGAAGTCTTACTTAGTTCAATTTCAGTTTCCGGAAACATTATGTGATCATGAAGATCAGTAGCTGAATATACAATCATGGTTCATTCTTTGTTTTTTGATGAAATGCTCCTTCTGTGTAACCTTCCGCCACAGATTCACTCTTCAATCTTATATGCATTTTCAAAGTTTTATACGATGCACCGAGCACAGTTAAAACAGGTACCGAAGTCTGTCTCAAACAATGTCCTGTATATTAATTTGCATTATCCAATTTCTAACACCTAGTTGGCAATCATTTTGATATTTTTGTTAACATATTAGACGATGCACCGACAGTCTCGGATCGTGAGGAAAAATCACTTGGACTTGAGGATATATAATTTCTGACCATCTCTTCTGAAAAATGTTTATTTTTCACAACAATCATCTTTATTTATTTCCTTATCTAGATATTTCAGGAGTTGTCAACAACGTGTAAGGATACAATTAAACATAAACAAAACATAGACAGCACGCAAAATATAAGGAAATAAACTATTGAGTATTGCCCAGGACTTGTGGTGCATAAACTCGTCCTTTGAATAGAATCCACCTTGTATTAGTATTTTTCATTTGCAAGGCTGCACTCGAAAGTATTTTCAAGTGCTCGGGCAGCTGTTGAAAATTTTCAACCCATCGAATAAGTGCATATTCTGAGTTTTCATTACAGATGATGAAATGGAAGCACATATTTGTCCTTTGTGCTCATGTAGTAGTCGTGCACTTCTTAGTGCTTCCGAAAGTAGTCTCTGGGCTCTCTCGTATTATATCCGGTCATGAAAGCCTTAAGATACATTATCAGTTGGAACACATCATTCTTATTCCGATAATTGACTGTACGGAAATTTTTTCAGTTTGAACAAATTTCATAATTCTCAATTATTTCAAGTTCCAGGTCCGATGATAAAAGCTTTATTACTTCAACGAAAACATTGAAAACGTTTCCATCTGATAGATTTTGAATCCATCTGTCATTCATGGAATGGCTCTGACGAAACTTGGATTAGTTTCAGACCATTAATGCCTGTAATAGGATTAACCCCTTTCAGGGATGGTCTTACAATGTGTAGTTACCAAGAGTCAACCTGAAGATTAGTATTGCTCTACAAAATACTGTTTCACAGTCGTTGAACAAACATCACAATTTCATCAACGGTATACATATTCAACTACAGGTATATCGATGGTGAAGACGGACAAAGCAGCACTCTGTTGCTGTTTGTTGGTTGCTTTTGTCATATATGAGATTCTTGATTTGACTTAAGATACATAATATACACAGGGTATACCAATTGCTTGATTTTGACTGTTTCTGGTAATTCTGAACTAGATAGGTAATAGGTGAAGTTGTCCTGGGGTCGATTTTCGTGAAAACACCATTAGTAGAAACCGTTCAACGATATCTTAATTTTTTTCTTATTTTGATATATTTTCAATTTCTAAAATCTGTCATAACTTTTTTATTCACGAAATTATCTGAAAACGACTGAAACAATCTAGAGGCACCTGGTCACTGGAAATAAGACATTTTATTCAATTTTTCATTATCTCGTGTAGTATGGGTGGAAAAAAAACATTTTTTTATTTTAATTACGAACGTATTCTTAGATCATAAGAAAAATGATAGATAACAAAATTTGAAAATAGTGTCTTAGTCACTGTGAAAAAGTGCATGTTAAAATTTTTAATCTTTTTCAGATATTTTCCGAAATAAAAAGTTATGACACATCTTCGAAATCGATAAAATATCAAAATCTTCGAAAAAATGAAGATATCGTGATACGGTTTTCACTACTGGTGTTCTCACGAAAATCGAGCCCAGGAATCCTTTCAACGTTTTTACCTATCTCGTCTAGAAGTACCAGAAACAGCCAAACCAAGCAATTTGGGATACCCTGTACAATATATACCGGTTGTCCCACGAATTCGTAAGAATATTTTTGGAAAGGAAACGAAAATAACATTCGCGATTTCAGAGTTGATCTTTGGCTGAAGAGTAATTTTTTCATATTCGTTGGTTTTATCGGAAGTGATACCAACTTTCGTTTTTCAAATAGGAAATAATTCTTTTCAAGATAATTACGGAAAAAAATTCAAAATGGATACTCTTCAAATATGATGGATATCTTCAAGGTGCTTCTCTCACATTTTAAAATCATTATAGAGCAGGTCACCAAACTGTAGTCACAGTTGGCTATTTCGAAAGATTCAAAACTCAACCTCTTCAGCTCACAACCACTTTTTTTATAGTCATAATGGAATCTACATAAAGAAGTAAGTCAGTAAGGGTAGCTGTGGAAATAACACGAATGCCTTTTAAATCTAATTTTCTGACATATTCGGAAAAAACAATTTACGTGATCACTTTTCGAGTTTCATTCTTCTAAAAAAATTATTCACATCTACAGAGATTTTTCGAATATACCTATAGAAAATAAGAATTCAAGAGCAGTTAAATTATTTTGAAAACTTCCGAATTTCGTCTTCATTCCCTAAGAAAGATTTCGTTAGAATGCAGTCACTTCATGAACAACCCTTTGACTGTCTAACATGAATATTAGTGAAGGGTACAAGTAAATTGTAAGCTGCTCCAGAACTTCATAGATGAAGCAATATTACCTATAGTCGGTAGAAGATGCTCCTGCAATAAGTACAAGACTGCCAGTGATCTTGGAATATTAAGAAAGTATGTTCGGTGCTGAAGAAAAGCCGTTTTTCATTCGTATCATTACACTCCAGTACAAGGCTCAGAAGATGTTGACTATTCTTGAAGACTCCAATTTTGACAATTTTTTCTTAATGCTGACAGACAGAAGAGACAAGGATCCAATGGATAGACGAAGCTAGATTTACTAGGGATGAAGTTACTCAGTTTCACAACCTACATTAATGGTCGAATGTAAATCTGCATTTGAAAATGGAAACATCAGTCCAGAGGAACTTTTGATAGGTCCCAGTATATTCCTAATAACTTAAACACAGAAAATTATGAAGAATTTCTGAGAACAAATATGGACAGTTTTTTGGACGATGTTTCGTTGATTGACTGCCGTGGAATCATTTTCCAACAAGATGAGTGTTCCAAACACTGAAGGCCAAACATTCGTATGTTTTTTGACCGAATTGTTCAGTAATCGGTAGAAAGGTAGGGAAGTAACTATTTCGTGGCCAGCTAGAAGTCCGAATCTAAAAGCGTTGAAGTTTGGGGTAGTTTGAAAGAAATAGAATATGAAAGGGAAAAACATACACGTGCACAACTTGTGGGGAGAATAAACGAAGCAGCGAGAAGATTGAGAGTAAATTTCAGGCGAAAACTAATTACTGAAAAAGTTAGGAAGATTTCACGTACCTGTATAAGGAATGGTAGAGGTTTTTTCGAAAATGATTTAGGTAGACATTTTCTATTGACATTTTGAATTTTATTGCAATAAATAAATATTCATTTCGTTACTTTTCTTCCTCTGCTTCTATCCCCTCTCAGAGGGGATTGAATCTGTTTTAGGAAATGAAGACGAAATCTGGCAAGTTTCGAAAGTAATGTTTGCATACATGAATTGTCAAAGTTGAAAATTTCAGTCAAATTGATATTTGATATTGATTTTTCATTTCTTCAAACACCAAGTCCCAAATCAGGTGCATGACGCATTGCATCCTTTTTTGTAGTTACAAAAAATCATTTTCAACAATTCTTGTGGTGCAGGTGTTTTTTGCATTTGTGTGGTTGTGTATCCATTGGTACTATTCCAACCCCAATCAACTGAATTGAGAGCTTTGTTACCTAGCCAAATTTGAATTTGGTAATAAGCTCTCTAAATGTGCTTGTCCAAAGCATCTGATGTGGGTACGAGACATGCCAATTCTACAGCAGAACTTTTGGTTGTGGCTTTGATAAATGAATCGTACCGCATTGTCTCGAGGAACTCTTGTAAATCTGATATATTTTCAATTGTTTTTCGGTTCGTATCTTTAGGTGCTCCATATAAAATTATTGCACAGTATCTCCCAAAATTAAAAAAAACTTTTTCAGTTTTTTCACAACAACTCCCTTCATTTTTACCCTATCCATTTTACCGTATCCATTCAAAAAACATTTTGAAGAAAATTCGAAGGACTATAAACCATATTGATCACATCAATTCGAAATATCTAGTTTTCGAACTGTTAAGGGTTAAACAGCGCAAGAAAGACGATACTTGAGCTATCAACCTAACTATAAAAAACGGCATTTTTTTGTTTTGATCTTATTGTTTTTACAAACTATGCATTTTAAACCAGTCAAACTTCTTAAGCACATAAATAACAATAAAATAAAAGGTTTCGTCGGTGGAAATCGATCCATTTCAATTCTGGTAGATGTGGGGTTAGTTTTACTACCTATTTTTTCGTAAAAATTATGAGTCGTCAATCCTTTTTGCATTGTATTTCACTGAGTTAATATGCAATCGACTTTTAACACTGCTCATTTCAAAGCTCTTTTGAAGCACTACAAAAATGTTTTCAGCATCATTCCTGTAACATCAATAGTTTTTCGGTAATTTCAAGTTGAATGTATCGATTCAAGCATTCACGAAAAAAAATGTTGCCTTTTCTCAAGATATCTTGCCCTGTGTTGCACCTAGAATCATTCTTAGAAACATAATCTCTTCGTTTTTCTATAAGCTACAAATATTTTTCCTACACTTCACTTCGTTTAATGCATAGTTTTTGTGTTATTCGTAAATAACCGTCCCAAAAAGTGTAATTTTTCGATGAAAATGTCATGTTTTCAATCAAGAATAACTTAAAAAAGTATTGAGTTTTCGAAAAAACTTTACGGAACATTTTTTGCTAATAATTAAGTCTTTCATCGAGTCCTGGTGTTTTTGTGACAATAAAAATGTCCACCCTAAAATAAAAGCATACTTTGGCATAGGGTAGACTTTTTTTCTTGAGCTATTTCTCACCTACTGTAAAAATTTCAAGTAAATTGATGCATCTTGAAAGAATTCGTAACGAATATCCTTATTGACTGGACTAAAAGGTTCATTTTGCTGTTTTTATACATATCATCATCATTTTTGGGTATATAGGTTTGAACAACCTCAATCATTAAATAAATGAATAAATAAATCAAATTCTTTTCTATTTGAAATATTCCAAAATTATAATCAAAATTGGTCAACGTAGAAAAAATTTACGAAAACTGAAGTAAGGTGAGAAATCTTTCAAAAATCACAAAAACTCAAATATCTCAAAAACTCTTGATTTTTAGTTATCACTTGAACGACTCCGAATGAGTCATACTCTCACGTTCTCCAAGTATAATTTGGAAACACCCTGTATATTAGAAAACGGGTTCAGGTATGTTTCTGTTATTGATAAGTTTCTGACGAATTCATGAATGGTGACATTCGGTTTTTCTTATTTCGCTCTGTGGTAAAAATGCTCACTTTTATTGAATGAGGTTTCTAATGGTGTTGGCAATCTAGTTTTTTTAGTATTAACGATATTTTTCACGAATCCTGAATTGTCTGATAACGCGTTTCCAACTTGGTTCAAAATATCGAGACTTTGATTCTGATTTGGAAACACTATTTATATAAAAAAACGGGTTTATGTTTCTGTTATCGATTAGTTTCTGACGAATTCCAAATATCTTCATCTTGTACTTGAATTTGTCTCAATTCTGATGAATTGGTTGAGGCTACTCACTTCATTTCAATGGGGACGCTATTGGTGTTGGCAATCTAGTTTTTTTAGGATCAACGGTATGTTCCACGATTCCTTAATTGTCTGATCAGAATATCGAGACTTTGATTCCAATGATTCTATATAAGTCTGATAACGTTTTATTTTGTCTATCGTTAGGCTCTTCAACCATAGCATAATCATGGGTTAGAATCTAAAAGTTGATTCGTTGCCAACACCGAAAAAATTATATCAACTGAAAATAATTCAACAAACAAGATCAACTTTACTACTTTACTAATATTATATTCTAAAACAAGTTACAAAATGGTCTCCTATCTCAGCACGATTCTAAAACGAGCGATTAAGAAGCGAGTTTTTGAAAGCATGAGTGTTGGAATTGCCTTCTTCAACCAAATATTGTGAAATACTCTCGAAATTCAATGAAAAATTCGATTAAATATTCTAGTCATATTTGAATTGTATCATGGCAGTTGATATGACTGTTACGAAAATAGATAGATATCGGAATTTTAATTGACTTTGTTGAAAATTGATAGGATCGGAGTTGAAAGCAACCATGAGTTCATAACTGCACTACTTTTAGTACTGTAATGAACTCATTACGATACCGAAATGAAGAAAAATTAATGCTTGGTAAACACCCAGCATCCGCAGTCTGCACCATATTATATTCTGAACAATTCTTCAACTAACCATCGACAATTGTATCTCAAGACGTTTGCATTCGGATAGGTGCCCAACACTCATTCAACGCAAATTACGACAAGAAAAACAGGTACTAATTCGAAATCGCAATAATCCCGTAGAGCACAAAACACATGTCGTGCAAGTTGAGACGCTCCCACACAGAAAATCATAAATGGCATTTCCGGAGCGGTCGACTTCACCTCTGCCGTTGGCGCATCTAGGTCAGCTCGACGGCGAGGAGCCCCACGTCATCCGAATTAACATTTTACGGTTCAACCACAAGTGTTTACTTTTACTACAATATGAACGTTATCCGACATTTCTATCAAGCGCGGCTGTGACGAAATGCGAAGGACTCTGTGGTTTTAGGGATAAGGTGATCTAGGACGTGGAGGTACTCTGAGGAGAAGACCTCCATGGCGTTCAAACCCGCTGATGAAGAAATCTTTCTGTATTCAGACATAATGGAACTTACATCACCAAATATAGCGTACATTTCATTCTAGCAGTGTTTAAGTTCTTTTCATAAAATTCGAACAAAACAAGTTCCTCTGAATAGGAGACGAAGAAAACCTAAAGTTTCTCTAGATCTGAGAGAAAAGATTTTATTGGAATTTATGAAAAATTGAATTAAATTAATAAATTTGAGTACTTCGGTGTGAAATTTCACACCGAAGTACTCAAATTTATTAATTTAATTCAATCTCTTGGTGTGCACAACCACCTTCGTAATATTTCCTATTGTACAATAGTTATGGTTGACAACTATCGCAAATTGGCGGTGAGGAGGGGTTGCTTGCAGCTGGACATCTGGTTCGTCCATCAATGCCTGAAAAATGGACTCACTCCAACATTCGCTCAAGTGAGGACCCATTTCACACCGAAGTACTCAAATTTATTAATTTAATTCAATCTCTTGGTGTGCACAACCACCTTCGTAATACCACCTTCGTAATTATGAAAAATTATTATTATCTTCATTTCACAAAACACGAGTAGACTTTAAATGCTACAGCTAGGATATCGACTAAAACATAGGTACACATCCACATTATTTCACTGTAGATCAAGCATGGACATTCAGGATTGATAATAAAAATAGCGTGAAAGGCTTCAACACAAAATCATCCAGGCTCTCGAGGAACTCCAATGTAGAGATATCATTCATTAAATAATTAAGACTTCATCAAAGATTACTAAAAGTTCTAGATGACTTTGGAAAATTCAGCCAACTTCTAGCATTGTGCTACTTTTTCTGAGTATTTAGGAACTAAGTAGGAGACTGAAATAACTCAACAACTTCATGGCTAAGTTGTTGAAACAAATAGGAAATATTTATTGACAAACTGTGAATCATTTGAAGGTGTGAAATGCTATAATTAATAGATCACTTTTTATATCAGCCTATATTTCTCAACACAGCTTTTGGCGTCAGAATCGTCGTATGATATCCTTTTATTTCCAAAGCAATTCGGTTCTTGAAAAATGTTTTCTGATTCTTATAATGCTCCACATGCTCCGAATGAACATCGAAAACTTCGTCCGGAGGTTGGGATTTTTTTTAAATGGATTCAAAATGTTCACAGAAACTTAGCTCTTCGTTATATAGTGTGCGGCAAAGATTATAGAGTGTAAAGATGGGAAACGAAGCGACTACAGTGATGTGAGTGACATCTGTAGTTTCAAAAGTAAGTTATGGTTAAAATATTTAATTAGGGTCCATTTGGCAAGATTATATATAGAGAATATTAGTAGGCTGTGGTCAATTTCGAAAGACATACGTGAATAAATATTTCTGGTGAATGACTTGTTTTTTCTCATATACGCTTATTTTTCCACTGAAATAACTCGAAATCTACAAGAGTAGCACTTAGCTCACTATAACTTTTACTTGTGTGTTTTTCTGTTATAAATTTTGTTTTGAAAACTAGCCGACATTTAAAATGCATGTTGAATAATGGCAAAAAAATTGAAACAATAATCCTGAATATACATTCTTTTCATTACCAAAGGGAATGGAAATGTAAGTTTTGGAACTCGTATCATGTAACTGTCTTGTTCATTGCTTCTTATTTTCAGTGCTGTCAAATGTATAGAGTTTTCGGGGCAAAAATATGATGTTCTGGATAACGTATAATAAACTCTTGCTGGGATGACATACAGGTCTTTTTGTACACCTCTGATATGTTTCTTTTATTGTTGTTCAAACATTCTGTAATTAATATACAGCGGACTTTCTTTAAGTCGAACTCTTAGGGACCAAAAGAACTGTTCGACTTATCTATTGTTCGGCTCACCAAACATCCAAAGATTCCAGTTATTGAAGTGAGACTTCACTTCATTAAGAGAAAATATCAGGTAAACAGGTAATCGTCATCAATGAGAAACGAGCGTCTGAGCACTGGAAACATGTCCTTAGAGGTCAAAAAAATCGTATGATATTCATCACGTGTGGTGATTTGTTTGCGAACCGAACTTCTTCAGTCTCGTTCCTTAGATCAAAAAGTTTCACTCATAGAAGCAATAGTGTTTAGAAGAACGACTTATAGAGGTGGTGGTTCTCTTGACGACCCTTCCAGCAGTTCGACTCATCTACTAGACTCTCTAGACTCATTGAGGTGAAAATACACTAGGTAAGATATGTATGAATCGGGTCCAGAACAACTATTTGACTTTTCGAGAGTTCACTGTATGAATAAGTTCTTGAAATTTTCATAATAATTACCTAATATGTGAACAAAATTTTGAATTGTTCTCAATTTCATAATTATTGTATTGTAATTGATTGTACACAATCATTTCAAATAAAAATATAAAGAATCCAGAAGCGTATTTCATTTGATTTAAAGCAACGTGTAGAAGAAAAAGATCATCCTGATCAAAAAGCGGAGCCCTGCTTTTGTTTTGTCGATCAGGATGTTTTTTTGAAAGCTCGACAAAGTATTTAATTTAATGTAAATTTATGAGATCAAAGAATCGTAAGATAATATGAATTTGAAATTCGATTGAAAAACTGAAATTCGTTAAGTTTCGCCAGACGGCTTGCGATATTTGAATGAAATTTTCAAGTCCTCAACTTTCAGCGTAGGACATCCAGTAATAAAACTTCAATGGACATTCTCCATTTTCAGTTTTATGTGATTTCAAGGCTTCGGTCGCATATTCTTGTTACGACAAGATTGCACTCCTTCACGCATATCGGACCAATAGTTCGAAATTCAACTTATGATTTTGACCCTGAACTTCCTTAACATTCATCACGAACTATTTAAAAACAAATTCAACGATGCTGCTGAATTGCATGGGCAAAGTACCTATCCTTCTGACCAAACTGGTTCTTGGTATTCCTCTATTTACCATAAATCAATTATTCGAACTGTTATATTATATTGGACAACATAATTTGGGTCCATATGCACCGATGTCCGAAATGACCCAATTTGTTGAATTTTATACAGTTTTTGTGAAAAAAGATATTCCCATAATTGAGTTGATTGATTCTAGAACTAACAGGGTCGAAAATTTTTGAAACAACAAAAATTTGAGTAGGATTTTACTCATTGTGAAAAAAAGAGAATATAAGAAAAATGAAAGAAACAATATATTACGAGCGATCATAGGTCGAGAAGGGGATGGGGGTGAGCTTAAGGGTAAATCACGATTTTCAGCAAAACTACATTATTTTTCAAAATTATACCGAAATACAAATAGATTGGTTTTTGGTGTATTACAAAATTTTTTCGTTTCCAATGCAATAAACCATAGAACAACTGTATCACTGGATGTGACATAAAATACGGTGGCCTGAAACATAGTTTAAAATGTACAAGTTTCATGTTCTAATTACTCAAAAAATGTAAGATTACATGTGACCTCGATGAAAAAAATATCACAAATCCATAAAATATGAATATTGCAAAGAGCATATGGAAATAGTTGTTTTGAATAGAATATCAAAGACATGACAAGGAGATTTCATTTGCATTTTATGGAAAAATTCACCACAGTATTGTATATTTTTTTAGTACATTCAGAAAAAAAAAATTTCAACGAATGAAAATATCTTCAACATTCCTGAAAATGCAGATATTTTTATGTGAGATTTTTCGATTCAAAATTAGGCAATTTTTTAAAATTAAGTCAGAAGAAGGTAAAAAAAATTAATGTTTTCAACAAAAAAATTACTGTATAATCGGGACGTAAGATAACTCATTGGATTCAACAATGCTTCAGTGCATCATTTGCATCCGTTTTCAGAAAGCTTTCAAATTTTCTTAAAGAGAAATTAATTTCAATGTTAATACCTTATAGTTTTTTGCAAGAGAATTTCTCATTTTTTAGATCTTATGAGAAGACAAACCAAAGCTTCTTCTCCGTCAATCAGAAGTTTAATTGATTTTACAGGGTGTTTCGATTTCAATAAACATCATTGCTTTTTTAATAGTCAATTTCATATCGTTAGTTGATTATCTTATATACACGTAAAGTGGATACTACTGCTTTGAAATGCTCATTTTCCTAGATATTCTGTGAAGTTTTATTTTCTTTTTCAGAATTCAGTGATTTCTTTTCTCCAAGAAAAGGGGTGAAATATTAATTATTCAATAATGCTAGGTTTTCAATAACGAATGTTCGAAATATCCACCGTTTTCTTCGAGTAATTTCAAAAGACGTTGTGTTGCTAAAATTTTGGCAGATTCTGATCTATCGGTGGCCACAAAATTTTAATTCTTAAATCCTGTCAATTCATCATATGATCATTAAAAACAAATTTCTTAGTCGACACAATGAATGAGAATCCAAAAGATTGATATCCAGTGATTGAGCAGTCTAAAAAAAGGGCCTATTTTTTTACAATAAGGAAATTGAAATGAATCCTTAAGCTTTTCATCTTATTCTTCATGGAATAGAATCTGAGATTGAATGCAAAACATCAATTATCAAATTCTTGCAGTTATCACCATGACTTCGGAAGAATAGATGAAACAAGAATAATTTTACCGAGAATCAGACCATTCATCAGAAGAAAATGAAAATTTGTCCCATATCTCTATTCCTCCTGAATCTTAATTTAAATAAAAATGAGTTTGTGGCATTCAATGACTAATCTAATCTTGAATAAGGTCAAACGAATATGACGTTTTTTTCAACAAATTACCTATGTCTTCCAACAAAGCTAATAACGGTCTCCCTGAAACACCCTGTATATATTGTATATCATTAGTATAAGCTAAATCCTGTGCAAAATGTTTGATTCGGAGATAGTGAAAGTAATCTTTGTATTACTAAAACTTTCAATCACCTACTCCCCACATTTCTGGCGGCAGAACACTAACACATAATGATTATGCTTGTTCCAACACGCACTTAGTCCCTTTTACAAACTTCCATCTAAGTTGCTTCATTCATATATCATTCAGTCAGTTTTTTGGTTCCAAATTTATAATTTAGTTTTCCCCCTCTTTTTTTGTATTGGTAAATACTGAAATGAAAAGTAGCTAGCTGAGGTTACTGCAACGAGGAATCATACAATTCTGATGCGTATGATATGAGATCTCAGGGAAAATCTCGGGGAAAACCGTCAACAGAAAAAACCGGCCTCCTCGTATTTGAAGAAAAAACTGAACCAAATTTGATACCGGAGGATGTTGAAAGACATCTAAGTGATTTTGAATGACATCTTCAGAAAAAAAACAGAGTCTTTTTCAATCTACTCGAAATTCTTAAAATGAAATAAAAACCAGAAAAAACTATTATTTTTAATGAATTGAATTGATTCCAAATTGACCAACCATTCCTGATTTGCATTCATTACTTCCTGCATAGCCTTGAAACCAGCCTGAAATCTATAAATGAGAAGCCTTTTTATAAGATATTTTCTCTATTTCAGTTTCGAAATGAGTTCATTACAGTACTGAAAGTAGTGCTGTAATGAAACTCATAACAGCATTGTTTTCAGTTATATTTTTCGTTTTGTGCTTGTCAGTACTGACCTCCGATTCACTAGATTTTTGAATCAAATCAATTCAAATTCCGCAATCTGTCAAATTTCGTTAGTGACACCAACTGCCAAGATACAATACAAAAGTCACCAATCTGAATTCTTATTTGAATTTCGAGAGTTTTCCACAAAACTTGACTGAAATAGAGAAAATATCGTCTAATACTCGTTGTAGAAGGCAATTCCCACACTCATGCTTTCGAAAACTCGCTCCTTCGTCGCTCGTTTTCGAATTTCGCATTCGTGTTGGAATAGGAGCTCATTCTGCAACTTGTTTCAGAATATACTATTCTCTATTTCAGTATCGTAATGAGTTCATTATAGTACTAGAAGTAGTGTTGTAATGAAACTCATTACAGCATTGTTTTCAGTTATATTTTTCGTTTTATGATTGTCAGTACTGACCTCCGATCGAATCAAATTTCGAATCAAATCAATTCAAATTCCGTGATCTGTCAAATTTCGTATGTCACACCAATTACCAAGCTACAAAACAAAAGTCACTAATCTCAATTTTCATTTGAATTTCGAGAGTTTTTCACAAAAATTGGCTGAAATAGAGAAAATACCGTCTAATACTCGTTGCAGAAGGCAATTCCAACACTCATGCTATCGAAAACTCGCTCCTTCGTCTCTCGTTTTCGAACTTCGCATTCGTGTTGGAATAGAAGCTCATTCTGCAATTTGTTTTAGAATGTACTATTATTGTGTTTTCAGCTTCCCCAAACTCAAGACTAGGACTCTCAATCGAATTCCATCTAAAATGCATTCTGTTACAACGCCCAATACCTGTTCTAATCAACGAACTATTGTTTATGTGTTAATAGTTCATTGGTTCTTATACGACTTGGAACAGACTATATTCTCCTGGACAAGTCAAATCGAAGAACTCCAATGGAAGGAGCAGTAATTGGACCTTTGTTGAAAAAACTGTACGCTTAAGCTGAGAGGACTGGTAACCAAGGAGTAGGTGAAGATCTGATAGTAGGAGTGATGTTTCTCATAGAAATATTCATCAATCTTTCTTACACGAACAGTGTTCAATCAAATGGCAGCAGAAAAAAACAAAGGACAGCGCTGCCGTAAGAGGTGTAGTTGAATCAGCGCCCCATGATGTACCAGCTACCAGCTAGTTTCTGAAGGATGCTATCTCGAATTTTTAGCTTCAAACACAGAGAGAGCATCGAAATGGGCTTTGAAATTTAGGAAATAATCAAGTTCGAATCCGGTCTATCTAGGATTGAAATTATGTTTTAAGGAAGAAAAACTGAAAGTGATCCTAAATTTTCTCTATTTTTGATGATTGTTCGGATGAAAACATGAAATTTTGGTTTCATTATCATTGAGGCACAAACGCCACTTTGAAAAATATAAGTTTTAAGGATTTCCAAATCCGCAGAAAGGGTACTTTCTATGCTCTGAGAAATAGAAATACAGAAAGCTGTATCATAAGCATGAATGAATTTCTCTAAAGAATTTGAATCCTTGACATATTAGAGCAAGAGTTTACGCAGGGGTCTCTGTTCTATTATTTATAACATTATTCATATTGATTTTGTTCCAGAGACTGGGGAAGAAATCATAAGAAGATTCAGTATCCTCCTACTTTATATTACAAATTAGTGTTTGCCAACAAATGACCTCCAGAAATCTTTCGGTGTGTTTTATGAAACTCTGATGTATACGGGATAAAACACATCTACATATAGAAGCAGAATGTCAATATTTTCTTGAAAATATGAGGTACCTATGTAATGTAAATACATCAAAATCAGGCCATTACTATCATGAAAAATTTAAAATGTAATATGTTGAGAGTTCAAGAATTTGCTCCATCGAACTGCGACGGAGGGTAAAATTTCTTTGGAGCTTCATTATCAAAGTTAGCACATCAAATTTTATTTGTACAACTGCCATTAAGAGTGACACTTTTGAAGATTGGACTTCCATCCACCATATTGTTTTATCTCCTTAATATTTGCTCCTGAATCTGCCAGCAAATAATCCGAGGGTTTACGAACACAGTGGCTTGTATATTGCTTTGGTTTTGTTTTAGACATTCGGCAACAACGGGGGGAGATTTTCCCAAATGTATTTATACCTACTAGCTTTGCAGTGCATTTGTTATTCATGTATTTCAGGAAAAACAGAAGGACACAATGCAATGTATTTACGGAAATACAGAATCTTCGTCTTCTACATTTGCAGTGCTTTTTCTGGCAGAACCGAGGCCTGGTGGCCCATTGTTCATATAGAATAATATTGTGATAGAGAATGATACAATAATACAGAAGGAACGACTGACTTTCATTTAAGTGTTTGCAAGTTGTATGACTGAAGATTCATTTGATTTCTCGATGTCTTCTACTAATGAATTATACAGTTCTTCTCGCCGACAGTTCGCAAATGATAAGAAAAAAGTTGCAGACTCAACCATTAAGTATTTTTTATCTGGTGACTCGTTTATAAACTTTTCAACAATTTGTTCATGTGTGAGAATTTTTTTTTGGGATGATATCCTTTAGTTTACCGTTTTAAAAATTCCACGACCTTGAAATATCCACTAACTTCAACACAATTTTCAAAAAGGGCGCCTGAATTGATCACTGACAATTTTCCCCACAAAGTTTTGATTTTTCCCCTTCTACGTTTTTCGATTCACACAAGGCCTGGATATTTGTAGGTGCAATATCGTACTAACGAGCAAATTTTTTGAGGTATTAGAAGAATCAAAGTTGCTCTCCTGGCAGATACATCAATCTCCATAGGAACAACCATCTCAGCACTTTTATTTTTATTATTTCACTATCGACAATCAAATCAAGCAGTCAAGAACCAAAGACAAAAATTGGTCGAGAACGCAATTAAATGAAAACAGCTAGTATAACATTCATTTCAAACAAGACAGATAATAATCTTGTTATTTCATTCCACAGAAAACATTTGCAGGGTAGCATTCTGTAGTATGAACCTAAATTTCATAGGCTTTTTCCCTTTGAATTGAGGACTCAATTCAACGTATGCAGTGAGCTATGTAGGAGTTGGCTCCGAACATACAGGGTGTCCCATAATTAGACCGACAAACTCGTAGTGAATATTCTGGAGCTAAGGAGCTAGAGCCCTTTGGACATGACTTAATTAATTAATCAATAAAGAGTTTCATGAGGCGATGTTTTCATGAAATTATCGAAATCAAGTAAAAAAATCTATATATCACCCACATTATGATTATTTACATAACGAGCATAGTTTTGTCCCAAAACCGGTGCAACTCGGCGATGTGTGACAAGAACAGCTATTTTCAACAAAAAATATCGAAGTTTATGAATTTGATGTGAAACTTGTAAAATAATGAAAGGTAAAAAAGTCATCCCTAAAAATACCCTCTGCCTCCCGGAATGATTGAGATGGAAACAATGCCAATGTGTAAAATTTCAACACTTCAGTAGATGCCATTTTGGAGATAGCTCATTAATGAAGCATTTCTGTATTATAGGATTTTGGTCGAAAATGCCTCAAATAATGTCTAGAACATCCACGAGAAGTTTGTCGTTCTAATTATGGGACACCCTGTATATGAGGTTGAACTCTAGTAGATTCGTGGCTATTCTTACTGTGCTATATTCTTGAAGTTTGAATTCTGGCTGATTGTAAATTCCTCTTTTTTGTTTTTTAGACCTGAAAAAATTTTCTTTTACTATGTGTGAGAGTGTTCATCAGTATTTTTCGAGTGATGTGAAGTAGTGACAGTATAAAAGCTTGCTTAGACTGCACATTCTGCAACTGAACTTGTCATTTGGTTCTTATGTATATTTTATCTATGAGGAATAAATTGAATAGAACTGAATCTGTTAGTAATCATAGCGTTTGCAACGTTTGCCAGTCGCAACAACCTTGTGATTATTTGAATAGAAATTATGTAAATTAAAATTCAGTTCTGAATTCACCTATTTCATTATCAAAAGGGGGCGGTTATACCAAAAACAATGAATTATATTTGTGTAATATTACTCCATTTGCTCATTTCACAAACTAAACATAACTTTAAACCATGAATAATAATCTTTCAATGAAAAAAATTAAAATAATAATTTCTTAATAAAAAAATTATTATTCATCACGAATCTGGTTTGATTCTTTGATCTAAAACATGCATTGAAATATTCATTAGGTACATATCTTCATTTCGAATGGCATGTGCCCAAGTTTCGCAGACCCAGGTGTAGGGAATACGGAAAGATTTGGAATTTCCAGTGTTCACATTTCCCAACAGATGTCGCACGTACAAAACACCTTCAGGAAATGCCAAATATCCCTTTTCAGTCTTCTTAAGCGATAATCTCTTCCTCCGGGCCCACAAATTGAGACAAGCCGAATCCGACTTTCCCTTATCTCCTCCATTATGAGATTCGACTCACCACTAAAAGTCAAATCGTCCCAAAACCTTGTTCACAAATTATCCATGGTCACCGGTGGGTCGACCCAAATGGTGGAATTCCAACTACAACAACTCAGATAAGACAGGCCAAAGAGAGGCTGATTTCACGTGCGAACCACGGCATGCTTTAAGTAGTCCAAATTGAATTGTCACCTTTTGAGAGCCGCAGATGGCCCATAACCTATAAATAACCCATGGGACCGAAGTGCTGGATTGTTTAGCAACATGTCGGGACAGACCTCCCATCGAAGGGTCCGCTGGACGCTGGGCGAGACCAAAGGGCCCCGCCGCATTGTTAGGGCCGGTGATTCAGCAGATGAAACTGAGGTGGGACGGAATTTAATCTCCTTTCAGGATTTTTATTGAAAGGACGCGTTAATGTCGAAGGAAATGCCCATTGTTCGGCGTTTAGGGAACCTGTTTTCGGAGGTCGGTAAATTGATGGTTTTCGAGATGTTTTTTCCATTATTCACTTTGAAATTGGGCGGAAAATTATTGTTTATACGGTGGGATGTCTTTTTGAGTGATGAAGGTGCTAGTTGCAATTCGATATTGACGGCACCAGAGGCTATTTCCGATTGATGAGTGGTCGATCCGATATTTATAATCACGAATCATTATAATTATCTTTGATGAAATTATTATCAAGAATACAGAAAATTCTATAATGGATTGATGGCCCAAGAAATTCAGGATATTAAACAACATACTTTTGCCGAATATTGTCAGAAGAGGTGACCCAATTGTATCGTGTATTGTGTCATTCCTGTTATGAATATCCAAGCAGTGGGATGAAAAATTCTGAAGAAAATTGAGATAGTTGGACGAGAATTCTAATGAAAGCAACGCAAATCAAACAATTGAGAATTCGTTGTTTGGTCCAAGGAAAACTCAACACCTGAACATCTCGATTTTCAGGCTTTAAAATGAAGATACAGAAAATCTTTCGAACCAGTCAATTTGTAGGAAGAAGAAAAATTCTTTGCCTTTACGAAGGCCACACTGAGAACATTTTTGAAACATAGATGAATTCAAAATAGTAATAATCTAAATTGAAAATGGTATTCATTTCGATGAATTCATCTATGTTTCAAAAAACAGTCAATTTGTTATTCGAGTAGGAACAACTTTTCCGATTTTTGCATCTTCGTAAGTGCAACCCTCTAGCGGGGGTGAGCACAACCCCTTGAATCTTGATAGGGGTGAGGAGTGTCGCGACACTTCATTTTGCAAATCGTTAAGAGTACTATCAGATCCTGTAGTTTAGCTTCAAAATTTTCATAGATAACAAAATGATAGGAGAGATAAAACAGTGGAAGAGTAATTAACCACATAACTACAGGGTGCGGCACGGAGGATGGATGGCTCTCTCAACTTGGGCAACTTCCACGCGAATAGCCCTTTCCAAGGCTAGAGTATACGAGACCAAGCCCCGAACTCTGGACGAATTGAAAAGGGCTATTCGCGTGGAAGTTGCCCAAGTTGAGAGAGCGATGTTGGAGAGTGTCTACGCGAACTTCCAAGAGCGCCTCCAGCACTGCATCACCGATTTCGGCCACCACATGCCTGATGTGATTTTCCACACTTGACTGTCTCAAATGCTATTTCCTTGAGAATCTGATTCCGTCAATAAATGTGTTTTTGAGTAAAAATTAACGCTTTTATTATTTTTTTAAAACCATCCATCCTCCGTGCCGCACCCTGTACTAAATACCTTTGAAATGTGTCGGATACGACTTATATTCTCGGGATAAATTCCACATTTAGACCAAGGAAATCAGACTTTTACCTGGAAATAATTGGTGGAGTTCTAGTGACTGTTTAAATCATTCATTTAGGCCTCAAATAAAAGTAGTTTGAGTTTTGCCCAAATTTCCCAGTGTCGTGACGTTCGAGAAACCTCGAAATTTCCGGACTATTTTAGGTTTTTCTTGAATAGCTCCTGAACTAAGTACTTAATCGAAAACATTGTTCGATTCTAAAGTGTTCCGCATTAAATTCTGCTTCTAAAAAGTATCACGATATTATATTTTGAACAAGTAGTTTTATAGAAATCATTGATCGAAATATGGCAAATATTTACACTTTTCGAAAAAACACATTTTTCCATTATAAAACGTATAATATCTTTGGAACTACGAGCTTTAGAACAAACTGTTATTGAAAGAGAGTCGTAGGGTCGGTCTCACAAAACTTTAATTGTAACGTTGAATTAATTGGAGCCACCGCAATTCGTTGAAATTTCAAAACGAGTGATTCGATTGGTTCGAATTTACGTAAGGTTTTTTTCGTAAAATTAAAGCTTTGTGAAACCCGCCCGTAGACCATCAAAATGTGATAAATACGTAACCCGCTCCCACTCATCCACAATGTAAAATCGCACAGTAGATCATCCTATTGAGGATGCTGATCGTTAAATCGTAGCTAGTGCTGTTTAAGTTGCTCAGCGGTCCCATGAGTGTGTGTTTATTGTTGAGGAGTACACTGACGTTCTTGTTATTTTGAATGCCCCTATGTGCACCAAAATTTTTTTACTAAAGCCTGGCAAAGGCAAGCCAGACGATAAATTGTCTCTTCTCCCTTGCACTACAAGTTCTATTTTTCGAAAAACAACATATTTTTCCTCATGTTTTTAGTGGCTGAAATTCCTAAAGACATTTAAAATCAACAAAATCAATTATAATAAACTGGTACTCATAAACTAATAACTAACAATACAAGTCATTACTGAGAACAATATATTACATGTAACATACGTCCTTAGCGAGTGTTGTCGAGGTGCTGCTTCAGTTGGAAGCACAGAGGCAAGATTAAAAAGGTTTTGGTCAACAATTTTTCAAATCTCCCTTACCACAATGCATTTAATTGCTTGAAATAATTTTTATAAAGGGCTGCTATGCATTTCTTTCCTGCCTCGTTGACCTAATCAGTAGAAGCATTAGATTTGCTAAACAGTTCTGCTGCTTTCAGAAGATTTGTGTTAATTTCAGGCGTCTTTAGGAATTTCATTTTTCTTTTACCGAAAGAGATGACTTGGTGTCGCAGCCATTAAAAGCATGAAGGAATAATATGTTGTTTTTCGAAACAGATGAAAACTTGTAGTGCAAGGGAGAAAAGACATCGTCTTGCTTGCCTTTGCCAAGGCCTAGTAAAAAAATGTTGGTTCACATAGAGGCTGAAACAATCAAACTTGTCAGGAGCTCAGTGTCCTCCCTAACATTAGCCACAAACCCATGAGACTGCTGAGCAAATTCAACAGCACTAGCCACGATGAAATGATCAGCATCCTGAGTAGGATGACCTACTGCACGATTTAACATGGTGGTTTGGAGGGGTGAGGTTAAGTTTTTACCACAATATGATGGTCATCAACTCCTATTCTATGACATTTTGTTCTAAAATTCGTAGTTGCATAGGTATTTTACGTTTCATAGTAAAACAATATGTTTTTTCGAAAGATGTGTTTTTAAAACACATCGACATTGATGAAATTTTGGGAATCAGCTCTACTTACCTCCTACTTCAAAGTATTTTCTATGCCGATAATTCTTATTATTTTTAGGGGTGAAAACTACCCCTCATTGCCAAAAAAAGTTGAATCAAGGTTTTCATATACTGTTTGATCGTTTAAAACACCCCTCTTCAGCATAAAGAGTATTCCTGAAAACCTAATTTGGGTTTTCTCTCCCAGTCTCTGAAACAAAAAACAATTAGAAAAATTTTTAAATAATATTTGTTATTTAAAAATTTTTCTCATTGTTTTTTGTTTCAGAGACTGGGAGAGAAAACCGAAATTAAGTTTTCAGGAATATGCAAAGACCTCCCAGACAATATTTCAATAGACAGCATAAAATGTGTAAAAAAGGGGATTTATTAATATTTTCAATTAATTCGAATCGATTTTATTACAGTATTTTGTGTCAACGTTATTTTTTGGTTGTTTTTATTTTTAAACCCTAAAAGCAACCCCTCTCTGTCGGAAATAAAAAAATGAAAATTAAATTTTTCATTTCATTTATTTATCACTTCATTCAAATGAAATTAATATTTTTTCTTTAATAATTGTATTTTATTCTGAGTCACTGTCGCCACTCTCAATCGTTTCTTCATCATCTTTGCCAAAGATTGGCAATAATTTTTTTCAAATACCTATATGCGTTAGGTATTTCTTTAAGTTGAACTCTTCTTAACTCGAACATTTTTGGCTTCCCCTTCAAGTTTTAGTTAAAGAGGTTCGACTGTATTTTGGAAATTTTCTTCAAAATTCTCGTGCAGCGAAAAGGAAAGAGACAAATTAACGATAAACCGCATTCACATCTGCGCCGAAATTCGTATTTGCTCCAGAATTGGAAAAATCCTCTTTTTTTCAAGAACTCCCTTCATTTTGAAGATACTTTATCCATTCAAAAACCATTTTGAAGGAAATTTGAAATACTACAAACCATATTGATCACATAATTTCAAAATCTTCAGTTTTCAAACGGTTGAAGGGCACAAGAAAGATGATACACGCATTATCAACTCAAAGTAGTGAAATCTCTGTCAATTTTCATGGTACAGAAATAAATAACAAAATTCTCGTTGACAACAACCCTGCATTTTTGTACTGTATCATTTTGTTACTTGTTCTAGTTCAGGGCTGTCCAACTTCACGTACCCCAAGGGCCACATTTTTTAAACATTCCGGTGCGGAGGGCCGCAATACAAAAATTTGTAGCTTAATGCTGCTTTTTCAGATATGTGCTTCCCATCATAAAACCCACTGTAAGCCTTAAGTTTCGATTCCAGTTGGAGGTGTACATTCTGAAGGGGCTGAGCAAACACTGAAACTTTTCTTACAATTTTTTGAAATTCGCTAAACCTATTTTCGACTCCTTCTGCAGTATTTTCGATGCATTTTATCCGAAGTTGATATGAAACTTCTTCAAAATAAAATCCTTCATTTCTTCAAAGGATGGTGGGGTGAAGTAACAGTTCGCCATATGTAACTTCCGCTTCGGCTCGAAAATCTCAAAATTTTCAAAGAACGATTGCCCTCTCGCATAATGTTAGTTATTTCAACAACTACTTTCATGACATCCATTTGATTTGACAATTTTCCACATTGCGCCTCTTGGTGAACAATACAATGTATCACAAGACTGTTGACTGTTTATGTGGTTTTATTTCAAGAGTCCTGCAATTCCGATTTCATGGACACCCCGTGGTCTGATAGCACCTTATTCACAGCTTCAAAATCCGTACCCTTGGTTGTACCATTCGAAATCAAGCATCTCCTATGAACGTTTCTAACAAAAATTACAACCTGGATGATATCCGATAGATCAGTACTTTCAACTAAGGATAGCGAAAAATACTCACACTTTTTAACTGAGTTATACAGTTTTTTAGATATACCTATATTGATCAATATTGTCTACCCGTCTTGCAATCGTTTGATGCGATATAGAGGCTGCTTCGAATTTTCGGCATTTTTGTTTCACTAAACTGTTATGCCATTTTAAGAGGTTTTTTCGCTTTGGTGATTTCCAGTGCCCCTCTGCGGGCCACAAAAAATTAGGTCGCGGGCCGCATGCGGCCCGCGGGCCGCGTGTTGGACAGCCTTGTTCTAGTTGATTAAAATTTTATTGTTCGCTCATTATTTGGATTTTTTTTTCAACTGGCCCATACCTGAAAAAAAATATCCATTATTTGAAAATCTTTCTATTAATTTTGTTCGAGAGACGAAAAAAAAACTTTTAAAAAGTTCAGAAAATACCAATTCGGTCGACTGTTTTTTTGTAATTGAAGAATACATTAATTTCATTGACTGGACTAAAATGGGGTTGTAGAGTGCAAGACATATGCTATGAGTTTTGACTTCGACATTTTGTTTGGGATCGTTGTGGATGAACATATTGAAAATTTCCCTAGAAGGAATTTTGGCATATATCTCGAGAACAATGAATTCTAAAGAAAAACAATCCAAGAGAAATCAGAGCGTATTGAATGGTCATAAGAATAAATGAATGAACAAACATTTTCGACAAATTAATGATCAATAATTTTAGGAAAAATTATTTCGCCCAGTTTTCTTGTCAAACATTTGAGTACCTATGTGTTTCAAACAATCACTTCTCGAAAAAATAATCATGGACTGAGCGACTCAATTGTGGGACGTTTAATTTCCTTCAATATGTTAATCGCTATGCAGAAGTTTCTAATTCATAATTTCTTTGGGTTAAGTCAGTAAAGGACTGGAATTCGGCATCTTTGGAAGGGAAGCATAAGACGAAAGGAAAATGCATCTCGAGAATATTTTCGAAATACTCTTTTACAAACGTTTTTGTCAAATTTTTCGGGGTTTTTAGGATCAAAGTCTCTATAAATGATTGTGACATCCAGTGAATTCAACATTATGAATCAAATTCACCCAACGGACTCCGTACCTCATAAGTTTACCAAGGATGGACGTGCAGACAGAGGCCCAATAAAGGTTCAAGAAGTACCACCAAATACCAGAAACCATCACCGCCTTCTCGCCTTCTTCTTCTCTCACATACTTCATACCGCGATCGGGCATTTTAATTCGAAAAAAAACTGATTCCGGTCCAAGATTAGGGGCAGTAAATCAGGGATCACAGCGGACGCACTGCGTGATGTAAATTGCCGTTTCGGCAAATATTTACTCAAAGGCAATTTCGTCTATTGTGTCAAGGGCTTGGTTCTTTTCATCTCGCATGGGATTAGGGATACCTTTGACAAGCAGATTTATGTACAAGTGTTGTCGGACAATATGGTCGAGTACCGACGAAGGTGAGATATACCGGAGTGTTGGAACTACCTTCGAGCTACTGAAGGAACGCCAGTGGCGGCTCGTGCGCAAATGAATATCTATTAAAAAAATGGTCCAAGAGATCATGGCAGCTTTGCAATTTTGACATGTTGATCTCTTGAACAAATTGAGCCGAGTACAAACTATCTTTCCCTCTTTAGCTGAAAAAATGTCTGCATCGAAGCAAACACAGCTGTTGAATTTGTTAATCTTCATCTCATATTGAGCTTGAGTTGTGAGTTCCAATCAAAATGATCGAATATATGATTGAAAGTACACTGCGCAAAAACTTAACGCACATTATGTTATCCACTTTCAAATTTTTTCTTCAATAAAGATGTTTTTTCACAACAGGAATAAAAAAATCAGATTTTGAATCAGTTGTTCTGGATCAATTTTAGTGGTCAACAGTTTTTCTTTCGTTTGATTTTCTACACTGTATCGCTATGCAACGCGAAACACACAATTTGATCCAAGAGAAATGTGCCCAAGCGGTAGTTTTGCGAGAAGAAGGGTGGACATACACAAAAATTGCAGGAAGGTTTGGAGTTTTCCATAAAAGTGTGTCCAGAATGTTGCAGCGATCCAGGGAGACATGTATGAATGTCCGAAGACCAGGACAGGGTAGACCACGGATAACAACAGCCATTCAAGAACTTTACTTGAGAGTTTCTTCGTTGAGACAACGGTTTGCAACCGCTCGCCTCCTTCTAAATCAGCTTGAGCAAACTCATGGGGTGCAAATTAGCACTCACACAATAAGAAATCGCCTCAGAGAATATGATTTAAGGCCTCGTGTTGCGGCAAGTGGCCCAGCTCTTACCCCAGACCATCGAAGGCGCGTTTGGATTTTGCGAGATACCATATCCATTGGGAAGAGGCCGATTGGTAAAGAGTTCTCTTCACAGATGAGTCTAGATTCTGCCTCTACCATCGTGATCGACGTTTCCTTGTATACAGACGTCCACATGAAAGATATGCTCAGTGCAATTTCCTGAATACTACTGGTTTCCGGGAAGGATCGATTATAGTATGGGGTGGAATATATTTGACTTCTCGCACAGACCTAGTGGTCGTTGATAATGGAGCTATGAATGCTGATAAGTATATAAGGAACATTCTTCAAGAACATGTAGTGCCATTTGCTCCATACATTGGTGAAAATTTCATTTTTATGGACGATAATGCCAGACCATCGTGCGCGCATTGTTCAGGAATACCTTCAAGAGGTTGAAGTCTCTCGAATGGAATGGCCAGCAAGAAGTCCAGATCTCAATTCGATTGAGCAGGTTTGGGACATCTGGAAAGGTTTAGATCAGAACATTTTAAGATCACTCATTTTGGGTATAAACCGTCGTTGCCGAGCTGTAATTAACGCAAGGGGTGGAAATACCAAGTATTAAATCACTTATCATCATTTCAGTATTTTGAAAATTGTTCATTTCTCTTTTTTCACATAAGATAAGGTGAAATCCTGAATTTTTCTTCCATTTAATGTGTCTTGTTTCGTTCAAAACCTTTTCGAGAGAACATAAGAAATAAGTTATAAGGTCAATGTAGAGTTAACTTTCATTAAAATTGAAATTTTCAGAATGTGCGTTAATTTGTTTGCGCAGTGTAGATTGTCAATGAAACTGAAAGAATTTTACCCAATTTTATCTGAATAAATCTGCCGATGTTCTAGAAACGAAAAAATATCAGCATTTTCTGCAGATGTGATGTTTTCTTTCTGCGAGATACACATTAATTGAAAAGAGAGCATTTTGGTCGAAAATAGGATAGTTGCCCTCATTTTCTCGCATGGGGAATCGGATTAAGTGCCACTGCTAAAATCTAATAAAGTAGAAGAGGATTTAGGTAGTGATTTTTAGCATATGAACTGGAGAGGTAGAGGTAGTTTTTTTATGCTGCTAGTTGTCGCCATTTGTATTCAGTTGCTCCAAATTACACCACTGGTAGGATAAAAGGAAGAAGAAACTTATGAAAATTTTATCTCTTCATTCCTCATGATGAAAGATCTGTGTGCCTTTAAATTGAGGACGGAATTCATTTCGATTATTACTATTTCCATTTAATTTATGTTTCAAGAACGTTCGCGGTATGGCCTTGGTGGAGTCAGAGAATTTTTATATTTTTTCATTTTTAATTTTCGTACCATGGGTCTCTTGATATCTGCCCTACTCATTCATGCAAACCCAAGGACGCCGTCAATGTTAATGATGAAACATCCTAAGGGCCTTGGCTGTTACCTCGTGAGTATCGGGGATTAGCTTTACCATATGAATGCTTCTTTTATCTGCATACCATGCGTTCAGCCATAGAGCCTTCAAATATCATCTGCTGACTTTACCATGCAGTATAAAAAATGCAGTATAAAAAATATCAGCAGTCCTACTATCATCCAAAGCTCAGTTTCTGGCAGCTTCAGGAACTTTCCATTCTATGTCAGTAAAAACATCATATATTTCGTTGCCTGAAAAAATCCAGGAAGAAAATTTTTCTGTTATCCAACTACCATCGTTGGATTGCTGCTCCACATTGGTGTTTTCCGAGAGTTTGATGCCTTTTTCGCAAGTTCATCCGCTCTTTCATTTCCTTCAATTCCGCAATACCCTGGTACCCAGAGTAAAGTTACTTAATCGCCTATGACCAGTTACTTCATGGTATTGTGGCAGAGAGACCCCTGGCTGTATTTTTCCAGGAATAGGAACCCCTTTGAGGATTGCTGAGACAGGAAAAACCTAGAAATGACTCCAATGGAGCTTGATCCTTATGATATATCAGATATCTGGGATGAATGAATGTTTTAGGGAAAGAAGTGAGTAAGCTGCCAGAGTAAAGTCGCAATATTGAAGAAAGCTGGGAGTGAGCCTACAGATTGAAAGGGTAATAAGAAACAGCATCAGTTAGAGAGTTTTGTTTCAGGAGTTTATTTCTGATTAAATCAGTCAAACCCAGGGTCGAAATAACCTTGTGAGAAAGAATTAAAATATCATCGACAATAAGGATGCGATACAGGGCAACACATTATAGAGAGTTTAATGAAATATCTGAAATAACCAACATTGGTATGACTACTTCAGGAAGATTAATGAATATTTGATATCGAATATCTCTTCCAAAATCTTCGGTTGAAAAAATGCTGAGACACTTTTTGAGAGTTTTCTAACATCTTGAGGATCTAGATTCTTCATCGATCGGAAAAATGAATGAACGAAATCAATAAATAGATCTAAAACTCATAATTCTCTCAAAAATGAATCTGAAACGTCATGTTAAGGTATAGACCAGGCTAGACCAGCTGTAGATAATGAAAAAATCCACAACTTTTGTAATACTCTTTCTCCAAATAACCTAAAAATAAATGTGAAGAATTCAAATAACCTGGTTTTGTTTTTTATCGTGTACAAAAAGAATTTCAGATAATATGGTAAAACAAAATTTTTTTGAATCAATATTTATATTTTCACCTCATTTTCTTACATTAATATAGACAAAGCAGCTAATTGCCTATCGAAAATTCTCACTCAAAAATATCTTCATTCTCGTTGAAATCTGTACTTTCTGATGGTATGAAAAAATAACTATTACTATGGCAATTTTTCTCAGAAAATGCAAAAAACTTTGCTTCAGCTGTGAAACTGGTCATAACACTTTGAAATGTGCCACAATTTCATCTGAATCATTAAATTTCTCGTAGGTTTTTCCTTCCACATTCCCATGATGATTTAAGCATAGATTTATGTTTACTAAATCATGTTTTGATCAGCCACATTTCAAACTCTTACATCCAGTTTCAAAGCTTCTGGGAATGTATATTTTTCATATCTATTGAACTATTTTCTGGGAGGTCTGGAGGTCTTTGCATATTCCTGAAAATCTTATGCTCTGAACTTAGTCTCTGAAACAAGAAACAATCAGAAAAAAAATTTAAATCAAAGAAGAAAGGCCCCTGCGTAAAAATTCGAGCACTAATTTGTCAGGGGCCAAAACTTTACAAGAAGAAATTGTTGCCTAACAATGAACGAAAACAAAACACTTTGAACTCTTAAGCGTAACGTTTCGGAGTCTAAATCAGACTCCTTCGTCAGACAATTTCTACTTTGCTTACAACTTCGCAGAATCGTGACAATTTTTGATTTTTTAGTTGACAATCATGTCAATTGATGGCCCCTGACAAAGTAGTGCTCAAATTTTTACGCAGGGGCCTTTCCTCTAGTATTTCAAATTTTTTTTTAACTGTTTCTTGTTTCAGAGACTGTTAGAGAAAACCCAAATTGAGTTTTCAGGAACATATTCTTCATACCATCAGACGAATAACGAATAAAAAGCTGTGAAAATCAAATATTTTGAATATAAAATGATGCTGCTTCTTCGATATTAGGTCGAAATAAAGCTAAAAAAATAAATATGGTGTGTTACGATTATATGAAATTGAATTTTCACTAAATTTCGATAAAAAAATTTTTTAAAGGATGATAAAAATCAGAAAACTAGATTTTTCAGAAAATTCACATAAATTATGCGGTTATGTGGAAAAAATGTAATACAAAAGTGGTAGATATTTTTATTGCATACAACTGTTTTTCATAGTTTTCAAAATATAGATCCATTTAAAATAGGATATTGCAGTTGTAACATAAAACAGAAACGGAGGTAATCAACAATGCTGAAATCGCCAAAGTTTCAATTTTGTCCTATAACTTGAAAACAAGAGTGGCACGTGCTTAATCACCTCATGAGTTTCTTGAAAAAAGAAGTCCAAAATCTTACGGTTAAAAAGTTAGAGTTCAGACATTTTCCCACCCTGTACAATGACCCGAACATCTTCGAGACCAGCCGAGAGAAAGCGACTTATGCCAAACTGAGAAGAAAACCCATATTACCAGCCAATCTAGCCTGGACCATATTACCTATCGTGTTTAAATGCTTATGAATATTCATATTTGACAAGGAGTATTATGTTAGTTATGTTTCGATGTTATTGACCTATTAAATTCAAATAAGTGATAACCAAATAACGATTTCTAGATCTCACTAATTTCTTGTTTCATTTTCATCATCCGAAATAGCTCAACTACTTAAGAATTTCTATAGTTAAAATTTTTCAATGTTTTTATGGTAACATCAATATTTCCCCATTTGTGAATATCAGTGACACTGGTCTACGTGTGTAATGCCACCTTGCACGCCACTGGGTTGGAAATTGGGCAACTCGCGGTGGTCCAACAGAGTGAATGGGCCAAGAGCGGCAGCGCCACTTTGACAACCACTCAATGAAAAGAAATCCCAACTTCCCGCCCCCCTTCAGCCACCCCCTCTCGGCGAATTGAGACGTCAGGAAATGCCTGCGAACAAAGGCACCCTGTAAATATTTCACCTCCAAAGTTGATACGATACTCTTCATCATTATTATTATCGCAAAAGGTGGTGCCATCAAGAAGACGCACCGCCCAATCCTCCACAATACAACAAAAAGGAAGGCATTTAACGAAAAGATTCGGCCGTTGTTTGGTTTTATTGTGCCCGTGAAGTCTTTCATTCAGTTCTTTCGGAGGTTTTTGTTGCTTTTGCAAACAACCAAGCCATGAACGTCACTTCCGTTCTGGCTTTGGATCCGTGTAAATTGGGATTTCACACTTTGGGATGGGCACTCTAGAATGTGACAACAACCCCGGATTTCACCTGGCATGTTCTACAACTCGACCATTCATGAGGATGTAACTACAAAAGGAGCTGCAACTATTAGCGACCTTAAATCTGTGTTTTGGTTAAGATAATCCGCTGTTTTACGCTTCACGGAAAGCCGAAGGAGTATGAAGCAATTAGGACTCTGCTTCAGGTGGTCGTTGATGGGGCTAATAATCGATAGTGGGTATTTTCCGTAGCAACTAATCACCCCATGAAGGTGATAATACGTTGAAAGTGTCATTATTTGGAGATTTCATGTGATACCGAAGTTCCTCATTGTTGGTGATGCCCTCATCGCCAATAATTTCAGCTATGGAACAAAAAATACTATATAATATAAGGGGGTGGACAAACACTCAAACTAAATATTAAGATTTTATATTCTCATCAGGCCAGCTGAAATACGAAACTAACAAACATTTACCCTGAGTTGCAAGAACGTCCATTAATTTTAATGCTGCCTCAATTCTCCATTAAACGAGTATCCATGGCTACCGTCTATGGATATTCCGTTTAAGGGAGACTCAAGGCAGCATTAAATTTTAAAGGACTTTGCTGCAACTCAGTGATAGTCATCATTATTTGAAGAATCAGATGATCAGTTTAGCATAATTCAGGCAAATTTCATTATTTTTAGGATCTCTGACGATAACTCACCGACCAACTGTGAAAATACCATCAACAAGAGTTATTATTTCTTTTTGTCGATTTGATTCAATATTATTAAATGATAAAATACCTTGTTTGGAAAATTAAGATTTAATTATACGATAAAACATGACGTTCTAGCGAATTAGCACGAAGGAGAAACCAATGGACATAACATCTATTATTTGTTTTTCATTGATCTCCAATATATCATTTAAAAGGTGATTATTGTCTTTATTCTTGAGAATTTCATACTGCTCTGAGAGCACTAGCCTTTTATAGTAGTTTACTTTATGTATCAATGAAAAATTGTCTATTTTTGTCTTGTGTCAACTTTGTATTAAATAACTACCTACAGCTACAGATTTAATTCTGTTTTGAATGTGTTCATTAAATCTTATTTTGGCTGAGCGAGTTGTCATGCCTGTATAAAAAGGAGGGGCAATCCTGTATATACCGCTACAACCATCATTGTGATCTCAGACTTATCAATCAGCATGATTTCCAAAGTTCGTTGTAGTTCATTGACGATCGAATAAATATATCTTCACGGGAAGAACTTATTCTATCATCAAATCGTTCAGAATAAGGGATAGAAATATAATTTCGTTTAATAGAAATGTGGGGGTATTTTTCTCAAGAAGCATTTTCTTTTTTATAGATTTAAATATATTTTCAATATATGTTCCAAGATAATGACTCGATTGTGCAATTTTGATACTGCATTTTATCTCTTTCTCTTACCCTGAGTTGTAGGAACGTCCACTAAGTTTAGAGCTCCCTTAATTCTCCATTAAACGGTAGTACTCCGTTTAAGGGAGCATTAAATTTTAATGGACGTTTCTGCACTCTCAGGATAGTCTATTTGAAATGATGAGACATTCGAAAGTGTACAACGGTGAATAAAAGCTGAATGTTTAATGGAGTTTGAGTGAGATGAGCCCAAAGGTATATAATAATAACATCCGTCTGTTTTGGTTTTCTATAAATATCGTATAATAATGTATTATTCCACAGTTGCGGATTTCCTGTAATAATATCAACTTCAGTTAATTGTCTGGCGCTTTCCTTGATATCCATTACAGATTGAAAATCAATATTGTTCAATTCGACCATTTACAAGAACGGAGCTGAAAAAAGGAGTGCATTCATCAGCAGAGTTAAATAGAGGGTATAAACTGAAAAACTTCACATATTTCTACCATCAACATCGGAAAATGATCGCTTATAAGTGTCTCCTCTATCTTTTCTTACCAATATGATTCATTTATTCGCACTGAAATTCCATTCAATGATACAGGGTATTCTACATACTCTGTGACAAACTTTGGCAGATGGTAGCTGTGCTTGTTCTGAAAATTTGTTTGTTATGAACAGATATCGGATTCGTTTTTATTAAGAAGATACAAGCATTTGAAAAATTATATTTTTGTTCTCGAATCTTAATGCTAGATGGAAACTTTGAGACGATAAAAACTGTTCAA
>CM076607.1:104259691-104516595 GCA_038502775.1 Hippodamia convergens
TTTAGTTCATTATTTAAATTTATGTACACATAATTGTTTATTCGCAATACTATAACACAATGTACGAAGAGCGAACCTAATGATGAGTCTGCTTATCTGAAAGTAACAGCTTAAATTTATGATACCAGAAGGTTTTTTTATGACACAGTCCATGCGACGTAACTGAAAAATTTACAAACTGGGTACCTATTTCTTGAGCCGCATCTCTTCCAACACTTGATGGTAAAATATTGGGTTAAATACCATTTATTGCCGGCTATACATATATTGTCAACTACTGATTGCAAACTTGTTTTTTCTAATTCAGATTCCTTCGTATTTCATAACTCTCTTGGAATTATGTTTTTCAACTGTTTCGAAACTTTACCAACTGTTTGAACTTTTTTCAACTGTTTTGGAATTTTTTCCCAATGCTTTGAAATTTTGCCAACTACTTTGGAATTTTTCCAACCCTTTGAAATTTTTTCCAACTGCTTTGAAATTTTTTCCAACTCCCTTGAAAATCTTCCAACTGCTTTGAAAATTTGCCAACTTCGTTCAACATTGGGGGGGGATGATCCCCCCCCATCCCCCCCTTGGGCCCGTCGCTGGTATCATACGAAGAATGTTATGATACCCCGTTCTTTTTCTACTTCAGCTTAGGTACTTTTTGTTTCAACATTTATTGTTTTATTTTAGCTCTCTTTTTCATGAGAATATATATATATATATATATATATATATATATATGTACAGCGGGACATATGGGAACCGATTCGGAGATCCAGCGGTAAATGTGGGGACCTTTGGTACTTTTTGGACCGGACCCAATAGTTTTATAGACGCTGTGGTATATGCGAGGACCGGTCCCAATTTGTTTCCATTGGTGTATAGGTAGATATGGGTACCGTTTCCGAAATAGATAAAACGGTAATAATTGGGACCAGTGTACATATCGAATACGGAGTTTCTTGGTCAAGTATAAATCTACTTGGGAATAACATTTTCATTCTTTCTGGAATTTTGATCTATAATGCATTAATAGTTTTTTGAATATTCCAATCATTTTCAATTTTCCGCTCGTATGGATATTCATAAACACAGAATACAAAAATAACATCATAACCTAAGTTATATCTTTTGAATTTTCTCAAGGATCGAATTGTATTCGAGTTACTCGAATATACACCATTTTATTGAAGATTCGAGAACGAAACAAATCAATCTGATGAAATTATCTCTTGTAATGGATACCGTTTTCAGAATACTTAGATAAAATGGTTGTTATTAGGACCAGTGTACATTTAAAACAAGTAATTTTACGTGAAATACAGATATTCCTGCCTGGAAATAATATTTTCATTCTTTGAGGAATTTAATTTTCTAATGCGTGTACCGTTTGTTGGAGATTCCATTCATTTTCAATATTCTGCTAGTATCGATAATTATAAACACAAAAAATGAAATAATAACCTAAGTTATGCCTATGATCTTCCTTAAATAACAAACTGTATTCGAGTTACTGAAACATACAACATTCTATTGTGGTCTTACTCAAGATTTATCGTCCAAAAGAATAATTGAAGTTTCGAGCACGAAACGAATCAATCTGATGAAAGTATCTCTTGAAACACCTACGGTAGTTCTAGCTCAGGTTACCGTATATTAATTCACCAATGAAATACCCTGTATAGAGTACATCCCAAATTGCTTGATTTTGGCTGTTTTTGGTACTTCTAGACTAGATTTCGGAATTAGGCCATAACTTTTTCATTCTCGAAAACATCTAAAAAACGATTGAAACTTTTAAGAACTATTTTTTCACTAGGATTATGACATCATATTCAGTTTTTTCAATTTCTAGTTTATTGCGTTTGTATTTGAAATGAAAAATTTGTTATTTCATACTAAATGAAAAAATTGAATTAAGTGCTTTATTTCCAGGGAAAAATTGCCTGTACTACCTTTAAATCGTTTTCAGATATTTTCGTTAATGAAAAGGTAGTGGCATATTTTAGAAATCGATGACCATGATGGAACCTCAATCATACCCTTTCCTGACATCAAGCTCAACTTCAACCTTCAGCAAAAACGCAAGTTCTAAAAGTTTTGTTCGCATATGACTAATGTTGATTACAGAGAAACATTTTGAAAGCCAAAAAGTTGATATATACGAGTTACTCTCAGGGCCGTTTTTTAACTTTTGGAGGCCCTGGGCACATGAGGATAATGGGGCACCTACGGAGAATACCACATACAAAATAGAAATACAGAGGAATTCCCTACCGTCGCTAATGCCGTGATGTGATTTAATTATTAAGTCGGGGGAATTCTGCCGATTTACAGAATTTCGCCCTGAAATTTCTTGCAGTGGCGTGGAGCAAAATTCGGCCTCCCCCCATCTGGGGTGTCCTCTATAGATCTATTATTCATGATAAGTTTTACCTGAATCATAGAGAAATAATGAGAACAATGTAATAAAAATAATTTATATATTGAAAACAAAAATTTCTAAACGAAATTATGTAAATTCTGATATAAAAGTAACTAGAAACTACACCATTTATTCAGATTTGTCAATAAAATTTTAGAAAATATCAAATGAAATTCAATTGAGTGATCCGAAATACATTTGATGTTTTCTGAAATTCAATTGACTAATCTGAAATTCAATTGACACATTCTGAAATTAAAGTTATTAATCTGAAATACACTTGACGGTTTTTGAATAACACTTGAAAATGGTGTAGGTAGAAACACATCAATGTGGTAAGAATTTTTTTATAAGAAAATTGGATCACCTTTTTTAATTTTTTTGTACAAACATATCCATCAACTTGTCGATAACCAAGCTTTTGGCCACTTCTTGTCCAAAGCTGAGTAAGCTCAAAAGTCTGATAGACATGTTTGCGACATTTTTGAGGAGAGTACCGAAAAGCTTGACGGTATATTGAGAAACCCCTCAATAGAATGAAATTATTGGGGCGTCATTTCATGCTTTTAGTTTGGCTTGGTAGCCCCTTTGGTGCCGAACCTACCAGCATCGCGAGTTCTGTGGAGCCCACTGATACGCCACTGATTTCTTGTCTTGTAGCACTGCCTGAAATGATGTGGTTAAATGGGGATTTCTCCGGAAGCTTCCCAATGAATACAATAATGTAAGAATAGGATCAACAACACGGTTCGAACAGATGTTTTATGGCTAACCACCCCAACAAATAACAAATAATTGCTCTTATCTAGTGTATGCCAGTATGAGCAAGGGTCATAAAAATCGCAACCTTCGAGAACTTGTTGATAGAAAACTGGGAATTCCAATCCATTTGGACTTGTGAATGATCACTCCCGCCTTTTTACCTGAAAGTAATTTAAGTACGCAAAAGGGAATTTTGAAGGAAAGAACCGTTCAGATCTTTTCGAAAAAATTAGTTCTATAATAATATGAGGGAATTTTCTATGAAATGGGAAATTTCCAAACATTATTGAGGAAATCTTCGTTCTTCTTGATTCAGAACAATTGATCTGAGCGTGGCCCTATCGATCGTGCCCTAGGCAGAAGAGGGGCCTGGTTACTCTGATGTGTTCTGAGTATCGCTCCGTGAGTTTAGCAAAATACTCAAATCCAATCGCTCTGGGCGAGTTGTACCAAATATCAAAATCCTGTTTGATCGCAAAAGCGACTCTTTAATTCCTAATCGCTATTCTGGAGTGCAAACTTCGAAAAAATGCAATTAGAATGGGGATTTGATAACGATAATTTCATAATGAAATAACAACCATTACATGAATTAAAAAAGTGTTGCCGGCAACATCGAATACCTCAGCTCCTCAAGTCGGAAGCTTCGACGTTTACGATTTTTAAATCATTATGATCAAGCGGTGACCGATACGACACAACAGCTGCATTGCTTAACGTAAACACAAACAAAGACAGAAGATAATTTTTCATGTTAGATGTAACAACGAACAATTCGCCCGAAGACGATAACATTGGATTTGATCTGGAAATCTCTTTTCATGCGTAGTTTGATACTTTTTATTCGGGAGATTTTGATACGAGTTTCAAACCATTTTTGTAGGAAGGATATCTAGAATGCATGTGCAAAATGAAAAATTTCGTGATAATCGCATTATACCATGATGTTTCTTTGTTTTTGAGTTAAGGTTACAGACCGAAATTGACAGTTGGGCAATTTCAATACCTATTAGTTGGTCATTACAATTTTTTGTTTTTCCATTTTTCGTTTCCTTTAAAAAAACTTCACAGTTCTTCATCGAACAAACCACCTGTGAATAGTTTCATAAATTTTAACGAGCAGCGTGTGGAAACTGCTAGTTGTATTGATACGATATTCAATATTCAGATTGACTGGAACTCATTGAACTTTTCAATTAAAGTGTCTGCAATTTTGTCTCAAAACTGAAAACTATTCCTCTAGTCATTATATTGGGGGAAAATTGAGTCTTAGTAAGTACCTATCCTCATGGCATTTCAGAAGATCTTTCCTCCTAATGCGGCTCTCATAATATTCTCGTAAAACGCTGTTTCTGTATATCTTGTTGGTCTTAAATATAAGGTCGTACCGGAATATATAGGAAATGTAAAAATCGAATGTATTCATTTACAATGAACAGAAGCAATAGAATCTTTATATATACTTGAAAATGCAAATAATCCAGAATGCAACATCCATAAAATAAATATACATTCGGTCTGCATATATCTGACTTTTAAATAATGTAACTTCTTCGGCTATTTCATCAACCCTTCTGTAACTCATATGTTCATATTTTAAAAGCTTCCAGAAACATGGTTTCGACGAACTATATCATGTATGGTTTTCGACGAATGTTATCATGTATGTTCTATTATGAAAATATTGCGATATTTCTAGTCGAAAAGTGCTTGTTGAAAGTTTTAAAACTCTTTCAGATATTTTCGAAAATGAAAAAGTCATCTTCGAACTCGATAAAATATTAAAATGTTGTTACATCTTCTAAACAAATGAAGATAATATCTTGAAACGGATTTCACGAAAACCGAGCCCAGAACTCCCCACAACATTTTTACCTTTCTAGTCTGAAAGGTCTGGGATACCCACTATATATTGTATGGATCGCATATACTGATACACATTTACATTTTCTAATATACATAACCTTTCATTTAATTTTGTTCATTGCAGAAATAAAATTATATTCATTTTTTCATTTCATATTCATTCCGGTACACAAAGGGTACCATCAAGAACAGATATAGTGGTAAATATGGGATATCTTGAAAGTAACATTGCCACGAGGATACTTACCTTTTGAGATATCGAGTGTAGAATATTTTCGAATGCTAGCGATATTATTATTTTTCCTTCAATGAAGGTTAGTCAAGTTGTGGCTACCGATGATATGTGTCAGTTTCAAGCCTTATTTTATAGTTTTTTCTTTCTGTTTATGAAAATGCACAGGGTTTAAAACAATGAACATTCTCGCGTTTGAACATTTTTCGATGAAATTGCGACAAAAATATTGAATTCAAGAAACTTTCATCAATCCGGCTCAGGATTATTATTTTCATGATTAATGAAATATCATGATATCGTGAAATCCTCGGACAATATATCCCATTCCCTGCCACGATAGCAGTCTTTCTAGGGTGACAAGTTCAGAGGGTTACATTCCTACCAACTTTCGTAAATGAATAACCCGAACGTAAAAACTCCTTGTATATGATGAATAAGTACTTTGTTTTTTTTTCAAAATTTGCTATATTTTATATGAATATAGAGGGAAGTTAAAGTTGATAGCAGTTGGTTTATGCTGAGATTCTCACATGTGTATGTGGCGTTATTAATGTTACAAAATTAGAATAATCAGATTTTTTTTTCTGTATGTTCTTCACTGAATCTTCGAATGTTGATTGAAATAGAAAATTATCTTAATATTGAACAAACATACCTACCTACAATACCAAAATCAAATTTTCTATCAAATTCCAGAGTGAATGAAAAAAAACAATCGAATTAATCGGCACTCGTCATATTAGGGATCAAAACTGGATTATTAAAAAAATCACAAAGAAATCATGATATACTCAGAGTGCCTTTTCAAATTTGAGTATATTTTTGGTCTTTCCCCAAGCATTCATTTTGTATCAGTCAAATTCAAACCCATGTGAAAGGTGAAATCAAGTATTTCATATCGAAACAGAAACGATTTGGATAACTTACAGAATGTACAAACAAGAGAATGTTTCATAATTTAAAAAAAATCTTTATATTTACATAGACAAAAAGAAAAAATGATTTTCTGAATTCGAGTAAAATATGAAATACCTGAAACTAACACATATTATCTATACCCTATTTTCAACTAATAAAACAAATATCTTTCTTAATTTTATTAGCCATGGTGTCAGTAAGTATCTTCGTGGCAATATACATTTCGAAAAAATCTAATGCGGTCCCAATAGTTACCATTGTATCCATTTCGGGTGGTACCCATATGTACCGGAATATATAAGAAATGAAAAAATCGATATAAATCAGTTTCTGCAATATACATAATTAAATGAATGGTTATGTATACGTCCAAATGCAAATGTATATCAATGTATGCGATCCATACGATATGTACATTCGGTCCCCATATGTCCCGCTGTATCAAGATATATATTATATATATATATTATATATATATATATATATATATATATATACTAGCTGACCCGGCAGACTTCGTACTGCCTCAAAAAAGCAACTTTAATATTATAATAAACTATTATGGTCTAATACCTTGAAAGTGGACATAAAATTGTCCTGTACAGTATGTGTTGCGCCGAACGTTTTCGTCTGGAAACAACTGTTAAAATTTTGAATGTTGGCCAAGAAGTATTTAGAATCATTTACTATCCCAGAAACTAAAGAACGTAAAGGATCTGGTGGTGGAAATAATTGTTGTATTTGGTATATATCTTTTCTTGAGCCTGATATTGTAGTTTGTAAAATTGAAGATGAATAAAGATTGAATCGACCGAAAAAAAAATTGATTGACTCCCTGAACATAAGAATGCAGACGGAAGATGATTCTAGCGTGGCGCTTAGATGTATTGGGCATTCTGTAGAGGTGTCTTCAGCTTCTAAGGTTTCCCAGGTATGAGCTCACCACCTCTGACAATCCAAGAAGGAACACACATCCCCATAATTGGCCCCCATAAGATGAGGCCCAAATACCACCCGATCGGAACCGGTGTCATTTCGGGGCCTACGCTACTGCGGCCGGCGCGCTCTCATTAGTTCGATTTCAGGTCCTTATCGGCGATGCCACCCCGTAGACTGGCGCGTCCGCAGCCTCCCGCGATCGCCCCATCAGATTGTTCCCACGTCCAGCGAGATGGGCCCGTTTCCGGCGCCTCGAGACGCGAAACGAGATCCACACCGCTCTGTCGTCCTGATTTGTGGGCGTGATGCTCTTGTGAATTTCGCCGCCCAGCGCGAGACGGTCGGTGCGAGGTCTGGCCGGAAAACTGGTGAGATCGTCGACGGGGACGCCCTTGGCATCGACAACTTTGAAATTCTCGAATCCAGAACATTGTAAAAGCTTGATAGCGTTATAGTTATACACCAGAGCTGTGCCAAGTACTGAATAACAGTGCTTCGAGCACTGAGCACCGAGAAAAAAAGGCTCCCGAGTCTCGAGCACTGAGCAGCAGTTTCCACAAAGTGCTTGCGTTTACTAAGAACTTTGTTAAAGTAATTCGATATTTCGAGCAGTAAGCCCTAAGCACTTTTCTAGGAAGTATTGTATGTGCGGTTATTTCAATCGGAATAAATTGTCAATCGGAATGTAAATTGTAACTTGTAACTGAAACTTTGTAAATGTTTTTTGTAAAGAGAGAAATGAATATAATTATTATCATTAGTAATAATAGTAATAATATTTATTCAATCTCATAATGATTCTACAAAGTAAAATAAAAAGAGATTAAGTCAACAAAAAATGAATTCATTTTAGCTCATGTTCATCTCAGAGAGTCTGGTTCGATATCGATCAGGTAGTTGTATACTTTCTTCTTGAATATCTTCAGAGTTGTTATATTTCGATATTTCTTCGGTAAGGCATTGTACTATTTCATGGCCATATAGAAGACACCTCTTTCGAACAACGTTAGGGAGTGTTTCGGGTAGATGTAGGGAACCACCTGTCTTGCATCTTCTCGACGTCGACACCCAGCGAATATGTTTGAGTGTTTGCGCAGAAACAATAGAAGCTCATACACATAGAGGCCATATACTGTCAAGATTTTGTTGTCTTTAAATGCTCCTCTACAAGATTCTCTGTTCTCTGTATCCCTTCATCAGCATCAGTCTCAATACCCTCTTTTGTGCGATGAAGATTTTTTCAGTATTGGAACTTATTCCCTAGAATATAATGCCATAACCTATTAGTGACTGGAAGTTGGAAAAATATACTGTCCTCAGTAGATCGATTCCAACTTTTTTGCTCAGTACAAAAATGCTGTATATGACAGAGTTGAGCCTACTGCAGAGATGATCTATGTGACCGTTCCACTTGAGGTTTGCGTCCAGTATTACGCCAAGAAATTTGGTCGAGGGTTTTGGTGTGATTTCAATAAAACCTGACTTTCCTAGTTTTTCTGGGAGCGTTAGACGACTTCTATCTGTAGAGAAGATTACGCATTCGGTCTTATTGCTATTCAGTATCAGGCGGTTATTAACACAGCAGTTTTGGATTCTATGGCTCCCAGGGAAGGTTGTCTTGAAGATCTGGTATGTTTGCTGAAAGAATGAGAAAGTCGGTATCATCAACTTAAATAACAGCTTCCTCTTTCTGACTGGTAGCTATTTTGGGAAGGTCGTTCATATACATGATAAAAAGTATCGGCCCTAATGTTCCACCCTGTATCACCCCCATATCAACAAGTCGTTCCGAGGAATAGAAGTTTGCCCTTGTTGTCGTAAGGTGGACAATTTGCCTTCTGTTTGATAGATAGCTTTTGATGAGAAGAAGCTGTCTGTCTCTAATCCCGTATAATTCCAGTTTCTGCAGCAATATCTCATGAACTATACAGTCATTATTATCAAGCTAAGATGTTATATGTGAGATAATTACTAGACCTTGGCAACTACGCACTAACGTCACACACGAACGTAAGATGTTTATCACTCGACTGAATATCTAAACTATATCCTAGGTTTCAAGGCGTCGGATTCGATCGCATATATTCGTGTTACGACAAGATAGTGCTTAGTGTTCCACAGAAGTGCTCGGGAGCACTAAGGGCCAGTTTCATAATAAACCCCTAAAGTACACTTTAGTTAAAGTGTACTTTAACAGAGTATGGTGGTGAGGGACACCATACTCTAGTATGGTGTCCCTCAGGGATCAATACTGGGATCTCTTTTGTTCTTGATCTTCATTGTTGATTACCAGCTAATGTGTCAGCAGATGTACAGGTGGTTTTTGCTGATGATACCAGCTTCCTACGAAAAGGCCAAAACTCAGATACCCTTCAAGATGGATTTTGAGATGGAAAAAACGCTCGGACGGGTCAAAAACTGAATTCGAATTCGATATCACTACCCCTCTAGCCGCTATCCTAACAGTAGTGATATCGAATTCATTTTTTGACCCGTCCGAGCGTGTTTTCCATCTCAAAGATCCAAATTCGGCGTTTGAAAGTTATTGATGGAATACTGAGTCACTCTGTATAATAATAAAGCGATGAAAAAAAATACACCCATGCAGGAAATTGCTCGACCCCTTTTCGTTATTCAAAAATGAGAGCTGTTAGGGGATGCGGCTAGAGGGGTAGTGATATCAAACTCATTTGAACACCCTTATATGTCTCCCGTTTAACGAAATTTGACCTGTCCGAGCGTTTTTTCGTTATTCCATCCCAAAGCTCAAAATTCGGGGTGGAAAGTTATGGATAGTCCACCCTGAATCAACACAAACAACGAGCTAAATATTTCACACTTCTCCTAAATGAAATTAATTGAAAAATAAATAAAATTAAATGAAAAATACTGAAAAAGTCAATCAAATTTTGACGTATTTACTCAAAATTATTTCTAGGTATTTTTAGAGTCAGTGTCAGCCAAGGTAGGTTTTTTGAGTCTAACTTACTTCGTTGGTAGACTCCGAAAAAAATTTTTTGTGTGGTAAAAACGCAAAAACAGCTTGTACATGGTCACAAACTATTCAATTTATAACTTAAAAAACGAAAAGAAAAATCAATAGTTTTGAATTGGAAGCAACATTAAAAATTGCACCAGCATTTTAATTTTTCTGCAGGTCAGGTTTCGAATCAATGACACTCGATGACATTTCTTCATTTAGAGTATTCATGAACCCAAAACAAATATTTTAACATACAAACTCAGTAATTGATTTAAAGGGGATATTTCCATTGAATGAATCACTGTTTTTGAAAAGAAAACAAAATGTTTCCGAATGATCCCTTTCCCATTGGCTTCAGTGTACCAGAGGATGGCCCATAAACGTCGTCAAAACCACCAAATATTCATACACACATTGTGAACCCCATCCTCTGAGCGACTTTCGAACCTCCAGATACCTAGGCGAAGAATGCCGCCGATCGTGAAGACCGATAGGGGCCGTCAGAAGCGCGTTTCTTTTCGAGCGGGCCCCCTTGTTACAAACTTGTTGGTTTTGTCGTACAAAGGCTTACATCAGATACGGATCTGAATGTTGTTCTTCGTTGGCGCATTCCCATTATTTCTTATAGCTTTATTTTCATTAAGAAACTGGCCGACGATAAGGTATCAAAGAAATTCGTATTATGAGCCATATAAATTCAGGGGGCACCCGATTTTTATTGGAATAACAAATTTCGGTTGATAGTAGAAATTTTAGATTGTTTATCTGGTATTTATGTGATATTACGGTTTTATAGGACGTAAAGAATGTTAAACCACCTTTAGTTTCACAGGATCGATTTGGAACATTGGACAAGCGGATAGTCCACGCATTCATTGCATATCATTTGCATTGAAACCGTTATTAAATAATTATTTTGTTAATAATGAAAATGATAAATTTCATTGGTAACATATCGAGTAGGTACATTAACAAGATTCATAATTCATTAATGTTAATTTGTGGACTGAAATTTTTTTTTCTTTCGCCTCCCATTTCATTCAGTAATTTTTTTCTACTTATTTTAGAAAAATATATCTCGCCATTACTCAGTTGCTCTTTTTGTCAGCTTGAAGGTGCAATTTGAGCTATAGAGGGTATCCCGGATACCATGAATTAATGTCCTCAGGCTGTACTCGTATCAAGAGGTTTCAATCGCTTAAGTGACTTCGTTTTAAATATACAGGGTGATGTCCATTTTCTGAGTTAAATCTTACAGTTCAATAACTCTTGAAATAATCGACCGAATGATTTCAAACTTTGAAGTTTTGTCACTCTTTATTACCACCTTCCTTAAGCGAAGAAATCGGAATTGCTGATTGAAAAATTTTAGACTTTTCCTATTTTCGTGATTGTTGGGTAACCCTGTAAGGGGATATTCTGATATTCTTTCATTTTCGTAACTACAAAAAAACAATCCATAATGAAAACTCAAGCAGTGTGATTAATAAACAGTTCCGTCAATAAATCTTGAAGTTATAAGTAGAATCATTTCAAATTTCATAGTTTTGCCACACTTTACGACTGCCTTCCTTAAAATTTTTATCAAATTGAAAAAGAGAACCGGACTAGCAAAAGTTTGGATTTCCCATATTTTCAGTGGTATTGAATGAGCCTGTGAGGGAATGATATGGTTGTTATGACCTGATGATTTATGGTAAGATAGCTTTTTCTTTGGGAGTGAGATGTGATGTGTTATCATCAGGTGTGGAAAATTTTTATTGCCCTTTGAATTTCTTTAGCATTATATCCACTGGCGAGAAATGCATGCTGCAGATGTTCAAGTTCATCTTCATCCTTCAAATACTCTTTGTTCCATAAACTTTGGTTTCTCTCTATACTACATGTGTTTTAATAACACCTCGTTTCTGTTGTGGTTGATGATGGGAAATTAGTTGGAATAGCTCAACTACGGAACTATGCGTCTGAAATATTCCCAATTGACATAGGACAGCTCTTTGAACTTTGCCTAACAATCAGCTACTTTGTTAATTACTACTTGGTAAATTACTTAAAAAAAATAATACAATTACTGATAGACAGCATGGATATAGGGATAAAAAGTCTACAATACAGCCTTAATAGAGGTAGTAGAAACAATTATGGATTGCCTTGATGGAGGTAGTAAGGTGGACTTGAGTTTATGCGATCTTTCAAAGGCTTTCGACAGTGTTTCTCATCAGATTCTCCTGCAAAAGTTAGAGTACTATGGAGTACGAGGTCCTACACTCGGATTGCTAAATTTCTTTTTGAAAGGTAGGCAGCAGCGGGTGCAGGTAAACGACACAAAAACCTCCTAAATGACTATGGTGAAGGAAGTGCCCCAGGGTTCGATACTGGGGCAACTGCTTTTCATTAATGACCTTCCCAATAATATCTCGTGTAACCATGTATGCAATTATACAGATGATACCACATTTCTGAATGAATGCAAAGTATCAGTAAGAGCAAAAACCAAAAATGCTCTGAAAGAAGCCCAATCGTGGTTCAAATCAAATGGCCTGATTTTGAATTTGAACAAAACTAACATCATCAGAATCGAAAATGGGGAAAGGATCGAGGAACAATATCAGTAGTGCAAAATTTCTGGGAGAGGAATTCCAGGAAAATTTCAAATTCAAAAACCATATGAACAATTTAATAAAAAAAACTATCATCCACAATATACCTCCTACACAGATTAAAAAAGGTCACTGAAGAACCAGTACTGATTAATACCTATCATGCTCTTTTCCACAGCAGAATATCATACACTATCATTATTTGGGGGGATGCACCATAGGCGAATCTTGTTTTTTTGAAGCAGAAGAGAGCGATTAGGGCCCTGGCGGGAATCAGTTATACCACTTCTTGCAGAAGTATGGAATATTAACCTTGTATTCTGAGTTCATTCTGAGGTGTCTATTATATGTTCATTGTAACCAACAAATGTGGTGAATTCCATCAATATTTCACACGCAACAGGCAAGATCTCTGTATACCCTACAACAACAGATTTTAAACGTTGCATTCATGATTTTTTGGTGTCGAGAGCCTTCACTCCACGACGAATTCTTGTCTGAGAAGATTCAGCAGAATGGTGAATATTTATTTACATATATATTTTTTTAACCTGAGTTCATCTTGTTTTTTCTTATAGCTCCAAATGTACTTTTTTTTTCATTGCTTTTCAATTGACTATTAATTGTTACCTGTTGTTGTAACATTTTGTGGATATAATTTGATTTCATTTTTTCAGTGAAAAGGCGAGTTTCATGAGCAAATAGGTGTCGCCATGGGAAACCTTTTAGTCCTGCAATTGCAAATTTCTTGATAGAAATATTCGAACAAATAAACTAATAACTAATAAACCACTAACTAATAAACCATCGACATACCTACGTTATGTGGATGATAATTTTGTGGTTTAGAGTCAAGGAGATGAAGTTTTGAAGGCTTTCTTGATTCATCTTAACAAAAGGCATGGAAATATTCAAATCACTGTGGAAATTGAAAAAGATGGTGTTCTACCCTTTGTAGATATCTTAGTACCTAGAAAGCCTAATGGGAAACTAGGTAACAAGGTTTAAATAAAACCAACCCACACCGACACATATGTTCACAAGGAGTCCAATCGGCAATCATCACTCACAAAAAAGACGAGGAGTTATCAAAACCTCGTAGACAGAGCCCGACACTTATGCGAGCCAGAATTTCTGAGGGATTGAACATGTTCCGCATGCATTTATCGCTAATGAATATAATGCCAAAGAAATTCAGAGAGCAAGACCAAATATTTCCACTCGTGATGATAACACATCGAATTTCGCCCCAATGGAAGAGCTATCTTACCATACATCCCTAAAGTCACAGATAGAATTGGTAGAATACTCAAGAGGCACAACATCGAGACCGTTTATTAGCGAACTCAAAAACTTTTCCAAAAGATCTGAACTGTCAAAGACAAAGACTTTCACAAGCCGGTATTTACAGGATACCTTGCGACTGCGATGAAGTCTAGATTGGTACAACAAAACAAAGTATCAATACGATAATTGAGAAGCAGGAACGATACTATTGACTCAATCAAACAGATGAATCTGCACTATCCGAAAACGCTTCAACAAATATACTCAACACCTAGTTAATTCGAATATCAAGAGTTAGAATCCTGGGAAGCATTGAAATTTATGAACATAAAGACAACATAAACAGAAAATATGAGACCCTTAGTACATGGCGCATGGTTGCCGATCTTAGGCAGAACTCGAATCAAGCCGATACGGAGTGGCAGCGATGGACCAATTAACATCGAGCACGTAAACTTACGTCCTTCACCCGCCATTAACGAAGGTATGAATAACACCTCCGGATCGAATCCGGCATCAGAGTCAGAAACTCAGCAGTCTAGTTACAATCTCACACGAAGAATCCTCTAAAAATGCGTACCGAAGATATAAACGAAACTTTGGGTGAGATCGTTCCTAATAGACCACGACCAATAAGCCCGTAAGACTACTACTATGGATACTAGGACATTGTGGTATTGAAGATAACGAAATAGCCGACGAACTCGTGAAGGTAGCTCAAGGCTGAATCCTGTTGGACCTGAACCTTTCTGTGGGCTGGGAAAAGAACAATACAAGAAAGCGGTCCAACAATGGGAAGCGGCAAACTAAATAACGCTCTGGAGAAATACTCCTAGACTTGCGTAAGCCAAGAGATTTGTGGAATTCTCGCCGACCTACACCAGGAAGCTCATAAAGCTGCCACGAGCTGAGCTTCGAGTAATAGTAGGTCTGCTGGCGGAACACTGTCGATACAAATATCTTCTGTATCTCATGGGAAAATCAGCAGATGAAACCTGCAGGCTATGTGGATCAGAGAAAGAAACGGCTGAACACATGGTATACAAGTGTCCAGAGCTGGCGGAACTGAGAACCATTCACATGGGGAAGTCGGTTCTGGATCCACATGAAGTAACAGCTAAGGCTCCTAAGGATGTCGTTAGATCCATCAATGTAATGATGGCCTCTTTGGGATTTAAATGAACGAGGTGGGCAAAGGACAAAAGATCCTTGCGGTCGAAGTTCCCGGAAGGCTGAACGTAGCCACAACGACCCCTGTTCAGAATAATAATAATAATAAGCCCGTAAGGCTATCTCAATTATATTATACAATTTTTTTTTGTCGCCTTCAGCCTTTGAGAATTCCTAAAAAGAAAAATAGACCTTCGGATAATAAGCATTATAGAGCAGTTGTATGAATGTATCACACTTGAGGGGCCTTCGTAATCAACTCGATAGTTGGCACGAAATGTACCATTCACAATAAACTTCTGACTTGAATTGAACGCATGCGTTAAGCTGTAATATATGTCTTATGGGTTAAACTTACTTTTAATGAAACTGAAAACGAACAGATAAATTTATTATTTTTATTAATTATCTGTTATTGGAAAAACAGATTACCACTATATTTATTTCGAATCAAAACTCGAATGACGCTAAAACTGTAAAACACGTGATTGAAAACAGAGCGCAGGAACTAAAGCCGGCACGATTTCGTGCTGAAGTGAAAGTTTGCAAGAATTTTTGCCGACGTCGAATTCCGTGCCGGCCTCAAATTTCGTTTCGAATAGTACTATAGGACGCGATCTGCTGAACTTCGGCACTCGAGTTGATAACGAATGCCCTTTTATACCTTCACTATTTTTAACGTAGATTCCAACTGAGCAATAAAATAAACGGGTTCTAATTTGGAAAAAACTATTTTATTTATTAATTTATAAATTTCCGCTTCGACGCCTGGGTCATTAGTGGTTTTATGCATCACTCACAAAATTCAGTACTTTTAGGAACAAGAAAGAAAAATGAAAAATATTTTACATATTGTGCTATTATTATATCTTACATACATACATATTTTACATACATACATATTTATTTGTCATCAAAAGTTTCTACATAGTAAAAAGCAGACAAATAATTTTTACCGTCAAAGCTTTACACGGTTTGTCAGACAGAGAGTAAAATATAAATAAACAAAAATAGATATAAGATAGATCTACACACATATGAGTATAAGACGAATTTACCACATTGACAAGTAAGACGAACAATCATTTTAAGAAAATTTAAATTTCAATCAATTCAAAAAATCATTAATGTTATATATTGTTCAATAGAAGTTCTTTTACTTTTTTATGAAATCCAACGGACCTCAGCTTCTTAACACAATCAGGTAGTTTATTAAATAACTTCAGGCAAGTGTGATTCAAACCCTGTTGTGTTTTCTTTAGTCTTGAGTATGGGAGCGTAAAGTTTTCCTTCTCTCGTGTATTATAACTGTGGAAGTGGGAGTTTGTAAGAAACTTATGTTGATGTTGATGAACATATTTTAAACAGGTGAGTATGAAGACAGAAACGCTGGTAAGTATGCCATCTCTTTTGAATACCTCACGACAGCTATCTGTTGATTTAATTTCATGTAGGGCTCTTATTGCTTGTTTTTGTTTCAGGAGGATCTTCTCTGCAGCACCACTCTGACCCCATACAATGATTCCATACATCATCTGGTTGTGAAAAGTAGAGTAATAAGTCAGATTGGCAGTTTCAATATTTGATATTGTTCTTATTCTCCTTAATAAGTAGATGGAGGTTGACAGCTTCCGGCTCAGTTCATCAATATGTTTTTTCCAGCACAATGAGGATTGGAAAGTCACTCCTAAGTATGAGAGTGATTTGTCGGTGTGTTCTCTATTAGTGAAAAGTATCCTGTGTTTTATCAGCATTGAGTAAAAGGCCGTTTGCCCGGAACCAGCTTTCTGCATCATCGAATGACTTTCTCATTCTAATTTCCAAGTTAGGACGATTTTCTGACACTAATTGATCCGAAAAATAGTATTGTCTTGAAGGCTTATGGTTTTTTTGATGTTTAGGGCATCTTCCACTTCGGAGCTTACTACAAAAGATTTCATTTGGTTTTCATAAAGCGATCATTCGGTTAGTATATGCTTGACTGTTCTTTGGACATGAATTGCACTGACGGGGGGGTTCTTTTTAGAAATATTGAGTTTTGAGGTTTCTGTCGTGACCAATTTCTACATTGCAATAGAAACTCTGTGTCATTTATATGGAATTTCAAAATAACGAACTTTCGAGAACTTATCTGGTAAGCTAAAAAATTGTGTTAATTTGGTGTGGGTTTGAATTGTTTGGGTTTGATTTCGTTTGCTTTTAATCACATAAGTTAGGTTAGAACATCAGGTTAAGGCAACTTAGAAGGAGAATAACGAGTATGCTTCAGGATAGCAAGATTTTTATTGTTTTCAAGCGGTACATATATGTTACGTTCTTCACTGGCCAAGGTTCAATGCGATATTGTGAGTGGTGCTGATCGTCTCATTAGATTCTCAAGGAGTACAAAATATTATGCAACATTGCGATACGTTGCGGAACAAAAGGCCGAATCTTTTGCATTTTCCAGCCCAAGATCCCAAAGGTCCAGCGATGCCTTATCTCCATCCAAACCATCTTCATCACTACAAAACACATACACATACACACTGAATCCTGAATCAATTGCCCTTCGCTAGGCCCACACCCGTTGACATCTATGAAACCACAATATGCAATATTTCATCTGGAAGTCTCATTCCAGTCTTCGGTAACAGCAATATCGATTAGCTCTCGTTGTTCTATCTCCATGCTGGCCAATCTAAGCAACCTTCCCATACGTCTTTTCGGTACAGTCAACACCTGAACGTGACCGTGAATCGGTCAGCCTCATAACAATAAATCGCGCATAGATCCGCATACATGCGTACTGGCCGACACGACCTTTAGTCACAGACCATATGCGAGTAAGAAAAAGATCGGGCATCTCGCCGATTTGTTTGTTTACTTGCCCCAAGGTTCGGACCACAGGTATCGAAATTTGCCAGTTCGATTATCGAAATTGTTGAGGGATTAAATAGCCTGTGTTTTTTGATCACGAACTAGCAGTAGTAGAGCGTGTTTGCTAGATTGCAGTTCTGCCAACACTCATAATCAATTTCATAATTCTCTGCTGATGACTAATTATATGAATGAAATACGGTCCATTGATTTCAATTCTTTTCAGTAATGGATCGGATTATATAACCACGAGGTTCGAATGAATGCCCAATTAGTTTCAGCAGTTTTAAAGTAGACAGATGGAAGAAGAAACCTTCAAATTTGGTAATGCAAATACGTCTTTTCGTATATACCTTATATTTCGTTCAGAATCTGAAATTTGAAAGGAAATTGCACTCTGATGAAACTTTCATCAGGCCATACAGGTTTGGTAAAAATTCATCTAGATATAGGACATATTCCAAGAGAAGAAGAAAGACAAAACTTAAATTCAAATTGCACCAGTTAGAAAGAAAGAACTTCAGAACAATTTCCCCCTCATGTAGGGGGGGGGGGTACATCTCATCATTCGTGGTTACGATACAATAGCAATTAATACCTGTGTCGAACTTGCAATATCGAATATTTTCATGGCCAACTCTTCCAAATTTGCAGGCCAATAATGAGAATACTTGTAAATTTCTTGGGTTAAATGTCCCCAAAAACAAAAGTCGAGGGAGGTTATATGCAGTGACCTTGCTGGCCAGGGTATGGGTGCGAATAAGACGTTCAAGAAAAATTGAATTAGAAAATTTCTAAACTGGCATTATGAGCAGAGCGGTCATCCCGATAAATCACAATTTCTTCGAAATCTTCAGTCAAGTTCCGAACGTATGGTATAATTTCGTTTCATAACATAAGTAGATTCTTTTCGCCATTCCTATTGCCATCAATAACCAGAGGTCCTACAAGTTTATCGCCCAAAAATCCTGTCCAAATATTAACTTCTTTTTGGACATTGAGTCCTTAAGGGTAAGTGCTGTCAAATGTTTTTTTCTCGCTACCAATACCAGGCTACTGAAGCATTTTGGCAAAAACCCACCATTAAACATTGGTCAAAATAGGGGTTTTCTAACGATAAACACTAATAAAATCTTTGAAAAATATTCCTCAATATGAACCTCAATAATTTCAATATTAACTTAAATAAATAAAACCAAATTTCATTTTAGGGTTGGCAAAAAGAGAACTATGAGCAGATATAGAGTGTCTCGATTTGAGGTGAATATATTTCAGAAGATGATTCTACAATACTTATTTTTGATACAAGTGAAGGAGGCATTGATATTCTTACACGAGTTCAAAATTCAAAAACGAGCCACGAAGTGGCAAGTTTTGGAATGAACGAGTATCAGAATGAGCCTTCTGTACGATTATCATACATTATTTTCTCTAATTCGGTTAATTTTCATCGAAATTAATCAAAAATTACCGTGAATAACGTTTAGTTATTTTTGCATTGAAAAATATTGATTGGCAGAACTGTTTTCTATCTCATAAAGTTTGACAGATATTAAATAAATTCGTGGCATAAGGCCAACATGTCATCAATAAGTATTACTGAAAACAGTGTTAGAATGAACTATTCTAACATTGATTTGTTTCAAGAGATGTGGTGGAATGAACGGATTTGACGCATAATTAGAGAAAAATAGATTTTGATTACCCAGACGTGTACAAAACTGCAAATTTTTGACCTAGTTATGGCAAAATCGTGGGTATTTGGAGGTCACAGAGCTTTAGGTTCCTTGGTTTCATTCAAGCACCTGGGTAGATAAGATTCCTATTATTCTGACATCTGTAATCACCTTCTGAAGTGTATTGACGTTAAATCTGTTGAATTCCAAACCTACACTCATTAAAAAGAAGCCGCAAGTTGCCCCAAGAATGGACGAAAAGTCCGTTGTAACGTCAATAATCCCGTGAATAAAGGCAAGTGGCTATAACTGTGTGAGGAAAATGCGTCAATTGGGATATTCATGAGTATAATGAGGTAATTCTGATTGAATGGCTTTCGATCAGTGGCGTAACTTACACCCCCGCAGACCCCGTGGTGCGGGGGGGGCCCGGGCGTCATGGGGGCCTGGTCTTCGGGAGAAAATTCTAATAATTTTATCGTTAAAGAATATGAACATGACCTCAGTTCTGACCTTAACATCCGAATAAATTCTTTTAGAATTGCATTGAAATCAGAGATTCAGAAAAGATCATCAATACGACAGTTTGCTGATCTCCTTTTTTTTACAAAATTTTTCGATTGCAACTAGTTTCCCAAATCTCTGTACTGCTTTAATGTTATTTTTAATATAACATGTTACTGTAGCAAGGGCAGAGCGATCCTTTTAAAAGTTAAAGTTAATAAAGAATTATTTGAGAAGTACAATGTCCCAAAAAGACTTAGGGTCGGTTTCATAAAACTTTAACGGTGCGATTGAAAAACCTTACGTGAATTCGAACCAATCAAATCACTCGTTTTGAAATTTCAACGAATCGCGGTGGCTCCAATTAATTTAATGGTGCAAACAAAGTTTTATGAAATCGACCCTTAGTGGGCCCAGTTTGTTGAGAATTGAGAATATAATAAACGAGCCAGAAATATGGACCTTCACGAAGTAATAAATGTATTTGCAACAAAGAAATCAACCACTCAAGTTATTTACCCATTTACTTAAAGTTACACAGTATTATGGTTCATATTATCATCCATTTTATACAGGGTGTTTCCTTAACATGCGGCAAAAATTCAGGGGGCTGTTCCTTGGACTATTCTAAGAATATTTTGTCCTTTGATGATTTTTGAAAAACCTCTTTGTTTCGAAGATACAGGGCAAACAAAATTTTAGATAATAACATTTTATTATGAAAAATTACATGAAAATTTAACTTAACCTACAAAAACTGTTGAAAATGACCACCTCCAGCCAGCATACAAGCATCCAATCTTCTCCTCATTGACTGCCGAACCCTTTCAAAAACACCAGGATCATTTCTTATTAAGTTACACCCAGCAATGATCCGATTTCGCAAGTCTTCCACATTTTCTACTGGAGTGGTATAAACTAATGATTTTAGATGGCCCCATAGGAAATAATCTAAGGGGTTTAAGTCCGGGGAACGAGCAGGCCATAAATGAGGTCCACCTCTTCCAATCCAGCGATCTCTTTCATGTAATTTTTCATAATAAAATGTTATTATCTAAAATTTTGTTTGCCCTGTATCTTCGAAACAAAGAGGTTTTTCAAAAATCATCAAAGGACAAAATATTCTTAGAATAGTCCAAGGAACAGCCCCCTGAATTTTTGCCGCATGTTAAGGAAACACCCTGTATAGTAATGAAAAATGTTTCAGGTATTTGGATAATTAGTATATTGATCGATATTCCTCTTTACATCAAAAAACACCGACGTTTCGGTCTCAGATCAGACCTTTATCAAGGCTAAAAAATGAAACACATTAAAAAATCTCGAACACGACCAATCATACAAAACCTACATTAATGAATTTACAGGAATTGAGTCATCACAATAAAATATGTTGGTCTGTTTAACCGTGTGCTTCTTTTGAAATTATGCATATAGTTTTTATTGCTCTACTTATGATATTATCTTATGTACCATAATAGAACCCTAATGTATCGGCTTAATAACACTCAAACGTGAACAACATTAAATATTGGTTAGAATCACAGAGTTGTATTTTTTTAAAATTGATAAGGGAGTATAGAAGTCATCGAACAGAACCCTAAATTATCTTCTCAAAGGAATTAATAGACTGTTATATATTGTGCTGAGTCTATTGACATCTTCTCTATAATTCACCGTTTTATTCAATGTTATGTGAATCATTTCACTCAAATTTCTACGGTAATTGTTGTTTTCATGGTCGAGTATTGTCGTTCCTTCGAAGTTGAATTTGTGTCCCTCTTTGAATGTATGTGAAGTCAGAGCAGTTTTTTCCCTATGTGTGATGTTGTTGGAGTCTGTTTTGTGTTGTCTTATTCTGTCTTTCAACAGTTGCTTTGTCTGTCCGATGTAGGCCTTGTCACAGTTAGAGCATGGGATACTGTACACGACTGATGATTGCAAACTTTCCGGAAAATTATCTTTCAACTGTGTGAAAAATTTCTTCATTGTGCACTTGTTGTAAAACCCACAGGTAAAATTAATCTTCTTGAAAATCCTAGAAATTTTCTGTGAGAGTCCGGGTATGAAAGGGAATCTGCAATATCGTGTAGGTTCTTTGTTTTCCTGCTGAACGTTGTTTCTCGTGCATATGACTTTGTCTTGAGCTTTCTTCATAACACTTCGAATGATGTATTTTGGGTAGTTATTTTCCTCAAAAATTTTGCAAACCTTCTGTGTAATTAAAAAATTAACAGGTTCTGAGGTGTAATTAAAAAATTAACAGGTTCTGAGGTCTAATTAGGATGAAAACCAACTATGTATCGGCCGACGTTTCGTTTATTTTATAAACTTCATCAAAAAACTAAACGAAACGTCGGCCGATACATAGTTAGTTTTCATCCTAATTAGACCTCAGAACCTGTTAATTTTTTAATTATACACCCAAGGTCGTGAACACCACTTTAGGACTTCTGTGTAATCTTATCTTCAAATTTGCTGTCACTCAAAGACAATGCTCTATACATCAGACTTTCTGGATGTTGCTATAGTAGTTTATAATTCTGTTAGAACTTATGGTTTTTGTGTACCAACAGGTCGTCAAGATGTTGTCTTCTCCAATTATTAAAAGGCCCAAGAAAGAAATTTTATTTTCATTTTCATCCTCTATAGTGAACTTTATATTGGGATGGTACGAATTGAAGAGGTCAAAAATAGTTTGTCTCATTCCTGAGGGAATCAACATCAGAGTGTCATCTTCATAAAGCAGCATCAACAGGATGCGGGAACCTAATCTATCGCAGACGAAGTCAAACAAGTCGTTCATCACTAAATTTGCGAAACTGGTACTAGCAGGTGCTCCCATTGCGGTTCCAGTTAATTGTTGATAAAATTTGTTATTGAAACTAAAGTACCCTCCTTCAAAACATAACTCAATTAGTGATATGAAAGTAGGTTTGTCTAGCGTAGTGAAATTTTTGATATAGTTCCATCTTTTATGTGTTACTCTGATTACTAGTTCTTTGGGAATATTTGTAAACTGGGAAACTACATCCAGTGATATCAGTATATAGCCTTTGGGCACCACAATATTTTTTATGATATTTTTAGCTCGAATAGAATTTTTAACATTATTAGTGACGTTGATAAAACTTTGGATAGTATGTCATGCATAAATTTTCCCAGGTTGTAGGTGGGTGCATTGATATTGCTCACAATGGGCCTCAAACTCAAACCTCTAAACGCAGACCCCACAAAGAAGATACAGGACAAAGTAAATAACAAGTTAAAAGACATGAGAGCGGCCACATTTTATCAACGTCACCGTCAAATGTCTGAGACCATTTATTTCAATGGTCCATTCTCTAAAATCCGCAAAAATTGTTATTTAGCTACAAACTTTTATTCGACATATAAAAAACGCTTATTGTTATTGTTATTTTTGCACAAACATAACAACTATTTTGTAAATTATAGAAATGAAAATAATCCTAGACGTACTTGTCCATGGTTTTTTCCAAAACATTCTCTCACAAGTTATGAAAAACATCCTCTATATATGACAATAAGAGTGTTCAACATTCCACCTAGAAAGTTTCAAATTATTAAAGAATTCAATAGTTTCAAAAGGGAGATTCATGAATTTGTGATAGATTGTGAACCTTATAATTTTAAAGAATATGTAATCTTCTGTAGTTTATAACTAGAGTATAAGTTTGACCTGTTTCATCTTTGTAGTGGGTGGCTATAATTATTGAAATAAATATTCACTCACTTACTGACCATTATACATTGACTCTTATGGACAATTCAAGGGAATTAGGAAAAATATCGTTAAATCGAGAAAATCGTTATATTGAGGTCCATTATATTAAAGTTGCACTGTGTTTATTTTCGCGGCTCTGAAGATTTTCAACAATTTAAGAATTCTTCTGATAAAGGAGTCTGATGAAGACTCCGAAACTTTACGCAGCTTTAGAGTTCGTAGTGTTTTTTCTTTTTTCATTGTTAGGCAACAATTTTTTGAAAGGAATTGGCCCCCTATAAAGTAGTTCTAAGCAGGGGCCTCTCTTTTAGTTTCGAAAAATTTTTCTGATTGATTTTTAGAGACAGGAAGCGAAACCCTAAAAAAATTTCAGAAAAATGCAGATACCCCTCATATCTTAATATATAAAACTCAGTCGGCCATATTGTTGGTTACACCATTTATAACTCAAGATTGGATGAACTGTTTGTTATGAAAGGTTTTTTGTTGGATTCTTCTACGGTGGGGTTAACATAAAATACATTAAAACTATGAAAAATTTGATGAAATGGAAAAAAGTAGGAAATTATTTTCCATCCTTCGAATAACGCCAGTAGATGTCGCTGAGGTTGATAGCGTTTTCGTGTAAGTATTATATTTGATATAAATTCGGTGAACTACATATAATAATAATATTAACGCATCTGAGTCCATGTGTTATCACACCTTTCTTTCTTCCGAACACTACGGAAAATTTTATGACGAAAAAACTAAAAATGTGGTTCATCATAAGGTACAACAATGAGACAATTTTTAAATAATAATAAGGTACCGCTTAAATAAAGTGAAGTCTATTCATGTAAATAACAATGTACCTACCTATTCCAATGTAATTGAATTTTTTGTACTTTAATTTTGTTTTATTTACCTCCTACTTGAAAAAGTACCAGTTTTGTTGATACAACTTTATGAATCTCTGAGGCGAAACAAAGTTCGCCGGGCCAGCTAGTTATGTATATTCAAATTGTTAGATTAATTCCTAAGGGAATGTTTTCGGAGATATCTGAAAAGTGATAGTACCCTTTAATGAGTGTCTAGCATTTTTCTTCACACTCTATATCCTGAAACGAAATGGATCACGAATTCCCGAAATATTTGTTGTTCTACCTTCTACCAAATTTTCCGCCCATCGATGCGCCACCAGGAGATAAATCCTCCAGGAAACGACAGGAGCGACGCCATCAGAATTTCATCCAACAGTTCACACGTCTTGCCCTCATAGAAACAACATCGCCGGTGAGTTATAGCGGGGATTATCGGCCCATAAATAAAAAAATTCGCCCGCTTGTACTTCTTCCTGACACAACAAAATTTCTGAAAGCCAACACCGATGGGAAGGGACATCATCGTCACTTCATTATGTGCCAACCCCTGTCAAGCCCCCCCCGACCTCCCTGGTCGGGTGGTCCTTGTAGCCTTGGCCGGCGGCTCCGAGTCTTCACCTCGTTACCTAGGCCTCCCGCTGGTGGACACCATCTCCACGTAAATGGCTGATGGCTCAATCGCCGGGCCGACTGAATTCCGATGGGTGACAGTACCAATAAACTGTGAAATATGGTTTCTTTGTGGGCAAGAAGTGTTTGCTGCAGCGCTATTATATATTGCTGCTACTTGTGTGGGACGATTTCTCCCTTCCCCACGTCCCAACGCGACCTCTTGGCTAATTTATGCCTCATCGGATTTTGTTTTATGGGGCGTACCATCACTAACTTCTTACTTTGTCTGAATTATTCATAAGTGGTGAATTAGGACCTGGGGAGGATGCGGTCTTGGTGACAGTGGATTCTTGCTGGGATACGTGGAGTATCATGGGAAAACAAAAATCCTTGTAACTAATAGGGATAACAATAATAGCAAATGAAATTGATGTAGTTCTACAGGGTGTTTCATTGGTAAATTAACATACAGTAACCTGAGCTAGAACTAACCTAGGTGAGTCCAAAAAACCCATATATGTTAGGTCTAATCAATTCCATAACCGAGATACAGGGTGGTTCATGTATTCACCAAAAATATCAATTGCTAATTACTTTTGAACCAACCGGTATATTCGGTTGATACTTGGAACGTACAGTAACCTTCCACAGTTCGATCAATTCATATTCAAATTCCTGAAAAATTCCAGGTCCGTATTTGAAAATTTTAGGACTTCTTCCAAGCTGAGATTCAACACCCTGTATATTAAATTTTTTTTGGGATATTTAGAAAAACCAGAAAATTTTTTTTGGGGTTCGATAGTTTTCATTGTCCCGCACGTGATTTTGGTCAAAGAAAGCTTCAAGGAAAGCTCCAATGGAATATTTGAATTCCGATAATTTCGTAGAAAACTAGTTCATTGTAATCAAATTGGAACAATTTTTTTCGAATTGATAAAATATTTGCATTTTTCAATATTCTTTTTGAAAAAAAAAGTTTGATTGAGAGATATTCATTTGTATCTATTGTATCCCACAAGGGTTGTTTCAAGTAGACTACGACAATTTCTACAAAATAAATTTTGACAACTGGTACCTTAATATGAGGAATTTGCATGAATGGGCTGAAGAGAATCCACATGCGGTCAGGCATACAATATCCCAATACAAATTTTCAACAAACGTACGGTGGGGAGTTTATAAAAATCGATTGATTAGACCTTAGACCGCACGTCATACCAAGACGGCTTACATGTGATCTTTAATTAGATTTCCTTCAAAATCATCTTTCTGTATAACTCGAAGGTACGCACATTGCAGGAATGCATTTTCAGCATAATGGAGCTCCACCCCATTTCAGATATTTTTGAGATCAGTACTTTCCAAATCAGTGGATAAGCAGAGGTTGACTGCATTCCTGTTCCGCTAGATTACCAGATTTCAATCCTGTTGATTATTTCATTTGGGGATATTTGAAATGTTCAAGATATTCATCTGAAAAAAGAAGTGAGGAGATATCGAAGTCACTTCTAATAAAATACGTTATAATCCAGACATGATCAAAAAAGTATGAGACACATTTTGAAGCATGTGCATTGAAAACAGTGTTATTTTCGACAACCTTCTGTAAATCACGTTGAGTGTTTATGTTTTTCATTTTTTTTCATCTATTCATTCATCGTTGTTGACTTCAAATAAATTTTTCTCAATCAATAATTTTCTTCCGAAAACACATTGAAATGATTCTTTAGAATATTATGAAATACGAATTTCCAATTAGTGGAAGAAAAAAATTCAATTTGATCACAATGTACGGTTTTTCTGAGAATTTAATGGAATTCCAATATTCAATTAGATCTTTTCCTGAAGCTTTCTCTGAGCAAAATCACGTGCGGGACAGTAAAATCTACTGAACCCCATAAAAAATATTCTGCTCGTTTCAAATATCTCAATAAAATTCCAAAATTCGAATATACGAGGTGTTGAATCTCAGCTTCGAAGAAGTCCCATATTTTTCAAATATGAAATTTTAATATTAATCGATCGAGTTATTAGCAATTGAAATTTTTGGTGAATACATGAACCACCCTGTATCTCGGTTATGGAATTGATTAGACCTAACATATATGGATTTTTTGGAATCGTCTAGGGTAGTTGTAGCTCAGGTTACCCTATGTTAATTTACCAATGAAACACCCTGTATATCAAGTATAAAGTAAAAATGTCAAATTGATTTTTTTCTATTTCTCATTCAGCTATCGATTTCGACTATAACGTCGGAATCAGGCTGGTCTGAAATAAAAAACAACAAAATAAGATAACTTTTAACACAAATATCATTCCTATTTTATTGGATAGTTTGGAATGACATCAAACTTCAAAATGCATTTCAATATTCAAATAATCACAAGGTTATTGTGAATGGTACACGTTACCAACTCAATGGTTACTGATAAATGCTTGTTGGCAACTAAAAAAGTCGATGTCATTTAAGTTGAGTTCTTGTCAAATTTTTTGTTTGATTTTGGACTACTTAATATGTTTGTCGATAAGGAAATTATTATTAAAAGTGTTGATTTAGTTGTTCCTGTGGATGTTACAGAGCCTGCAAGAAGACCTCCCACATAAAAATTCAGCTCAGCTGTACGATATTACATATACTATTTTAGTGGCTTGGGTATTAATTGAAAAATGTATGTAGGAACTCCAGTGAACTTGGTTTATTAACATACTCTTAAGAAAAATGAAAAATATGCAGGTCTTCAACTTTGTGGAGCAAATTTCAAATGATCAAGCCCTTGTTTAAAATGGGGTTGATGTTAATTAACACTTCAAAGCAATGGTATATTAAAAACGAAAAAGGGAAGAATGTCGTCCCAAATAATCAAAACTCAATCCTCACACACGAACAAGTTGAAAATATTATAAATGAGGCATAATATGAATTACTTGATGGTTTCAACTAAACTGCTTCACGAAAGTTAGGGATATCGTATTCAATCATTTTGAAAAGTATGTACTCTTCGATAAAATCGCTGTAAAATCATTTCTCTATTTCAGTATCGTATCAAATTCATTACAGTACCAAAAGTAGTGCTGTAATGAAACTCATTACAGCATTTTTTCAGTTTTAATTTTCGTTTTGTAGTTGTCAATACTGACCTCCGGTCAAATCAAGTTTCGAATCAAATCAATTCAAATTCCGTAATCTGCCAAATTCCGTAAGTCACACCAACTGCCAGAATGAAATATAACTAACCTGAATTTTCATTTGAATTTCGAGAGTATTTCACAAAACATGACTGAAATAAAGAAAATATTGTCAAATACTCATTGTAGAAGGCAATTCCAACACCCATGCTAGAGAAAACTCGCTCTTGCGTCGCTCGTTTTCGAACTTCGCATTCGTGTTGGAATATTAGCTCATTCTGCAACTTGTTTCAGAATATACTATTAAAACTCAAAAACAACTTGAATTGATCCAATAAAAATCAGTATGAGACATTTCGTCAATCTGGTCGCCTTTTTTCTGTAGTTTGATTCTTTGCATAGGCTTCATAAATGTTCTTATTTCGAAAAGGAGGCAGTTCATCAACGGTTTCGATTTGAAACGAGTTTCCTGAAAATGCCAAGACCTAAATTAACAAACGCTGAGGCTAATAGGGCTATCGGACTGCTACAGGGTGGCCTAACTCAAGTTGTTGTAGCGGAAAGGATCCAAGTCAGCCAAAGTGTGATATCTCGACTTTGAAAAAGGTTTAGGGAGACAAGTTCCGTGTTGTAAAGACGAAGGCTTGGTAGGCGACGAAAAACAACACCTACTCAGGATCGTTTCATCACCGTTTCTGCTAGAAGAAAGCCTACTTCTACGTGTGGAATGCTACGGAATGCTCTTCAAAATGCAGATGGGGTCCAAGATTCCATCGAAACCACCAGACGACGTTTGAGAGAGTTAATCTAGGTTCTAGACGTCCATTGCGAAGAGTTCCATTAACACGTGACCATAAGCATCAAAGACTGGAATGGACAAGGCAACATATCAATTGGAACGATCAATGGAGTAGTGTCATTTACACTGATTAATCCGCATTTCCCGTAATCGTCGCTTTGTCTTAGAAGTCCATTCATTCCGAGGGGGTAGTGTTATTAAGAAAAAGAAAATTCTTTGCCTTTACGAAGGCCACATCGAGAACATTTTTGAAACATAGATGAATTCAGAATAGTAATCATCGAAATGAATACCATTTTGAATTCCCAGGCTCAGAGATCTTTTATCATGAGGTTGGAGAAATGATATTAGATTTCGTCACTGAGATGAGAGATATACCGGTTTCGGCCTTGTTGGGCCTCATCAGTATCCCGCACATCTCAGGACAAAATCTTCATAATGTCCTGTCAATTGTCCTGGGAATATGATCGCCTTACACTATAGGAAGTATGTCATTTGCATAGTTTTGCCAAATTTTCACGTTGCTATTGGTGTAACTTTTCAATTTCTAGTCGATAACGCTAGACCGCACCGTGAAGCCATAGTTGAGAATGGGAGCGAGGAGCTTCATATTCCACATTTACCAATACCTCCGCATTCACAAGATTTGAATTGCATATGCATTTGATATGCTCCAAAGAAGATTAGATAATCGTCAACCTACCCCTAAATCTTTAAATGATCTGAGAGAGCTTCTGCCCCGTTTATGGACCCAAATTCCTCAAGAAATGTTCAACAACCTCGTGTGTAGTATGCAAAGAAGATGTCAAGCTGTTATTGATGCCCGTGGGGGCCATACATTGTACACACAAATTTCAAGGACTATAAACCATATTGATCACATCAATTCGAAATATTTAGTTTTCGAACGGTTACGGGTCGAAGGGCGCTAGAAAGACTACACTTGAGCTATCAACCTAACTTAAAGTAGTGACATCTTTGTCAATTTGCATGGTACAGGAAAAATACAAAAAACAGCATTCTTGTTGAAAAAAACCAAAGATTTTTGTACCGAATCATTTTTTTCCGTATGTGTTTCATTTTTTGAAAATTTAAAAGTGCCCTTTCTGTTTTGATCTTATTTTTTTACAAACTATGCATTTTAAACCAGTCAAACTTATTGAGCACATGAATAACAATAAAATAAAAGGTTTTGTCTCGCCCTGTGTTGCACGTAGATTCATTCTTAGAAACAAAATCTCTTTGTTTTTCTATAAGCTACAAATATCTTTCCTACACTACATTTGGTTTAATGCATAGTTTTTGTGTTACTCGTAAATAACCGTCCCAAAAATGTCATGTTTTCAATCAAGAATAACTAAAAAAGTATTGAGTTTTCGAAAACACTTTATAAAACATTTTTTGCTAATAATTAAGTCTTTCATCGACTCCTGGTGTTATTGTGACAATAAAAATGTCCACCCCTGAGAAGGGGTGGGAACCACCCTAAAATAAAAGCATGCTTTGGCATAGTATAGACTTTGTTTCTTGAGCTATTTCTCATCTACAGTAAAAATTTCAAGTAATTTGAAGCATCTTGAAAGAATTCGTAACGAATATCCTTATTGCCTAGACTAAAAGGGTCATTTTGCTGTTTTTATACATATCATCATCATTTTTGGGTTTATAGGTTTGAACAATCTCAACCCTTGTCATTCATCATATAAATGAATAAATGAATCAAATTCTTTTCTATTTGAAATATTCCAAAATTAAAATCAAAATTGTTCACCGTCGAAAAAATTTACGAAAACTGAAGTAAGGTGAGATATCTTTCAAAAATCACAAAAACTCAAATATCTGAAAAACAGTTGATTTTTAGTTATGACTAAATATAGCTTAAACGACTCATAGAAGTTGGCTGAATTTTCAAAAGTCATCAAGAATGCCAAGATTTCTGAAGATTCTTCATAGATGAGGAACTTTTAGTTATGTTTGATGAAGTCTTAATTATTTAATGAATGATATCTCTACATTGAAGTTCCTCGAGAGCCTGGATGATTTTGTGTTGAAGCCTTTCACGCTATTTTTATTATCAATCCCAATCCTGAATTTCCATGCTTGATCTACAGTGACATAATGTGGATGTGTACGTTTTAGTCGACATCTGTAGCATTTAAAGTGAACCTACTCGTGTTTTGTAAAATGAAGATAAAAATAATTTTTTATATATTCCTATGAAATCTTTTCTCTCAGATCTAGAGAAACTTCAGGTTTTCTTCGTCTCCCAAAAACGTTTCCCTGAACGTGTTTTGTTCGAATTTTAAGAAAAGTACTCAAACACTGCTAGAATGAAATGTACGCAACATTTGGTGATGTAATTTCCATTATATCTGAATACAGAAAGATTTCTTCATCATCGGGATTGAACGCCATGGAGGTCTCTTCAGAGTAACTCCACGTCCTAGATCACCTTATCCCTAAAACCACAGAGTCCTTCGCATTTCGTCAGAGCCGCGCTTGATAGAAATGTCGGATAACGTTCATATTGTAGTAAAAGTAAACACTTGTGGTTGAACCGTAAAATGTTAATTCGGATGACGTGGGGCTCCTCGCCGTCGAGCTGACCTAGATGCGGCCAACGGCAGAGGTGAAGTCGACCGCTCCGGAAATGCCATTTATGATTTTCTGTGTGGGAGCGTCTCAACTTGCACGACATGTGTTTTGTGCTCTACGGGATTATTGCGATTTCGAATTAGTATCTGTTTTTCTTGTCGTAATTTGCGTTGAATGAGTGTTGGGCACCTATCCGAATGCAAACGTCTTGAGATACAATTGTCGATGGTTAGTTGAAGAAATGTACAGAATATAATATGGTGCATACTGCTGATGCTGGGTCTTTACCAATCATTAACTTTTCTTTATTTCGGTATCGTAATGAGTTCATTACAGTACTTAAAGTAGTGAAGTTATGAACTCATGGTTGTTTTCAACTCCGACTTCCGATCCTATCAATTTTCAACAAACGTCAATTAAAATTCTGTTATCTATCGATTTTCGTAACAGTCACACCAACTGCCACGATACAATACAAAAGTCACTAGGATATAAAATTGAATTTTTCATTGAATTTCGAAAGTATATCACAAAATTTGACTGGAATTGAAAAAAAGGTGTCTAATACTCGTTGAAGAAGGCAATTCCAACATTCATTTTTTCAAAAACTCGCTTCTTCATCGCTCGTTTTAGAATTTCGCATTCGTGTTGAGATAGGAGACCATTTAGCAACTTGTTTTAGAATATACTATTAGTTCTTGTTTGTTGAATTATTTTCAGTTAATATTATTTTTTCGTTATTCAGACTTACACAGAATCATTGGAATCAAAGTCTCGATATTCTGAACAACGCTTGATCAGACAATTAAGGATTCATGACAATTACCGTTAATACTAAAAAAACTAGATTACCAACACCAATAGCGTCCCCATTGAAAAGAAGTGAGTCAAGTGAGAAGCCTCAATCAATTCATCAAGAGAGCATTTTCTTGGCAGTTTTACTCCAGAATTGAGAAATTCGAGTATAAGATGTAGATATTTGGAATTCGTCAGAAACTAATCGATAACAGGAACATGAACCCGTTTTTCTATATAAATAGTGTATCCAAATCAGAATCAAAGCCTCGATATTCTGAACCAAGTTGGAAACGCTTCATAAGACAATTCAGGATTCGTGAAAAATATCGTTAATACTAAAAAAACTAGATTGCCAACACCATTAGAGTCACCATTAGAGAGTCACTAATAGAAGTGAGCATTTTTACCCCAGAATCGAAATAAGGTAAACAAAAATCAACTACAAAATGTCACCATTCATGAATTCGTCAGAAACTAATCAATAACAGAAACATACCTAAACCCGTTTTCTAATTTACAGGGTGTTTCCTAATATGAATTGGAGAGCGTCAGAGTATGAATGCTTCGTTCAACCCAATAAAAAATAGTCCAGCGGTGTTAAGTCTGGAGAGCGTGGTGACCAAGCAACCACCCCGTCCAATCCATGGTGAATAATTTTCATTTAAGTGATCTCTCACTACACGAGTTTAGTACGCTGCTGCACTATCTAACTGAAACCACATACGCCTTCGATTGATAATACTAGATTGACATTTACTAGAGCTGAAATAGCAAACCATAGGAACCAGCATTTATGGACATAAGAAAATCCAAATGCAGTTAGACCCAGCAAATTTCAACATGAATTTTCCGTGAATATGTGGACCAATCGAACTACCAAATAATATGAATGGTGCAAGATTCTTCCATTTCTAGAAAACCAATTTCATGCAGTATTAGAAGAACTACCTATTATCAATCGAAGGCGTATTTGGCTTCAGTTAGATGGTGCATTAGCGCACTAAACTCGTGTAGTGAGAGATCACTTAAATGAAAATTATTCACCATGGATTGGACGTGGTGAAACAGTTGCTTGGCGACCACGCTCTCCAGACTTAACACCGCTGGACTATTTTTTATAGAGCTGAATGAAGCAAAGGGTAAATCCCACAATCCCAACCACCAGAGAAGTACTTGTGCAAAAAATAATTACTGTTTCAAATGAAATAATAGCGGATACAGCAATGATATGAAGGGCCGCAAGACAAGTTGTCATAAGGGCCACTGCCTGTCTGCCATGCAGAGGAGACCAATTTGAGCAATTCTTATGATTGAGTTGTTAGTTTGATCATTAAAAATAATCGAAAGTACAGTACTGAGTTTTATTTTATTTTATCAATTTTCAAAAGGGTTATGTTCGAACAGCAATTTCTTTTTAATTATGTAACTTACAGAAATAATGTCGGTATCGTTTTGTAGCTAATACCCTTGCGAGTTATACTTCCATGTGCTAGTTCTTGTACTAGTGCGGATTTACTGAGAAATTTTTTCACTAAAATTTTCTTAAAGAATTTTTTTATGGCATTTTCAAGTTAAATATTTTCATATTGTTCTACTTTAATAAAGAGTTGTAGAATCACCTTTCAAAAAACACACATCTGTGGAACCTTTATGTCCAAAGAAATCGATAGTGTTTGGAAAGGTCAACGAAAATAAATGTAAATTTAAACGGGGGGCTACTCCAAAACTAAGGGGGTAAACTTCTCAATGTGGGTGTATTTGTCGATGATATTAGGTATATTTGATGCCCTCAAATTATCGCTAAGTCATGACCAAACACACTGTATAGTGTGCGGGACAGTTTGACAGACGGAAAATCCGTGAGAATCGTAAGGTAATATGAATTTGAAATTCGACTGAAAAAATAAAATTCATTAAATTTCGCTAGAAGGCTTGTGATATTTGAATGAAACTTTCAAGTCCTTAACTTTCAGCATACTATAGCCCGTAATAACACTTCAATGGACATTCTCCATTCTCAGTTTTATATGATTTCAAGGTTTCGGTCGCATATTCTTGTTACGACAAGATTGCACTCCTTCACGCAGATCGGACCAATAATTCGAAATTTAACTTATGATTTTGACCCTGAACTTCCTTTACATTCATCACGAACTATATAAAAACAAATTCAACGATGCTGCTGAATTGCATGCGCAAAGTACCTATCCTTCTGACCAAACTGGTTCTTGGTATTCCTCTATTTACCATAAATCAATTATTCGAACTGTTATATTATATTGGAAAACATAATTTGGGTCCATATGCACCGATGTCCGAAATCACCCAATTTGTTGAATTTTATACAGTTTTTGTGAAAAAAAGATATTCCCATAATTGAGTTGCTTGATTCTAGAACTAACAGGGTCCAAAATTTTTGAAACAACAAAAATTTGAGTAGGATTTTACTCATTGTAAAAGAAAGAGAATATAAGAAAAATGAAAGAAACAATAAATTACGAGCGATCTTAGGTCGAGAAGGGGATGGGGTGAGCTTAAGGGTAAAATACGATCAATCACGATTTTCCGCAAAACTACATTATTTTTCAAAATTATACCGAAATACATTTGTTCAATTCAAATAAATTGGTTTTTGGTGTAATTTTTTCACGAAAATGGTGGAAACTTATCTTTTTCTGTCCAACCCTGTAATTTTTCGTTCTAATCTATAAAATATAAATATTGCGAAAAGCATACGGAAATAATTGTTTTGAATAGAATATCAAAGACAGGACAAGGAGATTTCATTTACATTTTCTGGAAAAATTAACCACAGTAATGTATATTTTTTTAGTACAATTAGAAAAGAAGATTTAAACGAATGAATATATTTTTAACTTTTCTGAAAATGCAGATATTTTAATGTGAGATTTTTTGATTCAAAATTAGGCTATTTTTTAAAATTGAGTCAGAAGAAGGTGGAAAAATGAATGTTTTTAATAAAAAAAATTACTGTGTAATCGGGACGTAAGATAATTCATTGGATTCAACAATGCTTCAGTGCATCATTTGTATCTGTTTTCAGATTATTTGTCTGAAATCTGAAAAATTTTCTTGAAGAGAACTTCATTTCAATGTTGATACCTTATAGTTTTTTGCATGAGAATTACTCATTTTTTAGATCTTATGAGAAGACATACCAATACTTCTTTTTCGTTAATCAGAAGATTAATTGATTTTACGGGGTGTTTCGATTTCAATAAACATCATTGGTTTTTTAATAGTCAATTTCATATCGTTAGTTGATTATCTTAATTATAACACGTTAGTGGATACTACTGCTTTGAAATGCTCATTTTTCTAGATATTCTGTGAAGTTTTATTTTTTTTTCGGAATTCAGTGATTCCTTTTCTCCGAGAAAAGGAATGAAATATAAATTATTCAATAATGCTAGGTTTTCAATAACGAATATTCGAAATATCCACGGTTTTCTTGAAGTAATTCAAAAGACGATTTCTAACAGATTGTGTTGCTAAAATTTCGGTAGATTCTGATCTATCGGTGGCCACAACAATTTTAATTCTCGAATCCTGTCAATTCATCATAAGATCATTATAAACAAATTTCTTGATCAACCCAATGAATGAGAATCTAAAAGATTGATATCCAGTGATTGAGCAGTCCAAAAAAAGGCCTATTTTTTCACAATAACGAAATTGAAATAAATCCTTAAGTTTTTCATCTTATTCTCTATGGAATAGAATCTGAGATTGAATGCAAAACATCAATTATCAAATTTTTGCAGTTTTCACCATGACTTCGGAAGAATAGATGAAACAAGAATAATATTACCGAGAATCAAACCATTCATCAGAAGAAAATGGAATTTTGTCCCATATCTCTATTCCTCCTGAATCTTAATTCAAATAAAAATGAGTTTTGAGATTTTGGTCATCTTGAACTTTCACATTAGTATGTCTTCTAATAGAAGCTGGAAAAAAATTATTATGCAAAAATCTCAAAGTTATTAAGATATTAAGATTGTTTTTAAGATTTCAGACAGAAACTCTGAGAAAAATATGAAAATGAAACATTAAAGCAATGTGACATTCAATGACTAATCTAATCTTGAATAAGGTCAAACGAATATGACGTTTTTTTCAACAAATTACCTATGTCTTCCAACAAAGCTAATAACGGTCTCTCTGAAACACCCTGTATATATTGTATATCATAAGTATAAGCTAAATCCTCCGCAAAATGTCTGATTCGGAGATAGTGAAAGTAATCTTTGTATTACTAAAATTTTCAATCACCTACTCCCCACATTTCTGGCGGCAGAACACTAACACATAATTATTATGCGTGTTCCAACACGCACTTAGTCCCTTTTACAAACTTTCATCTAAGTTGCTTCATTCATATATCATTCAGTCTGTTTTTTGGTTCCAAATTTATAATTTAGTTTTCTCCCCTCTTTTTTTGTATTGGTAAATACTGAAATGAAAAGTAGCTAGGTGTGGTTACTGCAACGAGGAACCATAAAATTCTGATGCGTATGATATAATAATTCAGGGAAAACCCTCAACAGAAAAAACTGGCCGCCTCGTATTTGAAAAAAAACTGAACCTTATTTGATACCGGAGGATGTTGAAAGTCATCTAAGTGATTTTGAATGACATCTCCAGAAAAAAAACAGTCTTTTTCAATCTACTCGAAATTCTTGATATGAAATAAAAAACACAAAAGCAGAAAAAACTATTATTCTTAATGAATTGAATTGATTCCAAATTGACCAACCATTCCTGAATTGCATTCATTACTTCCTGCATAGCTTTGAAACCACCCTGAAATCTATGAATGAGAAGCCTTTTTATAAGATATTTCATTGTGTTTTCAACTTCCCTAAACTCAAGACCCTCAATCGAATTCCAGCTAAAATGCATTCTGTTACAACGTCCAATACCTGTTCTGATAAACAATAGTTTATGTGTTAATAGTTCATTGGTTCTTATACGACTTGGAACAGACTATATTCTCCTGGAAAAGTAAAATCGAAGAACTCCAATAGAAGGAGCAGTAATTGGACCTTTGTTGAAAAAATTTTACGCTTAAGCTGAGAGGACTGGTAACCAAGGAGTAGGTGAAGATCTGAGAGTAGGAGTGATGATTCTCATAGAAAAATTTATCAATCGTGTACAGTGTTCAATCGAATGGCAGCAGAAAAAAACAAAGGACAGCGCTGCTGTACGAGGTGTAGTTGAATCAGCGCCCCATGAAGTACCAGCTACCACCTAGTTTCTGAAGGATGCTATCTCGAATTTTTAGCTTCAAACACAGAGCATCGAAATGGGCTTTGAAATTTAGGAAATAATAAAAAGTTTGACTCCGGAATGTCTTGGATTGAAATTATGATTTAAAGAAGAAAAACCGAAAGTGACCCTAAATTTTCTCTATTTTTGATGATTGTTCAGATGAAAACATGAAATTTTGGTTTTATTATCATCAAGGCACAAACGTCACTTTGAAAAATATTTCCAAATCCGCGGAAAGGGTACTTCCTATCCTCTGAGAATTAGAATGATGGAAAGCCAGAGCAATATAAACAAGAATTTGAACCTTACATATTAGAGAAAGAGTTTACGCATTGTTCACTCTTCTATTATTCATATTGATTTTGTTCCAGAGACTGGGGGAGAAATCATAGGAAGTTTCAGTATACTCCTACTTTATATTACAAATTGGTGTTTGCCAACAAATGACCTCCTGAAATCTTTCGGTGTTTTTTATAAAACCCTGTATACTGGATAGAACACATCTACATGTAGAAGCAGATATTTTTTTGAAAATATAAGGTACCTATGTAACGTTTATACATCAAAATGAGGCCTTCACTATAAAAAAAATAATATGTAATATATTGAGAGTTCAAGAATTTGCTCCATCGAACTACGACGGAGGGTAAGCTTCATTATCAAAGTTAGCACATTAAATTTTATCCATTAGAAGTGGCACTTTTAAAGATTACACTTCCACCCACCATGTTGTTTCATCTCCTTCATATTTGCTCCCGAATCTGCCAGCAAATAATCCGAGGGTTTACGAACACGGTGGTTGTGTTTTAGCCATTCGGCAACAACGGGGAGAGATTTTCCCAAATGTATTTGTACCTACTAGCTTTGCAGTGCATTTGTTATTCATTCATATTTTAGGAAAAAACAGAAGGACAATAAGCAATGTATTTACAGAAATAGTCAACATATTGATTACAGAATCTTTTTCTTCATTTGCGGTGCCTTTTCTGGCAGAACCAAGGACTGGTGGCCCATTGTTCATACAGAATAATATTTTTATACAGAATAAAACAATAATACAGAAAGAACGACTGACTTTCATTTTAGTGTTTTCAAGTTGCATGACCGAAGATTCATTTGATATTTCGATGTCTTTTACTAACGAATTAAACAATTCTTCTCGCCGACAGTTCGCAAATAATAAGAAAAAAGTTGCAGACTCAACCATCAAGTATTTTTCATCTGGTGCCTCGTTTATAAACTTTTCAACACTTGTTCATGTATGAAAATTTTTTATTTTTTGGGATGATATCCTTTAGTTTCTTGTTTTGAGTATACCACGACGTTGAAATATTCACAACTTCAACACAATTTTCAAAAAGGGCACCTGACTTGATCACTGACAATTTTCTCCAGAAAGTTGATGAGCTCCATAATTTTGTTTTTTCCTGTAAGTATGCTAAGAAAACAGGTTCATCGAAGTTTCCTTCTTCATTTTTCGATTCACACTAGGCCAGGATATTTGTAGATGCAATATCGCACTAATGGGCAGAGTTTTTGAGGTATTAGAGGTATCAAAGTTGCTCTCCTGGCAGATACATCAATATCCATAGGAACAACCAAATCAACACTTTCATTCATTATTTTACTATCGATAATTAAATCTAGCAGTCAAGAGTCACCATTGAAGGTTGATGTTAGCATACCCCAGAAAACCCTTCTGAGACTGATCCTGTTTTTGGTTTCCATTGACTGATTGCTCCGTGCAGCCAATGTTGATGTAGTTTTCTATGATGATAATGCAGTAATTTATTTTTGTTGTTTTTGCATTTCATCATTATGAATAAAACAAGATTTCTCTCATTTTCCCCTCAAAGAGCATGAACAGCCGGAATATGAGTCAATCATGATGATAATTGTAATCAATTGGGCTGTCAGTGTGCTGCTACTGAGTCAATAAAGTATTTGGGGTTTCTGATCTATGAACACCTACCTAGTAAAGCGGATTCGAAATTTTTAATGTGTTTTATAATAGACGCAACGTCTCAGAAAGAATGTTTTCGATTATATGAAGCTTAGGTTTTGTCCTTTTTGAGGAATTACATTGTGATATGAGGTGGTTGTGGTGAAAATAGCATGACAGGTTTGGACATAGTGCAGAGGGTCATAATCTAGAAGTTGGGGAACAGATCTTGAACTGAGAGACTATATTTAGAATCTCGGCAATTAAATATCAAACAAATATATGAAATCTTTCTGAATCAAATAAAAAAGAGAAAACAACTAGTATAACATTCATTTCAAACAGGACAGATACTTGATAAGAATCTTGTTATCTCATAATTCCAAAGAAAACATTTGCAGGGTAGCATTCTGTAGTATGGACCTGAATTTGATAGGCTTTTTCCCTTTGAATTGAGGACACCATTCAACGTATGCAGTGAGCTATGTAGGAGACCGAACATAGAGGGTGTCCCATAATTAGACCGACAAACTCGTAGTGAATATTTTGGAGCTAAGGAGCTAGAGCCATCTGGAGATGACTTAACTAATTGATCAATAAACTGTTTTTTGAGGCGAAGCTCTCATAAAATTATCAAGTAAAAAAAATTTATATTTCACCCACATCATGATTATTTACATAACGAGCATCGATTTTTTTCAAAACCGGTGCAACTCGGCGATTTTACACAAGAGCAGCTCTTTTCGAGAAAAAATATCAAAGTTTATGAATTTAATGTGAAACTTGTAAAAGGTAAAAAAGTAATCACTAAAAATACCCTTTACCCTTCCGAAATCATTGAGGTGAAAACAATGCACTCAAATCATTCGATGCGTATTTCTGATATTAGGCAATGTGTAAAATTTCAACACTTCTGATGATGCCATTTTGGAGATATGTGGCAAAAAGTGTTGCCTGGAAGTCATCTTCACAGGGCTCTGGCTTCTTAACGAAGCATTTTTGTATTATATGATCTTGGTCGAAGTGTATCAAATAATGTCTAGAACATCCACTAGAAATTTGTCGGTCTAATTATGGGACTGCCAGTATATGAGGTTGAACTGTGGTAGATTCGAGGCTGTTCTTACTGTGCTATATTCTTGAAGTTTGAATTCTGGCTGATTGTAAATTCCTTTTTTTTTGTTTTTCAGACCTGCAAAAATTTTCTTTCACTATGTGTGAGAGTGTTCATCATTATTTTTCGAGGGATGTGACAGTATAAAAGCTTGTTTAGACTGCACATTCTGCAACTGAACTCATCATTTGGTTCTTATGTATATTTTTTCTATAATGAATAAATTGAATAGAACTGAATCTGTTAGTAATCATAGCGTTTGCAACGTTTGCCAGTCTCAACGTTGTGATTATTTGAATAGAAAATTATTTAAATTGAAATTCAGTTCTGAATTCGCCTATTTCATTATCAAAAGAGGGCAGTTATACCAAAAACAATGAATTATATTTGTGTAATATTACTCCATTTGTTCATTTCACAAACTAAACATAACTTCAAACCATAAATAATAATCTTTTAATGAAAAAAATTAAAATAATAACTTCTAAATGAAAAAATTATTATTCATCACTAATCTGGTTTGATTCTTTGATCTAAAACATGTTTCAGATCAAAGTATGTATTGAAATATTCGTTAGGTACATATTTTCATTTTAAATGACATATGCCCAAGTTTCGTAGACCCAGGTGTAGGGAATACGAAAAGATTTGGAATTTCCAGTGTTCACATTTCCCAACAGATGTCGCACGTACAGAACACCTTCAGGAAATGCCAAATATCCCTTTTCAGTCTTCTTAAGCGATAATCTCTTCCTCTGGCCCCTCCCGGGCCCACAAATTGAGACAAGCCGAATCCGACTTTCCCTTATCTCCTCCATTATGAGATTCGACTCACCACTAAAAGTCAAATCGTCCCAAAACCTTGTTCACAAATTATCCATGGTCACCGGTGGGTCGACCGAAATGGTGGAATTCCAACGACAACAACTCAGATAAGACAGGCCAAAGAGAGGCTGATTTCACGTGCGAACCACGGCATGCTTTAAGTAGTCCAAATTGAATTGTCACCTTTTGAGAGCCGCAGATGGCCCATAACCTATAAATAACCCATGGGACCGAAGTGCTGGATTGTTTAGCAACATGTCGGGACAGACCTCCCATCGAAGGGTCCGCTGGACGCTGAGCGAGACCAAAGGGCCCCGCCGCATTGTTAGGGCCGGTGATTCAGCAGATGAAACTGAGGTGGGACGGAATTTAATCTCCTTTCAGGATTTTTATTGAAAGGACGCGTTAATGTCGAAGGAAATGCCCATTGTTCGGCGTTTAGGGAACCTGTTTTCGGAGGTCGGTAAATTGATGGTTTTCGAGATGTTTTTTCCATTATTCACTTTGAAATTGGGCGGAAAATTATTGTTTATACGGTGGGATGTCTTTTTGAGTGATGAAGGTGCTAGTTGCAATTCGATATTGACGGCACCAGAGGCTATTTCCGATTGATGAGTGGTCGATCGGATATTTCTAATAACAAATAATTATAATTATTCTTGATGAAATTATTATCAAGAATACAGAAAATCCTTGTAATGGATTGATGGCTCAAAAAATTCAGGATATTAAACAACATACTTTTGCGAAATATTGTCAGGAGAGGAATAACACTATACAAATGTGTTATTCCTGTTATGAAAATCCAAGCAGTGGGATGAAAAGTTCTGAGGAGAGTTGAGATATTTAGGCGAAAATTCAAATGCAAGCAACGAAATTCAAACAATTGAGAATTCATCGTTTGGTGCAAGGACAGCTGAACACCTGAACACCTCGATTTTCAGGCTTTAAAATGAAATTGTGGAAAATCTTTCGAACCAGTGAATTTCTTCTCCGCTTTTTCCATCCTTGTAAGTGCAACCCACTAGCGCGGGTGAGCACAACCCCTTGATTCTTGATAGGGATCAGAAGTGTCGCGACACCTCATTTTGCCAATCGTAAAGAGTACTCTCACTACTATCGAATCCTGAAATTTAGCTTCAAAATTTCCATCGATAACAAAATGACATCACAGGTAAACCAGTAGAAGAGTAATTACCAACATAACTACTAAATACCTTTAAAATGTGACGGAAACCACTAATATTTATTTATTTATTTATTTATTTATTTATTTACAAACAGGAACTCCACAGAAACCCATAATGGAGTTCACTACAATTACAAAAATAAATTTACAGAGTTATCACAAAAGTAAACATTATCATCAATCAGAAGCATACAATAACATAAATTCAAAAAAGGCATTTCAGGTTAAGAATAAATAACTTAAAGAAGTGTGTTCAGATATCCAAGTACTCTTCTCCTGAAGGTACACAAACCTATGGCCAGAATATCGATATGAAGGAGATGCCAATTATAAAACCGCATCACTCTTGGAAACAGTGAATTATAATAAAGGGAAGTGCGCGCTCTCGGAACAGCAAACAACAAAAATCTACGGTTTCGATAAGATGGAACATTAAAATTTATGTAGTTGATCAAGGAATAATTAAAATGATTGTTTATTGTCCTGTGAAGAAATACCTGATCAAAGAGAATTCTCCTCTTCTCCAAACTAATAATACCATATCTCTCTAAGCATACATTATAGTCAGCACTCAACAATGTCGGATTGTATCTATAATTCATCGATTTGATGAACTTTCTCTGAACCATTTCAATTCTATCTATATATTTGTGATAGAAAGGAGTCCAAATAGGAGTATTGTATTCTAACACACTTCTTACCAGAGAAAAATAAAGTATCATCAAGGTATTTACATTTTTAAAGCATTTAGATACTCTCAATACAAATCCTAACATTTTATAAGATTTGGTTACAATATGATCAACATGATCAGAAAAGGAAAATTTAGAGTCAAATATAATTCCCAGATCCTTTATATGGTGAACCGTTTCAACGATTTCATCATTTAACCTGAAAGGAAGCTTCAGGACATCTTTATTCCTAGTGAAAGTTATGTGCTTACACTTCTCAATATTAATGGTCAAATATCTAGCTGAACAAAACGAAGTGAGGCGATCAAGATCATCCTGAAACAGCCATAAATCGCGTTCATCCACAACCCTCATGAACACTTTCAAGTCATCAGCAAACAAGGCGAATTGAACACTCCGAAAACATAGGGAAACATCATTGATATAAATCAAGAACAGAAGGGGACCCAGGTGAGAACCTTGAGGTACACCCGATGTCACGCTTTTCATACCAGAATTAACCCCGTTTACCACCACAAATTGTTGTCTACCCGTCAGATACGACTCGATCCACCGAAGCATTTTATAGTTTAATCCGAATTCGGACAACAAAGTTATCAATGTGGCATGATGAACTCTGTCAAAAGCTTTAGCTATATCAGTGTATACCGCGTCTACCTGAAACCCATTATCCACATTTTCACAGACGTAATTTGAGAATACGGACAAATTAGACAAAGTCGACCTACCTCGAAAAAAACCATGCTGATTGGTAGAAATCTTTTGTTTCGCGAAAGAAAAAATCTGGTCAGTAATAATACTTTCAAAAAGTTTACCAAAAATGGACAATATTGATACAGGTCTATAATTACTTAAAATATTTTTTTTGCCACTCTTGAAGATTGGTACAACTTTCGCCAGTTTCCACTTATTTGGAAAAACTCCGTTCTCGAGAGATTTATTGAAAATCAACTGCAAAGGAAATCCCAAAGCAGATCCGCACGATTTTATAAATACTGGTGGAATATCATCAGGACCAGGCCCCTTATTCACATCCAATTTATTAATCTTATCCACTATATCAGAGTGTTCGATATTCTTCAAAAACATCGAAGAAGTGCACACGCCACCCCCCGAAATTAACACCGGTTTATCGGACGTCTCAAAGACACTCGCAAAATATTCGCTAAACCCGTCCGAAACCGCCCCATCACCGACAACGACATCATCCCCGACCAGCATCGCGGACGGAATCCTCCCAGACCTCCTCGCATTTCCCACAAACGACCAAAAAGATCTAGGACGGATAAATTCCACATTACCTTTTTCACTATTTTCTATGTTAATTCGTTATCGATTCGCAATACTATTTTCAAAATTAGTTATGGCAGCACCCCTCATCTCAATCATCATCAAAATCAAGGGGTTGTTCTACACGCCGTTAGGGGGTTGAAGTAACGAGGATGAAAAAAGCGGAAAAGTTGATCCCCTTCGAATCAGAAATTGATGGATCCGAGTGATTTTGCACATTTTCATTTTGAAATAATTGACACCCTTATTTCTATACGATATGAAGCAAGAAACCATTCGAAATGAAACACGCTTAGTATTTGACATACATTTCAACAGTAGATTCTCAAGGTTGATAAACAATTTTTTTATACCATTTTTTTTTATTCTGCCTAGACAAAAAAATATCTTTCATTGTGAGCTATAAATCTCCTGGGAGCATTCCACGAAAGTTTTTCGGAGTATTAGATTAACCGCTAGAACTTTAAAAAATATGAAGAGGAAATAATTTTCTCTAGGGGAAAAAAATGTTGCCTGACAGTGAATGAGCAATGAAAACTAACTATCAAAAGACTTATAATGTTTCGGAGTAAATATCAGACTTCCTCTTCAGAAAAAAATCACGATACTTTCAAAGTCGTGACTTTTTAATTTGTCAATTGATTTGATTAATGTGGAAATTTCCTAATGTCAATTTCTTTTCAATAAATTAATTAATTAAATTCTAGTTATTAACTAGATGAGTGATCAGATAATTATCTACATTCAATAAAACACAATTGTATGGATACCTACTCTAATTTGATTGTTGTGTTTCCATTATCTAATGAACTTTATTTTTTCCGCAAACATAGTAAATTGAAAATTGCAAACCACTTTGTGTTTTAGAGGGAGGTCTTATATTGATTTGAGACAGCCACATAAGGAATCATATTGCAAAAAAATTGAGTATTTCTGATAATTACTCAAAAATTTTTCCTATATTCCTTATATTCAGCCATTAATAATTAGTGAATGAATTTACGTAGCAGCGTTTCCATTATTGTATATTTTTATTGATTTCAATTCAGTGACTAGAAGTGAAAAAAAATCTTGAAAAGAATTCAAAAATTTCACAACAATCGGTTAAAATACGACAAAGGAACTATTTTTAAAACACAGAAAATGAAAAAATTGAGTACCCAACAGTGCAATATAGTTAAGTCAATGAGGACAAAAATAGGGCATTTCCGAATTCTATCCTAATCGTTCAATTGTGATGAAATTTTGGGAATCAGCTCTTCTTACCTCCTACTTCAAAGTCTACCCAAAGTAGATATATGCTTATTATTTTTCAGGAGTTAAAACTACCCCTTATTGCCAAAACTTATTGTAACTTGAATAAAAGTAATTTTTGGGCTTTGATAGCGTTTTATGAAGTTGAATAAAGGTCTTCATATACTGTAAGATCGTATAAACCACCCCTTTCCAGCATAAAACATGCAAAAAGGGGGTTTATTAATATTTTCATTTGATTCAAATCAATTTTATAACAGTGTATTGTGTCAACCCTATTTTTCGTTGATTTTATTTTTCAACCCCTGAACTAAAAGCAACCTCTCTCTATAAAAATAACAATTAAAATTAAATTTGAACATTTTATTTATTTATCACTTCATTTAAATGAAATTGATATTTTTTTGGCAACAATTGCATTAAATTCTGTGTCACTGTCGTCATTGTCAATCGTTTCTTCATCATTTTTGCCAAAGATTGGCAATAATTTTTTTCAAATAAGTATATGTTAGGTATTTCTTCAAGTTGAACTTTCCTTAACTCGAGCATTTTTGGCTTCTCCTTCAAGTTTGAGTTATAGAGGTTTGACTGTATTCTAAATTTTTTTTTTCAGAATTTACATGCAGTGAGAAAGAGAAGGAGACAAATTGACGGTAAACCACATTCACATCTGCGCCGAAATTTGCTCCAAAATTGGAGAAAAAACTTCTCTATTTTTCACAACAACTCCCTTCAATTTGAAGATACTTTATCCATTCAAAAATCATTTCAAAGGAAAGTTAAAATACTACAAACCATATTGATCACATCAATTCAAAATCTTTAGGTTTCGAAAGGTAATAGGGTTAAAGGGAGCAAGAAAGACGATACTCGCGCTATCAACTTAAAGTAGTGATATCTCTGTCAATTTTCATGGTACAGGAAAAAAAAACAAAAATCTCGTTGAAAAAACCCTACATTTTTGTACTAAATCATTTTGTTACTTGTTCTGATTGTTTAAAATTTTTTTGCTCGCTCATTGTTTGAAATTTTGTTTCAACTGGCTTATACCTGACAAAAAATTACACCATTATTTTAAAATCTTTCTATTAATTTTGTTCGAAAGACGAAAAACAACTTTTAAAAAGTTCAGAAAATCCCAATTCGGTCGACTGTGGTTTTGTAATTGAAGAATACATCAATTTCATTGACTGGACTGAAATGGGGTTGTAGAGTGCAAGACATATGCTATGAGTTTTGACTTCGAAACTTTGTTGGGGATCGTTGGGGTGAACATACTTTCCCTAGAAAGAGTTTTGGCATATATCTCGAGAACAATGAATTCTGAAGAAAAACATTCGAGGAAAAATTAGTGTGTATTGAATTCTCATAAGAATAAATAAATGAACAAACATTTTCGACAAATTAATGATCAATAATTTTAGGAAAAACATTTTTTCATCCCCTTTTCTTGTCAAAAATTCAAGTATGTATTTCAAATAATCACTTCTTGAAAAAGTTATCATAGACTGAGCGACTGAATTGTAAGACGTTGAATTTCCTTCAATATGTTAATCTCTATGCTAGTTCATCTTCAGCCATTCGAAATTTTGAAGATTTTAAGATTTATACTCGCCACCTTTGGGAGGGAAGCATAAGACGAAAGGAACATTTTCGAAATACTCCTTTACAAACGTTCTTGTCAAATTTTTCGGGATTTTTAGGATCAAAGTCTCTATTAATGATTGCGACATTCGGTGGAATCAAGATTATGAATCAAATTCACCCAACGGACTCCGTACCTCATAAGTTTACCAAGGATGGACGTGCAGACAGAGGCCCAATAAAGGTTCAAGAAGTACCACCAAATACCAGAAACCATCACCGCCTTCTCGCCTTCTTCTTCTCTCACATACTTCATACCGCGATCGGGCTTTTTAATTCGAAAAAAACTGATTCCGGTCCAAGATTAGGGGCAGTAAATCAGGGATCACAGCGGACGCACTGCGTGATGTAAATTGCCGTTTCGGCAAATATTTACTCAAAGGCAATTTCGTCTATTGTGTCAAGGGCTTGGTTCTTTTCATCTCGCATGGGATTAGGGATACCTTTGACAAGCAGATTTATGTACAAGTGTTGTCGGACAATATGGTCGAGTACCGACGAAGGTGAGATATACCGGAGTGTTGGAACTACCTTTGGGCTACTGCAGGAACGCCAGTGGCGGCTCGTGCGCAAATAAATATTTATTTAAAAAAAGGGTCCAAGAGATCATAGCAGCTTTGCAATGAGGAATGTTCACATTTTTCAATTTCTACATATTCCTATTCTCCGTAGAAAATGAAAATATTGTGTCCAAAAATTATTTGAATACTTCAAATAGCGCCCGAGATATCGAGTTATAAACATGAGTTCGATGGATCCGTGTGACGTCACTTTACATCCAACGACTTGCGAGGTTCAGTACGTAGCCGGGTCCAATATAAGGGCCTCTCGTCTCACGGAGTGCGATTTGCGTATGTAGTATGACGTTACATCGCCGCGAGGTATTGAATATTCACGGGGTTGTAAAATCCGAACTACGAGGTCTTTTCGACTGAAACAAAAACTAGTGATTTCATATACATATAGGTTAAACTGTGACGAAGTTTCGATCGATTTTGCATACCAGTGAACATTCCTCATTTTGACATGTTGATCTCTTGAACAAATTGAGCCGAGTACAAACTATCTTTCCCTCTTTAGCTGAAAAATGTCTGCATCAAAGCAAACACAGCTGTTAAATTTGTTAATCTTCATCTCATATTGAGCTCGAGTTGTGAGTTCCAATCAAAATGATCGAATATATGATTGAAAGTACACTGCGCAAAAAAATTAACGCACATTATGTTATCCACTTTCAAAGTTTTTCTTCAATAAAGATGTTTTTTCACAACAGGAATAAAAAAATCAGATTTTGAATCAGTTGTTCTGGATCAATTCTAGTGGTCAACAGTTTTTCTTTCGTTTGATTTTCTACACTGGATTGATATGCAACGCGAAACACGCAATTTGATCCAAGAGAAATGTGCCCAAGCGGTAGTTTTGCGAGAAGAAGGGTGGACATACACAAGAATTGCAGGAAGGTTTGGAGTTTTCCATACAAGTGTGTCCAGAATGTTGCAGCGATCCAGGGAGACATGTATGAATGTCCGAAGACCAGGACAGGGTAGACCACGGGCAACAAATGCCATTCAAGAACTTTACTTGAGAGTTTCTTCGTTGTTACAACGGTTTGCAACCGCTCGCCTCCTTCAAAATCAGCTTGAGCAAACTCATGGGGTGCAAATTAGCACTCAGACAATAAGAAATCGCCTCAGAGAATATGATTTAAGGCCTCGTGTTGCGGCAAGTGGCCCAGCTCTTACCCCAGACCATCGAAGGCGCGTTTGGATTTTGCGAGATTGGTAAAGAGTTCTCTTCACAGATGAGTCTAGATTCTGCCCTTACCATCGTGATCGACGTTTCCTTGTATACAGACGTCCACATGAAAGATATGCTCAGTGCAATTTCCTGAATACTACTGGTTTCGGGGAAGGATCGATTATAGTATGGGGTGGAATATATTTGACTGCTCGCACAGACCTAGTAGTCGTTGATAATGGAGCTATGAATGCTGATAAGTATATAAGGAACATTCTTCAAGAACATGTAGTGCCATTTGCTCCTTACATTGGTGAAAATTTCATTTTTATGGACGATAATGCCAGACCCCATCGTGCGCGCATCGTTCAGGAGTACCTTCAAGAGGTTGAAGTCTCTCGAATGGAATGGCCAAGCAGATCTCAGTCCGATTGAGCAGGTTTGGGACAACCTCAAGAGAAGGCTGAGAAGTCCAGAAAATTATCCAGCTACTCTTAATGACTTAGGAATCCAAATCGGAGATATCTGGAAAGGTTTAGATCAAAACATTTTAAGATCACTCATTTTGGGTATAAACCATCGTTGCCGAGCTGTAATTAACGCAAGGGGTGGAAATACCAAGTATAAAATCACTTATCATCATTTCAGTATTTTGAAAATTGTTCATTTCTCTTCTTTCACATAAGATTAGGTGAAATCCTGAATTTTTCTTCCATTTAATGTGTCTTGTTTCGTTCAAAACCTTTCCGAAAGAACATAAGAAATAAGTTATAAGTCAATGTAGAGTTAACTTTTATTAAAATTGAGATTTTCAGAATGTGCGTTAATTTGTTTGCGCAGTGTAGATTGTCAATGAAACTGAAAGAATTTTACCCAATTTTATCTGAATAAATCTGCCGATGTTCTAGAAACGAAAAAATATCAGCATTTTCTGCAGATGTGATGTTTTCTGTCTGCGAGTTACACATTCATTGAAAAAAGAGCATTTTGGTCGAAAATAGGATAGTTTCCCTCATTTTCTCGCATGAGGAATCAGATTAAGGGCCACTGCTAAAATCTAATAGAGTAGAAGAGGATTTAGTCAGTGATTTTTAACATATGAACTGGAGAGATAGAGGTAGTTTTTTTATGCTGCTAGTTGTCGCCATTTGTATTCTCTTGCTCCAAATTACATCACTTGCAGGATAAAGGGAAGAAGAAACTCATGAAAATTTTATCTCTTCATTCCTCATGATGAAAGATCTGTGTGCCTTTAAATTGAGCACGGAATTCATTTCGATTATTACTATTTCCATTTAATTTATGTTTCAAGAACGTTAGCTGTACGGCCTTAGTGGAGTCAGAGAATTTTTATGTTTTCTCATTTTTAATTTTCTTAACATGGATCCTTTCTGCCCTACTCATGCATGCAAACGCCGTCAATGTTATTGATGAAAAATCCATAAGGCCTTGGCTGTTACCTCGTGATTATCCAGGATTAGCTTTCCCATATGAATGCTTCTTATATCTGCATACCAGCTGTTTCAACGTTTGAGCCACAGAGCCCGCAAATATCATCTGCTGACTTTACCATGCAGTATAAAAAATATCAGCAGTCCCACTATCATCCAAAGCTAGAAAGAGTTTCTGGAGAAGGAGAAAACTGAAACAGAAACACTCTGGCAGAATCTCCAAGGGTTGGATCACTCCAAAACGTTCCTTCGGAATTTCAGAACTGCAAGATCCAAAAGATATTTGGATCTCAGTAAGAACCAACTACCCGCCTCACTGGCTTTCCTACAGGGCATTCTCGCCTTAGAAAGCACTTGCTGAGAATGGGCGTATCGGACACTGACGAGTGTAGATTCTGTGGGGAGGAGGAAGAAACTCCTATTCACCTAGTCACAGAATGCTTTGGCATTGTAAGCCAAAGGAAACAATGCTTTGGTCAAGAGACCTGTAGGAGTGAGGAAGTAGTCTTACTGAAGCCTTCCGAAATATTGGATTTCATAAGATCTCTGGGACTGGAAGGCGAGCTGTAAAGCTTTGTCAGGGGGCACAATAAACCATAAGGTCGCAGTGGACTGTAACCCCTTTTTAAACATCGAACTAACTATCATCCGAAGCTCAGTTTCTGGCAGCTTCAGGAGCTTTCCATTCTATGTCAGTAAAGACATCACATATTTCTTTGTCTGAAAAAATCCAGGAAGAGAGTCTTTCTGTTATCCAACTACCATTGTTGGATCGCTGCTTCACATTGGTGTTTTTCAAGAGTTTGATGCCTTTTTCGCAAGTTCGTCCACTCTTTCATTTCCTTCAATTCCGCAATATTCTGGTACCCAAAGTAAAGTAACTCAATCGCCTATGACCAGTTACTTCATGGTATTATGGCAGAGACCTCTGGCTGTATTTTTCCAGGAATAGGATTGCTGCGACAGGAAAAACCTAGAAACGACTCCAATGGAGCTTGAATCTTTATGATATATCAGATATCTGGGATGAATGAATGTTCTTAGGGAAAGAAGTGAGTAAGCTGCCAGAGTAAAGTAAGAAAGCTGGGAGTTAGCCTACATATTGAAAGGGTAATGAGAAACAGCATCAGTTCGAGAGTTTTGTTTCAGAAGTTTATTTTTGATTAAATCAATCAAACCCAGGGTCGAAATAACCTTGTGAGAAAGAATTAAAATATCATCGACAATAAGGATGCGACACAGGGCAACACATTATAGAGTTTAATGAAATATCTGAAATAACCAACATTGGTATGACTATGTCAGGAAGGTTAATGAATATTTGAATCGAATATCTATTCCAAAATCTTCGGTTGAAAAAATGCTGAGACACTTCTTGAGAGTTTTCTAACATCTTGAGGATCTAGATTCTCCTATCGATCGGAAAAATGAATGAACGGAATCAATATTTAGATCTAAAACTTATAAACCACAAGTCCAGGAGAATGAGTGAAATTGAAAATTAATTAATTGAAGTAACCAGAAAAAGGAGACCTTGAATTTGGTGAGCATAAAATCAGTCAGATTTATAAAATAAATTCCAAATTGGTCACTATCTCAAAAATGAATCTGAAACGTTATGTTAAGGTATAGACCAGGCTAAAAATAGTAAAAAGAGAAAAAAATAATAAATATAATGAAATAGCTGAATGAAACACAATCGGAAAAAAAATTAAGAGAGAAAAATTTCGGGCGTTCACATGTCGGGAAGTCGAAGGAAGTGAGCTTTTAAGGGTAAAAACGTCCTGTGTTATGAAGCTGTAGATAATGAAAAAATCCACAACTTTTGTATTACACTTTCTCCACAAGACTTGAAAATAAATGTGAAGAATTCAAATAACCTGGTTTCGTTTTTTAACGTGTACAAAAAAAAATTCACACAATTTGGTAAATATTTATATATTTAGTTTTTCAAATTATTTTCTTTCATTAATATAGAAAAAGCAGCTAATTGTCTATCGAAAATTCTCACTCAAAAATATTTGCATTCTCGTTGAAATCTGTACTTTCTGATGGTATGAAAAAATAACTATGACTATGGCAATTGTTCTCAGAAGATGCAAAAAACTTTGCTTCAGCTGTGAAACTGGTCATAACAGTTTAAAAGGTGCCCACAACTTCATCTGAATCATTAAATTTCTAGTAGGTTTCTTCTTCCACATTCGAGCAAATTTTTTCTGGGAGGTCTCAGCATATTCCTGAAAACTCTCCGAGACTCTGAAACAAGAAACAATTAGAAAACAATTTTTACATGAAAGAAGAAAGACCCCTGCCTAAAAAATTTGAGCACTAATTTGTCAGGGGCCAAAACTTTCCACGAAGAAATTGTTGCCTAACAATGAACAAAAACCAAACACTTTGAACTTCGAGTTTATAGGTTCGTCCTCAACTCGAATCAATTTTGTAATAAATAAATAAATAAATAAATAAACTTTGGAGCGTAACGTTTCGGAGTCTAAATCTGACTCTTTCGTCAGACAATTTCTATTTTTCATACAACTTCGCAGAATCGTGACAATATTTTGATTTTTTAATTGACAATCATGTCAATTGATGTCTGAGTTGAGTATTCCTCGGAGTTTTCACTAAATTTCGAGAAAAAAAATTTTTCAAAGGATTATAAAAACCCGAAAACTAGATTTTTAAAATAATCCACATGAATTATGCGGTTATGTTTAAAAAAGTGTAATACAAAAGTGGTAGATATTTTTGTTTCATATAACTTTTTTTCATAGTTTTCGAAATATAAATTCATTTAAAATAGGAATCTTCATTTTAAAGACACACAGATCTTTCATCATGATGCTGGAGAAATGAAATCAAATTTGATCACTGGGAGAAGGGATATTGCAGAGATGATGAACAATGCTGAAATCGCCTAAATTTCAATTATAGGGTGCTTAGAAAAGTAGTATAAGTCAGAATTGGTAGTTTTGGTAAATCAAGTTTATTTGTATTCTTTGTGGGTCTATTATAATTTGATAAGTTATACAATTTTCGAAAAAACATATCAACAGAAAACATTCATTCATTTTGAGAAAATATCTAACTGAAAAATTTAGGAAAAAAATGACTTATCATCATTGAACCAGATAAAATACAGGACTTATACTAATCGCCACAAATTATGAAATTGAGAGGTTATGAAATCTGAGTACAGGCCCTGACAAGTCGCGATGGAATCATAACGGTATAAGTAGACTTATATTATTTTCACTGAAGGTTCAAAAAATATAAGTGCATCTTATATGGAATCTTCTAGAAGAGATATACTATTTTGTATTTAGTTACATTCTACCTTGTAATATTGCAAATGACTTATTTTCTTTACCAGAAGGTGGAGTTCATTATTACGGGGCATATGTTATTATGGGCATATGTTATTTTGGCCATTTGATGACTTATTCTCCTTTTCCCGAGCACTCTAGAATTTTGTTCTATAACTTGAAAACAAAAGAGGATAGAGTAACGTGGTTTATCTCCTCATGAGTTTCTTGAAAAAAGATGTCCAGAATCTTACGGTTCAAAAGTTGGAGTTCAGAAATTTTCCCACCCTGTACAATGCTGCCGTCCTAAGGAAAAGTGCCGTATCTACAAGAATTTGAATTTTGAGATTTTTAGTTCTATGGGTTCGAGACCTAATAAATTTTTCCTTCTGCTTAACAAAAATGCAGTATGTACGTTCGTAAAACTCAAATTCATCAGGAATTGGTTACCGCATGTAAGAAATTTCAGGAGTTTCCTAAGTAAAAAACGCCGTATCCACCTTTTACATACGGCGCTTTTGATTAGTGAATTCTACATGCGGCACTTTTGCCTAGTAACACTCGACGCGCCCAGTTTGTTATGTACATACTGCAGTCTTGCCAAAATTTCTTTCCGTTTGTATTTATATAAAAAAAATTAAAAAATATAAATAGGTATATATATATATATATATATATCAAATTTTTGTTCTATTTTTTTTATATTATTTTCAATAAAAGTGAATTTCGAATTCATTCTTTATTTTGTGTATCATTCATGGGAATTCTACAGATACGGCGTTCATGTTAAAAATTTCGGCATAAGAATATCCGAATTTCCTTAACAAGGACGCCGTATCTGCATTTTTGTTGTATTTGAATGAAAAAAAAATTAAAATAATAATCTCTATAGATTCATGAGGTATCTTTTACATTACATACACTTATTTTTACAAAAACTATTTCTTCAATTGTTAAGGGGAATGATGTGAACTTATTTTGCTGTTTACTCCGACTTTGTGTTTTTGTAGATACGGCACTCTCGCTTAGGACGGCAGAATGACCCCGAACATCTTCGAGACCAGCCGAGAAAGCGACTTATGTCAAACTGCGAAGAAAACCCACATTACCGGCCAATCTAGCCTGGACCATATTAACCTATCGTGTTTAAATTCTAATGAATATTCATATTTGACAAGGAGAATTATGTAAGTTATGTTTCGATGTTATTGACCTATTAAATTCAAATAAGTGGTAACCAAATAACGATTTCTAGATCTCTCTAATTTCTTGTTTCATTTTCAAAAATGCTTATGATGTGCGATATTATCCGAAATAGCGCAACAACCTGAGAATTTCCATAGTTAAAATTTTTCAAAGTTTGGTCGACGTGTGTAATTCCAGCTTGCACGCCACTGGGTTGGAAATTGGGCAACTCGCGGTGGTCCAACAGTGTGAATGGGCCATGAGCGGCAGCGCCACTTTGACAACCACTCAATGAAAAGAAATCCCAACTTCCCTCCCCTCTTCAACCACCCCCTCTCGGCGAATTGAGACGTCAGGAAATGCCTGCGAACAAAGGCACCCTGTAAATATTTCACCTCCAAAGTTGATACGATACTCTTCATCATTATTATTATCGCAAAAGGTGGTGCCATCAAGAAGACGCCACCGCCCAATCCTCCACAATACAACAAAAAGGAAGGCATTTAACGAAAAGATTCGGCCGTTGTTTGGTTTTATTGTGCCCGTGAAGTCTTTCATTCAGTTCTTTCGGAGGTCTTTTGTTGCTTTTGGCAAACAACCAAGCCATGAACGTCACTTCCGTTCTGGCTTTGGATCCGTGTAAATTGGGATTTCACACTTTGGGATGGGCACTCTAGAATGTGACAACAACCCTGGATTTCACCTGGCATGTTCTACAACTCGACCATTCATGAGGATGCAACTACAAAAGGAGCTGAAACTATTAGCGGCCTTAAATCTGTGTTTTGGTTAAGATAATCCGCTGTTTTACGCTTCACGGAAAGCCGAAGGAGTATGAAGCAATTAGGACTCTGCTTCAGGTGGTCGTTGATGGGGCTAATAATCGATAGTGGGTATTTTCCGTAGCAACCAATCACCCCATGAAGGTGATAATACTTTTAGAGTGTCATTATTTGGAGATTTCGTAAAATTTCATGTGATACGTAAAGTTGGTGATGCCCTCATTGCCAACAATTCCAGCTATGGTTCAAAAAATTATACATAGATAAGGCGGAATGGACCAACAATAAATATTAAGATTTTATATTCTCTTAGCGATCGATTTCGGCTTGATTGCCTATCATCAAGCCAGCTGAAATACGAAACTTACAAACATAAAGTGAGTAAATCATTTGAAGAATAAGATGGTCAGTCTAGCAAAATTCAGTCAAATTTCATTATTCTTAGGAAAAGGTGATCTGTCGCCCCTCCTCTAATCTAATCTAATCTAATCTAGGAAAAGGTAACTAACAATAATTAACCGTCCAAATGTGAAATACCGTTAACAAGAGTAATTATTTCTTTATGTCGATTTCATTCAATATTATGGGGTGATAAAATATCATCAAGAATTAATTTTACGATAAAACATGTCTTCTAGCGAATTAGGAAGATGAGAGAAACGAATGGACATAACATCTAATATTTTTTCTTTAAACTCCGATATATCATTTAAAAGGTGATTATTGTCTTTTTTCTTGAGAATTTCATACTGTTCTAAGAGCATTTTTTTTATAGTAGTTTTCTTTATGTATCAATGAAAAATTGTGTATTGTTGTCTTATGTCAACTTTCTATTAAATAGCTACCTACAGCTAAAGATTTAGTTCTGTTTTTAATGTGTTCATTTAATCTTATTTTGTCTGAGCTAGTTGTCATGCCTGTATACAAGGAGAGGCAATCACTACAAGCAATCCTGTACCGCTACAACAATCATTGTTAATCTCAGACTTATTAATCAGCATGATTTCCAAAGTTCGTTGTAGTTTATTGAATAAATATATCTTCTTCGGGAAGAACTTATTCTATCATCAAATCTTTCACAATATGGGATACCAATATATTTTTGTTTAATTGAAATCAGAGGGTATTTTTTCTCAAGAAGCATTTTCTTTTATATTTATTTATATATTTCATTCATTTTAATATATTGTCAATATATGTTTCAAGATAATGATTCGATCATGCAATTTTCTATATTGCATTTATTTCTTTGTCATAGTTTACTAGCTGGCCCGGCAAACTTTGTTTCGCCTCAGAGATACATAAAGTTGTATCATTATTGGTAGGAGGTATATTAGGCAAAGTTAAAGTACAAAATATACAAAAAATTTAATTACACTGAAATAGGTAGGTATGTACATTGTTATTCACATGAAAAGACCTCCCTTTATTTAAGCGGTACCTTATTATTATTCAAAAAATGTCCCATTGTAGTACCTTTGTTTCCGGGTGCAAGAATAATAAGAGCAGAAGATTTGCCGACTTGTGAACACGCAACATATAACTGGCCATGAGAAAAACAACTATTTTCTAGATTTATGCCACACACAGTCAAGGACTGGCCTTGGGATTTGTTAATTGTCATAGCAAACGCTAGACGAATTGGAAATTGAATTCTCTTGAACTCAAATTTCGAACGTATGTCATTGCATCTTGTGCATATTCATGCAAGAACGCGGGCTGCCAATATACGTTGCTGGTAAAATTGTCAATCTACCTACATTGGCAGCATTTCCTTGAGTAGCGATTGCATCTCGAAAATGAATATATTCCTCTGAATGTAGTTTAGATTAATTCCGTCTGATAAAAGTGAGGCGCTCTGTTTCAATTTCACAATACATATCGACACAATACTGCTGCAACAATCCACGAAATCTCAGCAAATAGTTATCAGCATTTTGACGAACCATTAAACGAAATGAATAATAATTCATCGAGCTAACATTCTTGGTGGTTTCTTGGCCTCAAATCAAATAATTCAAATTTTTATTAAGTAGACATTTTAAATTTTAATATAGGTACTCACCATTCAATGGATTTATCATCTTGATATTGAAGTGATATCCATCATCACTTATCCGAAACATTAGCGGGTATTGTAGTGCATCGTATGAACGGTGTTTTTTCATATATAGAAGATGTAGGGGCGTTGAATTGGCATTCATGTGGTCCAATAGGTCATTTATCTGCTTTAATCACAACCTTGTGATCGTCACTTGGCAGTTTTAAACAATCGAACCAATGCATGATATTCTTCAATTAGTTGCTGCAAATCTTGAAGAATTATTCTTCTCACATCTGCATTGATTGATTGACGTTGATCAAGTTGATCATCCATATTGCTTATGAAGTACCTAAATTTGGAGGAATTCATGTTGTGTATCTTCAAGTGGTTGTAATGATCCAATTCTATGGTGATTTCGGCCTTGGATTTGAAATAATTAATGTGAATATCATATTCTTACGTTGAATGTTGGATTGAATCCACGTTCTTGAATTGTATCTGCTCCAAATGAAGTCATTTGGAAACACCCTTTGTATTTTTGTGTGTTCGATAGAAAATGCCTTGATTCGGATGTTTTTCCACGGAACAGAGAATGCAATGATTCAGGTGGAAGAGGCAATAATGGCAATTTCTCTTTGCCATTTTGACAGCACAATCAAGACGTTTACGCAACTCAAAATATACAGTAATTGATAAAAAATGAGGATTTGTTCATAACATTTCGTCCTAAGATAGGTGAAATAACACATGGACTCAGATGCGTTAATATTATATTAGAAAATATAGTTCACCGAATTATAATCAAAAATAATACTTTCACGCAAGCGTTTTTAACCGGAGCGACATCTATTGGCGTTATTCGCAAGAAAGAAAATTATTTCCTATTTTTTTCCATTTCATCAAAATTTTCAGGGTTTTATGGTATTTCATGTTAACCCCGCCGTAGAAGAATCCAACAAAAAAACTTTCATTACAAACAGTTCATCCAATCTAAATGGTGTAACCAACAATATGGCCCACTGAATTTTATATATTAAGATTTAAGGTACTAGGACATTCGACATTCGAAAGTCTCTACAACAGGAAAATAGAAGCTGAATTTTTAAAGGAGTTTGAGTGGTATTACCCAAAGGAAATAATAATAACATCCGCCTGTGTTGGTTTTCCATAAATATCCTATGTTAATGTATTATTCCACAGTTGCAGAATTTCAGTAATAATATCAACTTCAGTTAATTGTCTGATGCCTTCCTTAATATCAATTTCAGATCGAAAATAAATATTCTTCAATTCGACCATTCACAAGAATGGAGCTTATCAGCAGAGTTAAGCAGAGGGTGTACAATGAAGAGCTTTACATACTTCTACATCAACATCAGAAAATGTCTCCTCTATCTTTCCTTACCAATATAAAGAATGATTCATCCATTCTAACCAAACTTTCATTCAACTATATTTCTGGTACTGTGAATCAGAATTAAATAAATCTTTCAGAATTTGTAATACTTTGTGGCATCTTTTGGATTATGTACACCAAAAATCCTATTTTCAGTACCGCACTCAGGAAAATCAATTTTGACTGTCGATGTAAAAATTCCCTATACCCCCTATAAAACTTATATGGGTAACTTTTTTTTTTAATTAATTTGAGCTGCATAATCAGGCAAATAGAACGCATGCATTCAATTTTTTGTCACTCACTTTCGGACTCCGGAATATTTTTTTCAAATATCTATATTTCAAGAGATATTGATGAATTATTTTGCACTCAGGATTTGAAACTATTAATATCTATTTGAAAATATCGACGATTTTGGTTCGACCCTTCTGCAACAGTCTCGTCTTATCCTCCTCAAATAAAGTTATTCATTAGCCTCATCATAATCTGAAATGGACAGGTACCACAATCTCATTTTGAAGCGGTAAAATCACTGACCGACAGTGCGTATCCATAATATCATGCCGCCTTTCCACACACGGTCGCATATTTTAAGAAAACAACATTTTCGTAACCTCAAAACTCAATTATCCCGAAGCACTCCAGCCTAATTTGATCCCTGTCCGTTTGAACTTTCCGAAAACGTTCTCTGGTAGGTATACATCTCGACGAAAAAAAATATAGATCGATTTTACAGTTAAGAAGAGGCTACCGACCAGAACGTTCATTTATATTCAGGAATTGATTGACTCGATGTACCAAAACACCCTCATCACCGCCTGAATGCTAAATGAATAATATTTCATTTAGTCGGCACCTTTATTGAGACATTCGTGTAGATACATTAAGAGGGCCAAGGATTTACGATAACCCATTGAATAACTTATAGGATACTCTTAAAATTATAAGGAGATTACCTAGGTCTTTTAGCATCTGTAAAAATTCAACCGCCTGATGAATATAGTAGAACCCAGGAGCGTATTTCGCTCTTTTCCTTTCTTCACTTTTTCCTTGTGAAAAATTATCCTAGTTTACTTTCCATCAGTAACATAAGAGTTGCAGGATTATGGTAACTGATTAGAAAAACATTACTTTTTCGAGTGTGAGTTAACGGACCAAAGATATATACAATTCAGTTCAGTTTAGTTATGTTTTTATATAATAAAAAATTATATCGAGATTTTAGAATTTATTCAGTCTTCGGCACTCAAAAATGGCTTTAATTGATTCAGATCCCTCTCGCCTCATTACAAAAGAACGTGAGTATCGGTGCATGTTTTCCATGGATTCAGCATATACAGCTTTGGTCAAGATTCATCTAGATATGGCACATATCCCACGAGAGGAAGAGAAAAAATTGGTAAATTCAAATTGTATAAGATAAACAAAAAAAGAATTTTTGGATAATTACCCCCGCTTGAGTTTTTTTCCAAATGAAATCGATTAGCGCTTAGTCGGTAACTGACCCTCAGTAACGCATGGAAGAGAGAATAGTATATTCTAAAACAAGTTGCAGAATGAGCTTCTATTCCAACACGAATGCGAAAGCATGAGTGTTTGAATTGCCTTCTGCAACGAGTATTAGACGATATTCTCTCTATTTCAGAAAGTTTTGTGGAAAATTCTCGAAATTCAAATAAAAATTCACATTAGTGACTTTTTATTGTATCTTGGCAGTTCGTGTCACTAACGAAATTTGACAGATTGCGGAATTTGAATTGATTTGATTCGAAAATTGAGTGGATCGGAGGTCAGTACTGACAACCACAAAACAAAAAATATAACTGTATGCTAATGAGTTTCATTACAGCACTACTTTTAGTACTGTAATGAACTCATTACGATACTGAAATAGAGAAAATCTTATTATGCAGTCACGTTATTCGTTGATAATTCGTGGATACGATACGATAGAGATTAGATTTCTCATTTTGAATAGCATTCATTGATATTTTGAGCAAATAATGAGTTCTTTGGACTATAGATGCAAGTAAATTTTCAAGACATTGCTTGTTTCAAGCAACCTAAACTACACTCACATTTAGAAGAGTAACTTTTTTCTGAAGACAAAAATAAATCATTGATATTGAAAAAATTCAATACTGGACGTTGTTTTTTTAAATTGGACAGGAGTATTCCAGTTATTGAACATAATATTGTGTCAATTTTTTTATTTGTATTTAAATATAGTGTATTTAGCATATTCATCTTTTTACATTTTGAACAATTCATCAATTTTGATTTCCCCTCCGTCATTTCTATCAATATTTTCAACACTATCAACGTTTTCATCACTTTCTTCTGTGAAGCAAACGTGGCACATGAAAAGATCATTGTCTTCCCAATCAGGAACATGCTCTTCATTTTAAATGCAAAGAAGATGAAACATTATTTAAAAATAATACATATGAGATATTCACTTTGTTCAATTATATTTTCCCTACACACAAAACAATTTTCATTTTTTATAACTTGTTTCTCTCAAACATTTTCTCTCTAAACTCTTCTTCTTTTTCTTCAATTTGAGATATTTTTTGGCCTCAAAACCTTTAATGTAAGATCTTGAGGTTATGGCATATGAAACGCGTTCCACATCGCACTTGATTTTCCGTTGGGGTTTATCTGATACACTGATACCGCCTTCTGCGTCCAAAGTTGAATATAGGCCAGTAAACAAAGGTCTGAAATCACTTTTTTGCGGAAAGAGCTGCATTTTGGATATAATGATTGTCACAAGAGCAGGTTCCCAAATTTTCAGGAACCTTGGGAAATTCGTGAAAATGTCGAAAAAGTTACGTTTTCTCTAAAACTAGAAGGATTATCGAAAAAAGTATCAAACAAAAGTTGTAGAGCGGAAAATTCTAGTAAACTTGATGGCTTTTCGCATTTTCGTGGTGTTTTTATTGACTAATTATTATTTTACAAAATTCTAAATGACAGATATTTCGATGAAATTTTATATTCTTGCATGGATGGGAACATCTAATTACCCGGCAACATCCGATTAGAAAAAAATCAGGTGTAAAATCACAAGAAAAACAAATATAAGTGCAGTTTTCTAGCAGATTTGAAAGAAAGCTATCTTCATTCTTGAACTCGCATAGCATTGGTAAGGGTGCTGGCGCATTTCGCCCTGCAGTTCATAAACATATATATACATCATAAAAGGGAATAATAAAACCCTCGGTAAAACCACAAGCTCTCTTGGAGCGTCTTCGACTCGGTCTTCGGCTATCCGAACGCAATGAAGTTAGTCTCTGCACCTCTAATTAGTCAATATTAACAACACGAGAATGCGAAAAGCCATCAAGTTTACTAGAATTTTCCGCTCTACAACTTTTGTTTGACACTTTTTTCGATAAACCTCCTAGTTTCCGAGAAAACGTAACTTTTTCGACATTTTCACGAATTTTTCAAGGAAAATTTGGGAACCTGCATTTTTGACCATGAGTTCCTACTCTAGTGACAATCATTATATCAAAAATGCAGCTCTTTCCGCAAAAAAGTGATTTCAGACCTTCGTTTACTGGAGTATTCCCCAAAGTACGCCAGTTGTTGCCCTTGCAAAGCATACCTAACGGTGCAATTTGATAGGTGGGCATGGGTTCATTTTCTTCTACAAGTAGAGACATCCATATTCCCCCCTTTTTTGTAATGGATGAATACCCTCTTCATCACCATGATGGCAGGTTTTGGTCATACATCTTTATTCCACCCATTGATTTGCTACCTCTAGACAATTTCTTGCCGAATCTATCTACTGGCATCGACCGAGTTTGCTTAATTTTTCAAGTAAACTATTATTCAGGTAAAATATCAGATTTCTCACCAGATGAAGTAGTAAAAGTAGTTAAATCATGTAGAAATGTGTCCGTATAAATAATAATTATGTCAGGGTGGGTGCATTTCATGCGTTGTTACCGCATCCAACAAACAAGAATTCCGATTAAAGAACGGGTAAGAAACAGGTACTACAGTATAGCATCTTCATCTCGCTACAAAGAGTTCTCGGGAAAATCTTATTAATTTCATCTGCAGTATGTCCCATCAATGCAGGATAATATATTTTTTCCGTTTCAGTAAAGAGAATGAGTCAATTAGTTTCAAATTGCACGATCCTGAAGACCAACGCTGACAAAATTAATAATACTTTACTTTCAAAAAATATAAACCAAAGCCTTCTCCATATAAAAATAAATATTTTTTTAGCAGGATATATCATCGTATATAAAATTTTCCAGGGGAAAACTTTATTTCGTAATTGTACAATTTTAATCACACTTTACTATTAATGCATTGAAGCAGCCAGCCATTATTTTCTGTGTTGATGAAACTATTATCAGTATTGAAAATAGCTCCTAAAGATTTTTTTGGGATTGTAAATTGGTTCTAACTTCATCAAGAATAAAAAAAACCATATAAGTTCGGTATCAAAAGCTGACAGACAGCCTGATTTGGCCGTATAAGTCAAACCGTAATAATATCACAAACCTTTTGTCCAGCAATAAACAGTTTTACGCACAGAAATTTGAATAACCCTAAATCAAGGGAATTAACTCTGCGCAGGTTGTAAATCTTTATCGAAATAAAATTGCTTTAGTGAAGCCATAAAGTCCGAAAAATGGTTTACCCAAATTTTAAAGGCAAATCGAGCTATCATTTATATTGCCTGAAGTAGTTAAAACTTTCTGTCTCCTCAGTTGGAGGTCCCACCTCCTCAGGTCCGTATTTTGTTGGATTCAATAGAAAAATTTAAAATTTTGAAAAAAAAGTGAGAATTAGCAACTCATGCTCAATAAGCATACATTTGGAGACATACTAGAGACATTATATCTGTGGTATCCAAAAGGCTACCCGTTACTTTTAGCTTGCACCTGAGTTCAAAACAGTAAATAAGTAAGAAATCAGCAATTATCAACTTCAAATTATTTGAGACGATGAAACGATGGTCCCATATCTATGAAGAGTTCTAACTCGATCATCTCCTCTAGAGAACAATGAAATGAAGTGTATAAATGCAAAACCAGACATTTGATGTATACGCCGTTTCGAGTAAAACGTGAAGAACTTGCCAAAAGCATTGTTCTGAAGTGACAAACTTCCAGTTTTGACCAAAATACTCAGAGTGGTGATAGGAATTATTATAGCACCACTCATAAAAATACAATGAAGATATTTTCCAAAAAAAAAAATAGCATCTGATTTCGTAAATCTTTTCTGTCTTTATGAGCAAGCATAAGATTTCCAGACAGCGAAATCTAATAGTTCCTAGTTTGGATGTCGCAATTTCGAAAACAAAATTCGACGACGGCGTAAGGGCTAATACGGAAAGCCACAATTAGATGTAGAGATGGGTGTTCCTCGTAATATATACAGACAAAGACACACAAAAACTGTAATTATAACTATGATGCTATGACATATTGAATAAGAATTGTTTTCATTCCAACACTGAACCATGTTATACGACTGACTTTTGAAGAAAATTTTCATCATTTGAAATTCAACATACTGCTGAAACATGACGGTAATCGAATGAGTGCTTAAATGAACTAGGTATTCTGAAGAAGAACTAAGAGCATAAACGCCCTCAATGATGGTGATTCTGTCATACAAGCGTCGTTGATTGTTCTTGATTTGACAATCCTACTTGGAACACGCTGAAAAAAACATTTGCTTGTCTTCTAGTATCTATTGCTACAATAAAAAGAAATTTTTGAACATTCCGGAGTGCAAAATGAAAGCTGAGGAGGATCGACTAAATATCTCTATTGAACATTCATCCTGACTTTGATTGTTCTATTAACGATGTCATATCAACCTATAGAATTCATCATTTAAGGAAGACTATCACAATAATAACTTTTTTATATCATTATATAAAATGACATTCAGGGTGTTCCGTAAAGACCACGTCAAACGAAAACGGAATGTAGATCAGAATGTTCTCTACCTGATGTGGAAAGTCTCACAGTTTTCGAGATATTTGATGTTTTATGAAAATTTTGAATTTTTTCACTTCAAATATCTTCTGTAATGTCATAGGTTCAATTTAATACTTCTCGAATCAGTTTTCTTGCGTTAATATAGTTGAATGATTTCTTCAATTTATGCACTGAAAGAGAGCAAAAAATCTCATGCAGGGATTCTGAAGAAAAAATGTTCAAAATTCTCGTTTTGGAGAAAGTGTATTTTTGTAACGAATTCGATCTGAGGTGGTGTAAAAAAAGCACTGCAACCTTTTTGCGAATTACGTTTGAAGATAGACCATTTCTGTTGAACACTGAATTGCCATCTTTTCCACAAAATCTTTCATTTTGTTTACCCCGCTGAAATTGATCAATTCATTCATAAAATGTTATTTACGTACCAATTCACTTACTGAGTTGATATTATAGTCCAGTCAATGAGGATATTTGCTCCGAATTCTTTCAAGATGAGATAAATCAATTTACTTGAAATTTTTACAGTAAGTAAGTAATAGCTCAAGGAACAAAATCTACCCTATGCCAAAGTATGCTTTTATCTTATGGGTTGTTCCCACCCCTTCTCGTGGGTGGACATTTTTTTTGTTGAAATAACATCGGGAGTCGATGAAAGACTTAATTCTCAGCAAAAAATGTCCCATAAAGTTTTTTCGAAAACTCAATATTAGTCCTGATTGAAAACATGACCTTTTCATTGAAAAATTACACTTTTTGGGGCGGTTATTTGCGAATAACACAAAAACTATGCATTGAACAGGATGAAGTGTTAGAAAGATACAAACCGAAAAAAAATTGAAAATATATAAGATTTACAAGAGTTTCTCGAAACAATGCGGTACGATTCATTTATCAAAGCCACAACCAAAAGTTCTGGTGTAAAATGGGCATCTCTCGTTTCCACACCAAATGCTTTGGACGAGCACCAAATTCAAATTTGGCTACGTAATAGCTCTCAATTCAGTTGATTGGGGTTGGAATAGTACCAATCGATATTTGCAGCCCACAAAAATGCAAAAAACACCTCCACCACAAGAATTTTTGAAAATGATTTTTTGTAACTGTAAAAAAGGATACAATGCGTCATACACCTGCAGAAAATTGAGACTTTTTTGTAACACTACGTCTGAGGGATGTGCATAGATGGCAAAGATGAAGAAATAATTGACAGTGACGACAGCGACTCACAATCAGATCAAATTTTTGACCCAATAAGTATTAATTCCACGTGAATAAAGTGATGAATAAAAGAAATGTTTGAATGTTATTCTTATTTTGTTATTTTTGACAGATATGTTCAAAATATGTTGCTTTTAGGGGTTTAAAAATACAAACAACTAAAACAAACGTTGATACAGAATACTTTTATGAAATTGATTGAAATTATTTGATAATATTAATGAATCCCTATTTTCACACATTTTATGCTGGTAGGGGGTGGTTTATGCGGTCTTGAAGTATATAAAAAACTTCATTAAATTTTATAAAACACTAGTGAAGCCGAAAAATTACCTTTATTTACTTTAAAACAAGTTTTTTTCTAATTTTGGCAATAGAGGTTGTTTTCACCCCTTAGAAGTAATAAGCTTATATCGGCATATGGTAGACTTTGGAGTAAGAGACAAGCTGATTCCCAAAATTTCATCAAAATCTAACCATATTGGAAGAATTCGGAGGTAATGCCCTATTTTTGCCCTCATTGACTGGACTATTAGTTACTACTTGTGACGAACTGTGCGTACGAGCTGGAATACCTACAAAACGCAATGAAACTCTCACAATCATAATGATCTTCACAGTCGGCACATCGAGAATCCCCAAAATGATAAATCCTAACATCGATTTACGGTGAATTTATGGACTGGAATAGTAGATGAAAAAATACTCGAACCGACAGAATTGCCGCAATTACGAAACGGCACCAACAATTAGGATTTTTAGAGGAACAGTTACACCACTGGATATGCGACGTAATCTGTGGTTTCAACACGAAGAAAACGTTTCTTGATACATCTGACAAAACTAATTTTTCATACAAATTGTCCATTTACCCTAAACATTCGAATACCTTTTTCGAAATCCTCATAGAATAGGCAACATTTCAACCTAATGTGCAGAAAATTTCCCGTGCTTTTTTTTGATATCACTTCAGATCGAATTCGCTACAAAAACGTGAATTTCAAACATTTTTTTCAGAATTCCTGCATGAGATTTTGTGCTCTTTCAGTGCATAAAATGAAGCAAGCCTTCAACTTTATTCAGCTAAACTAACTGATTCGAAATGTATTGAATTGTATCTATTTCACGAGAGAAAGTATTTGGGGTTAAAAAAATTATTATTATTAAAGGTCGCTCAAGATATCTTTGGCGCCACCCCGACCCTTTTGAGTTTTTTCTGTATCGGCCACTGAAGCAAACATGAGTTGTGACTACTACTTGATAATGTAAATTTGAATTGTGCACGTCGATATACTCAAGGGTTATTTTCACAATCTCAAGAGGACGAAACTCAAATAATCATACAAATAAGGAAGGAAAGACAAAAAGCACCTGTTGAATCAATTTTTATTTCCAATGTTATTATAGTGTATTGTATTTGGATAGTTTATTGATTTGATTAATCTCTACAATTATTATTTGGGTCATCCAATCTGAAAAATCTTGTATTTTGCACAACTGTACTAAAATATGTAAGTCATCGAATTTTCATTACACCGATTCAGTAAAACGCAACAAAGAAATGTGTATTCCAAGAATAGTAAACTCTACTATACATTCTGTCTATAAGACCAGCCCCTCGTGACCGATCCCAAAGCGGAGGTCAGAACACGTTAGAACAAGCGCATTAAAGCACGTCCCCACATACCATTGCTTCATTTCTCGATCGCAACATCGCAAAAAAAAAAACAATCGGACTATTTATCCGGGCACAAATTCCAAACACGTTTTCGATGGGCGACATCCTCTGGTCCTCGTTAGTTTTGGCCCCTTTTTTCGGTGGCGCTACCTTTTTTACCGGATCTCAAATTCTGCCGTGAGACAAGACGGTATGTGGACATCAGAGGGGTTTGCAAGATAAAAATGTGTCGACTGGCGATGTGGCATTTTGTGAAACAGATACGGGTACGTGTACGGACATTCCTCAGATATCCGATATCGAAAATGAGGCAGAGCGGCGCAGTGTCGTGGTCTACCTTTCGGTAGATCGCTGAATTATGTCTTTGACGGGGCTTAAGGAGGGTCTGATGGTCCGGAATCAGATAAGGGGCGTCCAAATACGATTTATATTAATTGGGACACATTTCGGGAAATTTGAACTATACGGAATATGGAAACATGTTCGTGTTTGTATATTATTCAAGTTATCGTATTCGTTTTTTTTTGTAGTGTTGAATCAGTTCAGATGACAGATACCCATAATTTGACATAAAGAGAATGTCTCAAGAACCTCCGACTAGAGCAGAAATGAACTAGGAATATTTTCTCATATTGTTATTGTACGTACACATAATTCTGAGAACAACTACAATAGAATCCGCTTATAATGACATCGAGGGGAAATGAAGTTTAAGAAAAGAACGACAAATTCAGATTCTAATTATTGAAAAATAAAAAATTGCTTCCCTTATGAAAAAAAAACTAAATATAAAGAACTTTTTCATTTTTTAGAAAAATAATCTGAAATTTTAGTTTGCGTTTTTTTTCTCGACTTGAAATAATAACTTCTCACACCATTGTACCATCCAGAAATGGCTTCAACGGATGTCATTTTGTCCACAAAACACCTATAATCTCTCCAAGGATCTGGATTATACTAAAAAGCATGTTAGCACGCCTCGTATCATATCAAACCTCATCGCTTTAAAAAGGGTAGGGTGGCTTGAGAAAACGATTGAGCGGTCACTATAAACGGAAAAATTTTCGAAAAATCATGTTGTATCTGAAATCATGTCATTGTAAGCGACATGTCATTATAAACGAATGTGTCATTTGTCAACTCTCGACATATTATGTGCATTACTGTGAATATATATCATTTTTATAACTAGATAATTTGAAACAAATTGAATCTTTCAATTTTCATCAAAACATGAGAGAAAAATACACTGACAGTAGAGATGGGTAATAGTGGCTGAAGAACCATAGTTTGATAGACTATACTATAGTCACTATAGAACTAACCATCAGCGTCGATTCCTTCTGCAGATTGGGTATTCTCTCTTCTATATTGATAACTTAACTTTGCATGTGATTTGGTGGGATTATGCAACAAATTGAGCAAGAAAAAAATAAAGTCTATAATAATATTGTGTTTCCAACACATTCAGATACATTCGAAATAGTTACTTTCCTAACAAGTGCGGAAAGTGATAGTTTCCCGCACGCGACTGTCATTGACCCGAACGACGCGAAGCGGAGTTCGGGCAAGCAGTCAAGGGCAGGAAAGACACTTTACGCATGAGTTAGGAACATTTTTTTAAGACCGCACATTGAATATATATCAGCACCCCAGAGGTAAAGTATGTCAAGTCACAAAATCAAAATTAGACAAAAGAGAGATTTTTCAGTTCGATTATTGTTTCAAAGAATGTGTACTGCCATTATTTGGCGACTTCATATACCTAGGGGGTCAAAAAGGTGTTCTACTAGCTAGAATTTACTAATGTGAATCCAGTATTGTCGATATTTCGTGTCTGAAAAAATGTGACTTAACACACTTTACCTCTGAGGTGCTGATATATTTTATTACATATAAAACATTCCATGAATATCCATAATACACATGAATGTCGAACATAATACTACATGTCGTTACCATGGTACTCTCATCGCTGACGTTCGATGCATAGAGACATATCATAATTTAGTTTATTCTTTGATAAAAGTGTGCATAAAAAACCCCTGCTAATACTTTCCCGCACTGAAAGGTGTGCGGGAATGGAATAGAAACTAAAACGAGTGCGAGAAAGTGGGTTAAAACGTACGGTCGTCGAAAAAATAATTTTCCAACTTAGGAACATTCCGAAAATACAAAACGACGAATAAACTAGGAAATTTTGGAATCTTTGCGGGATTAATGTGTTTTTTCTGATGTTAAAGTAGAAATTAAACGATAAAATTTGTTTTCATTCATCATCAAATATTAAGAATAATTCACATTTTATGTCACATCTGGACAAATGACAAGTTGTACTCAGAATGATGTGTACAAAATAGGAGAAAATATACCCAGTGGGCCATTTAAAATTCGAATCAATAGTTAATTTTTGATAAAATCGGGAGGGGCTGTTGGTACCTGCCTAAAAAACAAGAATCAAAGTTATCTTTCGGAATATTCACTAGGACTTATTTTCACTCTGAGTGGAAATCCTGAAAGTATGTTCTGGTTTTGGACACATACGAAGGAAATTTACAAATTGTTCAGGTCAATTCAGTTTTTATTTCATCTTTTCTCTAGCCGCATACTGCACATCTTCTGATTACTTTTTGTTTGTTTCTTGATTTCTTGTCTCGTTTTCTTTCTTCTGAAACAATTTTTGTGTGAATCTTTGTTTTGTTATGGAAATTATATTTAGAAGTATGGTTTTTTTGTTTTTAACTCTTTCTTATTTTTTTTATTATCACGAACTGATTTGTCCAAATATGGGTAGACTTTCTAAACGGGCTGGTAATATGAGAGATTGCTGTTTAAATGAACTTCATGCTACAACAATATTCATAACTAATATTGCAATAACGCTCGGAACATAATACGTAATATCATAGCCATTTTGTCATAAATTAGGATGATAGCGATATGACTTTAACAGCAAGATTCATAGTAATACGCAAACTGAATGGGCCCGAATGTATTTTTGTTGAAATTTTATCATCTATTTTATATTTTTGTGTATTTACACAAAAATCATAGAGTGTTTTAGGGTCTGAAGGGACGAATAAATATCAAATACTAGCTGGCCCGCGCAACTTCGTCTGCTCAAATCGGCTATTAAAATTATTGTTAATATTATTAGTCCAATGTTATCTTCAAACACGAAAAATTTTGAAGAAGCCTTGATCCGGATTGCCACACAGCCTACCAGATCCAATTGTATTTCCCTAATTTTTCGTATATATACGTCCTATACCTAAATAACTGAAATTATGTTCCTATAATCAAATAATCAGTCAACCCTCTCAATGCATGGGCCCTCCCGTGACGCGGTTTTTCATGTCAGGTCTTCTTATTCTCGGCATCGCAAATTGAAATTAACCTAGTTGACAAAAAAGTTCTCGCACACTTTGAGGTGAGTTGTATCTGTTGTGGACCAAGTGATAAATCCGGGCATTTTTCATAATGCCCGGGCATTATGAATAATGACAAACCATTTAGGGCAAAGTGATTAATAATGGTTGGAAGTTTCTTATTTATCACATTGCCCTGACATTATGAATATTGCCCAGTCGTGTTTGGGCAATGTGATAATACACTTCTCTATGGGCGCAGAAGAACGCGAGGGATACGCCATAATAATAATATTAATAATTCATTAATTACCCTCAAATAATTACAGGGAATGTCAAGCAAGGATACAATTATATACAGATATATAGCATAACAATAAAACAATCATAAATTTCGAAATATAAACATTTAAATGATATACTAACACACATAATCACAGACAAACACAGAAAGTAATGGAAATGACAACCGCTAGTCTTTATAGATTAGGAATAAAATATGGTTTAAAAAAATTGATCATCCGGACAAGGAGATTTCACTGAGAGAGGTTGTGAGATAGTCATCTAAATGTGGGGGACAAGGATACAGTCGTTATAGTTGCAAAGGTGGCTGTTAGTCCGACAAATGCAAAATTATTCAACTCGAAGTGCCATCAAAGCAGAAATTGTTTCAATAAATAATTAGGACTTATTTTGTGTAAATTATTTGAATTTTCCTCTAACTTTTTTTTTCTATTTGTTTAAAGTAAAATTCATTTTGAGTTTGAAAACTCTAAGAATTATATCATCTAGGAAAACAAAGAATATGTTTATTTTTTGTGATTATTGTTTTGTTTTTTGTTAGATATATGTTTCCAATAAAATTATGTCAATCATGTGAGTTTTACTATTCGTTCAAAGTAAAATTCATTTCTCTACTTCAGAATGAGTTCATTACACTTCTAAAAACAGTGCTGTGATGAGCTCCATAACAGCATTGTTTTCAGTTATGTTTTTGGTTTTTTTGGTTGTCTACATTGACATTGACATTCGATCAGATTCCAACAAAAGTCGATTGTCAATATGACATAATTTGAATTTATGTTGGAATACGTGTGAATCAAATTCAAATCCCGTAATGTGTCAGTTTTCGTAACAGTCACACCAACTGCCAAGATACAATACAAAAGTCAATAGGATGTATAATCTCAATTGTTCATTGAATTTCGACAATATTTCATGAAACTTGACTGAAATAGAGAAAATATCGAATTTCGCATTCGTTTTGGAATATACTATTTAAGTTTGAAGATTCTAGATTCTGTATCATCTAGAAAAAGGAAATGATATCTATTTTTGTGATTAATGTTCTCTTTTTTGTTACACATATGTCCGAAATAAAATTATGAGAATTAAAACCTGGGTTGAATCACTCTGCCCGATATTAAATATGCATTTTTAATAATGCCCGGGCAATTTGATTATTTCAATACTTATTATCACATTGCCCTCTCATATTGTCATACTGCCCGGGCATTTTCATAATGCCCAATTAATCACTTGGTCCATAACATATCTATCACAACATTACATTTTCCAAAAAAATGAGTTAAGGAAGGATTACAATAGAGAAAGTTGCTGGCAATCGATTCTTTTACTATCAGGTTCATGAGTAGACTTTTGAAAGAATCTATTCGTAATTCAAATGGTCAAAAATTGGAGTTTTTCAGTTCAAAACTATGATTTTGGCAGGTTTTGTCTCGTTCTGCATGGAACGGCTCATACATCAAATGTCTGGTTTTGCATTTAGACGCTTCAAATGTCACTTTCACAAATGATCACCGAAGCCGATATTGACATAGATAACCGAACATGATAACCGATGTTTATCGAAATAATAATTAATTATTTATGTATTATTAATTGATAATATTGGTGTTTTGTGCAAACTTTACGTCGTCCTCACTTGAAGAAATTATTGAAATAGATGTAACGATGTTATAAATAATACAAAATCAATATTGAAACTTCGATGTTTAATTATTGGGAAAACCATATTAAATACCTTGCATTTTCATATTTTCTCACCTTTCAAACCTTCCCTGGAATTTCATGAATAAGTCAAGACCAAAATTAGCCAAATTGGTCCAGCCGTTTTCAAGTTTTAGCGTACCTAACGCACAGCAATTAATTTTTATGTATACAGATTATTATTATTGCTCTATCCAGTAAATACGTCGCATTTACATTTATATACGAAATATGCGTATCATCCATCTTTCTACGTACTATATATATATATATATATATATATATATATATATATATATATATATATATATATATATATATCTATAAATATATATATATATATATATATATATATATATTCTTATGAAAAAGAGAGCTAAAATAATACAATAAATGTTGAAACAAAAAGTACTGCAGTAGGTGGATCACTTTTAATGCTTCTGTGTCGCATTTGCGATAAAACCGGTGGTACGTAGTTGAGAGCACTAAGCTGCACTTGTTAAGAAAAATGTGGTACAATTTTCGTACCACCATTCCACTACGGGAGAAGCTTCAGAACGACTGTCCTGCCGTAGGAGTTCATAGTAAGAGATGTGAGGTCTTGCTACAACATTCATCGAAGTAAAAATGCAAAACTTCGTTCTCTATGAAAAACCCCTCACGTGACGCCGAAAAAGGACGTGTTCGGTGCTCGCGCTCGCAAAGCACCAGTCTCCTCCCACGGCCATCAAAATTGACGGATTTTCGTGCAGAATCCGGCGCCACTGAAGCGAAGCGAACGGCGAGAAACCCGCGGCGGTCCCACCGAAAGGTAACACATGTAAAACGCAGGCGAATTGGGAACCGTCGGCGCCTCGGTCCGTATTTTTTATTGCTTTTTAACATGGGAATCCACAGGGCAAAAAATGACCAATAGCTCTTCTACCTGTTGAGTCGGCCGGTCCAAAAGAACGGGGGACAGGAGGAGAACGAAATGCTATTCAGTATGTGGTGTGTTACATTTGAGCTCGTTCGGGATTGTGTTATCACTTCTGAACATCGCCCAACGCGGTATACGCCAACTGGGCATATGGCCGGAGGGGTTGGGAATTTTTTACTTCTACCTAATGAAGAATGTTCACAATGTGTGTGAAATTGGACCAACACTTTTGAATTTTCGAAAAAAAACTGTATTGTACTAGGTTAATTCCATGTGGTTCTCGAGATATTCCGAAAACCAAAAAAATGTGCCACCACTTTTCGAAAAATTGGATTCTATTGACTGAAAAAATTTTTGCTACACATGTATTAAGTTCTGCCATTTGACCTCTTCCTCAAGTCTGTACAGTTTCTCATGAAATCGCAATTGAAAAAATAAGATAGTCGAGCTCTTTCGTTTTTTCTTCTCACAAATGAACAAAAAAATTTGTGTTACATTTGTACTGCCTTGTGCCGTTAATATTTTCAAGAAAATTCTTCGATTTTCTTCAGATTTTCGGTCAAATTGGAAAAATGAATAGAAATTCAGCTAAACACTTTTTTTCATTCTAATCTAAATGGCTTTTTATAAATGTCTCGCTAACGTGCCAACTTGTATTGTAGATTTTCAGAAATAATCAACAGGCTTTCCGTCATTTGGAGAAAATCAGAGGATAGTACGAAAATCAGCATACCAAAGAAAAATTTGTGTGAAGTTGGCCCAGCACTGGATTTTCGAGAAATTTGTTATGATAAATGGTGTTAGGTTAATGCTGCTTTATGCCGTTGAATTTCTTTTAATTCCATTGAGTTCTAAACCTTACGAACACATGCTTCATACAACACATTTTGTACAATATCTTAGGAACAGTTGTGTAATGAGAGAAATATGCAATATGTATGGTCGAAATATACCTCTCCACAAGAAGATATCGTATTCAATCGTTTTGAAAAGTATGTAATCTGTGAGAAAATCACTGTAAAATTATTTAAAACTCAATAACAACTTGAATCAATCCAGTAAAATTTAGTACGTGACATTTCGTCAATCTGGTCGCTATTTTTCTGAAGTTTGGTTGTTTGCATATGCTTCATGAATGTTCTCATTTTGAAATGGAGTCAGTTTATCATGGGCTTCGATTTGAAACAAGTTTTCTGAAAATCCTAAGACCTAAATCAACAGACGCTGAGGCTAATAGGGCATTCCGAATGCTACAGGGTGGCCCAGCTCAGGTTGTTGTAGTGGAAAGGCTCCAAGTCAGCCAAAGTGTGATATCTCGACTCTGGAATAGGTTCAGGGAGACATGTTCCGTGGTGGAAAGACCTGCGCTTGGTGCGGTGACGAAAAACAACACCTGCTCAGGATCGTTTCATCACGCTTTCGTCGAGAAGAAAGCCTACATCTACGTGTAGAATGCTACGCAATCCTCTTCAAAAATGCAGATGGGGTCCAAGTTTCCATCGAAACCATCAGACGACGTTTGAGAGAGGTAAATGTAGGTTCTAGACGTCCATTAAAAGGAGTTCCATTAACACGTGACCATAAGCGAATGGGCAAGGCATCATATCAATTGGAAAGATCAATGGCGTATTATCCTTTTCACTGATGAATCCAGATATGGACGATTTTCTGATTCTCGAAGAATAAGGGTATGGACAATCCCAGGCATACCCCGCAATCATCGCTATGTTCAAGAAGTCCATCCATCCCGAGGTGGTAGTGTTATGGTATGGACCGGGATATGTTTCAACGGACGCATAGATCTACACATTTGTCCTGGGAATATGACCGCCTTATACTATAGGGAGCATGTCATTAACAATGTTTTGCCAAATTTCCATGCTGCTATTGGTGAAACTTTTCAATTTCTAGACGATAACGCTAGACCGCGTCCAGCCTCATTTAAATAATATTTTTTTGCAATTTGAGTCAATATCCCTAAATCATGTGGAGCAGTTTATTTGTATTCGAATTTACCCGCAAATCGGAGAAATTCAAAGCTTGGATCGACTTATTACTTATATTCATCGAATATCGATCATCTGATGCGATGTCATTAAACTGAAAACCATATAAGACATTATAATTTTTCGTGATTTTTCCGTATTTGACAAAGTTGTCGAAAAATGCCGCAATTTATCCAAATAATTAACTTATCAATATGATTATATTTGAAAGTGATGTGAATAGTGCGGAAGAACTAAGTCAACCGCATCGATCATTATGATACTCATAATGCTTATTATGCTTTAAGTATACTCAAAGGTGCTATACCCACTGATTCCATGATCACCATATACCATAGTCTTTTTCATGCATTACAATATATTATTATGGGACAATTCAATGAATGTCACAAGAATATTGATAGCCCAGAAACGGGTTATGCGACTCATTTTCGGATTGAATCCACGGACCTCTTGTAAGTCAATATTCATAAAGAAGAAGAATATGACTGTAGCATAAATAGTTTCAGGCTTTCACGACCGGATATACTGACATTAGAAGAGTCTTCCGGGCTTATTGGATGTGGTCCATTAGAAATTATTTCACCTAACGTTTCGCCCACAACTTCGAAAGGCATTTTCAGAGGATTCTTGGTCTGAGGTTGTAACTCGAAACTCGACCGCTGAATCACCGAAAGTGGCCGAACTTATTCCCTGATCATTGGCGGGAGAAGGTAGTGGGTTTACGAGCGCGATGTTGATTGGTCCATCACTTCCACTTCGTATTGGCTTGATTTTGGTCTTTTCCAACACCAGCAACCATGCGCTATGTACCAAAGGAGTTTCTTGCCTTCTGTTCATATTATTCTTATGTTTATATATCTCAATGGCTTCCATGTTCATCGAAGGATAGAAACTTTTGATGTTCGAAATAGCCTCTGCTTTTGAGAAAAAAATATTGTGTCCATCTGTTAGAGCATGTTCCGCTAGTGCAGATTTTTCTGTCTGATTGAGTCGACAGCATCGTTCATGCTCCTTAATTCTCGAAGAGAAGTATCAATACGAGAATTAAGGAGCATGAACTCAAGAAAGTAGTTGGATACTAACAATTATTGTTATTTGTGGATTGTGGAGTCGGCCATGTAGGTTCTTGAGTACCAAATATATGTATAATTGGCTAACGCCGACTCCAAGAATAATGAAATGATTGTAAGCATCCACCTTCTTGCGTTTTCCTTTAAATTTATTTTTTGATTTTCGCTGAATCACCAACTCATTTGTCAAAATATGGGTAGACCTACTGAATGTGCTGCATTTGAGACAGCGCCTTCATGAAGGATATTTTATTATGAATGGATACCACTGATACAAGTCTGAGACATCTCTGATTATGCACGTCAACCATAACCCAATTTTTCACCTCATCGTGTTACTGAAGGTATTTTTATAGATCGCCTCTTTCCCATTCATTGTTGTTACATAATTTTCTGGCAAATCTGATAATTTCAGCAATCTGGTGCCATAATTTTATTTCATTCATCTGGCAACACTGTATTCAAATACGGGTATAACATGACTACAACGACGTTATGATAGGAGACTGAAATATCCAGATACTCCATAAATGATTCGGCCGAGTATCGTTAATTTGCTTCTAAATTTGAGTTCCGTTTTTTTTCTCATGGATCCTATGATATGAACCAAACTCATCAAACTAACTACCCTTGAAGTATATCCAAAGAAAAAAACTATCATCTAAATCCTTCGGTGCGATATTGATTAATCCATTATCGAACACCAATTAAGGCTTATTTAGTTTACCTAGTTTTCACATAGGTGCCATTGTCAGATTTGAACCAAATTGAAATGAAACCAAACTGCAAGCACAATCTTCAGAAAAAAAGAATCATCTAAATCTGTCCACCCAGTCAAAACCTCTGAGGTAACAAAAAACAAAACGTACAGACAAATCGATAACCACCCTTTTTTTCAAGTTGGTTAAAAACAATTTCCATCACCTAGATCTACTAAGCATAGAGAAAAAACTATAAGAAAAATAAATTATTGAACCCCAATGATCTTAGGTTTCAGAATATTGGACCAGATGATCATCGTCCATTATCAATAATGGTACCTATCGTGACCAGAGAGGCACTTGTTAGCATATAAACAAGATTCCCTCGTGTAGGTACAAGAACAAGACCACAGATTATTCGGTTAATCTTGAGAACGAGATATATGCAATGCTGCTGACAGATTATTCCTTTTATTTCGTATTCGTTTAGGCATTTTTTCAGTGTTCGGTATTCAAGAAAAAGAAGAAATCTAGTTTCATTTTGGAAAGCGCAACATCATTTCTGATAATTTAAATATTTGAAACATTCTCAGAAACTCATTATTGTTTACTTCAGACAGAATAACCAGACAGAAGAGATCTCTAAAAGATCGATGCGTGACCTTCGTACTTTGTACAACTTTAACATTTTGGTGATTCGACAAACAAATAAATCTTTATCAGCTGATTCGATGAAATGGAGATCTTCTTGCGTCAATGCAAAACAAATCTGCCAGGTGTCCCAAAATTGAAAATCAAAATCTGACAAAAACAAGGAAAGGTTTCAATTTACGTCAACTTATCCGATTTGAATTATGACCTCTATAGTAAGAACACCTGTGAATGAGCTGAAACAGTGAATTTAATATGGCTGGTTTAATTGATATGCAAATTAGGTTTCCCAGAAATCTTTAGCTATCGAATAGCTTCCACAATACACTTCCGTTCAGATTTTTCATCAATGTATTATTGCGATATTTATATAATGATTATTGAAAGTTTTAATCGTTTTTAAGAAAAACTATCATCGCAATAATGAAATATTTCTTATAGAGGAGGGCCTATTCTGGAAAAAATTATGCGGAAAAGTTTTTAAATAATTAAATGCTAACACAAATCAATACTTGTTCGAAACAAGAACACAATGTAAGCTTTTAGACTCAAGCTTAGAGCAGGGTCGATAATTTTTGATACAACCAAAAATTATAGTAGAATAAAACTTTACAAAAATGCAAGGAAAAGTAAATTACTGACTATCTGGGGTATGCATCGGGAAAGCTTGAGTTCAAAAGGGTAAAAAACGGTTTATCTAGGAGAAACTAAAGGTCTCAAAAAAATTCAAAAGTTATTGGCAATAAAAAATCTACTAATTTTATTCTCCTTTTTGACACCTAACTGCTTTTATGTAAAAAATTCAAATAACCTAGTTGTGGATTGTTTATTTTCATCGTTTACAAAAATTTCTTTTCTGAAAATTTGATGGGAACCTACCCTTTTATGTTTCAAACACACTGTGATGTTTTGATTAAAATTATTCCTTTTTTCACCAAATTTTGACTTGATTCGAAAATACTAATTTTCAATAACCTCAATTTATCTCTTTTTCGAAAATGTTGGTGAGATTATTGCTCGTTGAAATATCTACTTTCTGATGATATAAAAAATATACAATACACTATTGCTATGGTAAGGTTCTCAGAAAATGCAAAGTTGCTCCGGCTGTGAAACTGGATGTAACAGTTAACAGTTCAAATTGAGGTGGTTGAAACTATGTTTTAAAATGCACGAAATATTTACTTTAATTACTTGAACAACATTGATGAACAAAAAATCCATGAATTATAAAGATTGCAGAAAATTTCCGAAAATGATTTTTCTATATATTAGAGGGCATTTCATTTGAATTTACTGATAACATTTATCATAGTTATGTAATATTTTGGTCATACCCTGAGCATAGGCGTAACCATGGGGTTAATTGGGTACGTAACGCAACCACCTCCAATTGATCAGAAGAATTGAAAAAAATTAGAGGTTAAAAATATTAAAATTGGAAGATTTTCTTGACTGGTGGGGGTTAACCTCCCCCCAATGAAGCAACTCTAGATCCGCAAATATGTAGAGATTTGTACTAACAAAAGGATTAACAACATTTCTGAAGATACATATATTCTGATGTCAGAATTTCGAGTTGGAAATTAGGCTATGATAATTTCAAAAAGAAAAAAAACCGGGGGTTTAGGACATAAAAAAAAATGTTTTCACGAAATTTCGTGAAAAACAAATAGTTTTTGGAATAGATAAGAATAAAAAACAAAAACTAGGTTATTTGAATTAGTCACATGAATTTTGAGGATATATTTATAAAAAGAGTGTATTACCAAAATTGTAGATTTTTTCATGAGTTACAATCACCGTTAATTTTTTTTTCATAGGACTTCTCCTTCCTGACTTCGGATCTACCGTTATTCATTATTGTTTTCATTTTTGTTATATTTCTTTTCTTGTCCAATGGGTGTATACTATACTATTATTTTTTGTCACTTATTTCTATTTTCAAAGTCACTGGTCGGGGTGTATTAAACACATTTCTCTGAAGTAAATATTGATCAGATCTCCTGGATGAAAAGTTTTCATTTTGGTATAATCAGAGATAATTTCCTGTAATCGATATATTTTCCAACATTTTCGATATGATGATTTCTGTATGTTCCAATGGAAATTTCCATTAACTCTCTACTAATCGTATGTTACTCATAAAAAATCATTTTTCACTTTTAACCTCGTTTCCAGAAAGAAAAAACTTGTTATTACGTGTGTGTGTTGAGCTGAAGACATCGAAATCAAACACAACAATAATAATTATCTCAGTTCATTTGTCTTCAGGACCGACATCCTTGATTGAGATTAATGATTCATTCGTAACATTCATCGCCATATTAGTTTAATGAGATCATATATTCTCTGCAGGTATTGTAATTATCAGAAATAGCTCAGGTATTCCCGATTTATCTCTACGATTACGGCATAAAACACAGTGAATTCATAGAAAATAGCTTGTTTTTCTCGGAAATCGTGAGTTTTTATCATTAGCTAGGAATGACTCGTGGAATTTGAGAGTTGATGTTGAAATATCAGATGATTATACCGATTTGTGCTGCTGAAACATGGTAATTACTCTGCTTTATGATGAACGATGTTGGCTGTAGTGTTTTCATATCCTTGAGGAACTAAAACTGCACACGTCAGAAAAAAAGTATAAGGATATTGAAAAAATAAATAATCATTGATGATGTTAAACATTCGGATTTTCCATTCTACCAATTTGACTCTTCTCATAGACACTGTTGAAAAGATTGTTTGAGATAGTCAAGACACAACAATAATCCACGATCAACTGTTCGATCTCGATAAATTTATCAGTTACATGTCAGTTGAGTAATTTCCGTAGGATCTTTGAATGAAGTTCAATCATCGAATTCTACTTCAGAAAATGCATCCAAAAGAGTAGGCACTACAAAGCAACCTACAAGATAGATTGTTGCATTTTTCAGAATAAACGAAATCAACTTCTGAACTGGTTATGTACTTGCAAGGTTCAAACAAACCAATCATTTTCTGAGATAGCTCCAGAATATACGTCCAAAATATACACAAGTATAAAGTGATATTTCTACGGTGTGGAGAGGAATTAAAATTCGGAATTGAAGAATATTCATGCTATGAGATGTCAACCGTTTGATATTATTAACTATTTAATTTTGATTTAAACCTATGATCTATCTATCATCTTTCATATTCTGTTTTTAGTTATTTTTTTCTTATAAAATTATACAGTTAATTTCTGACCACCACTGTTCAGCGGGTTGTTGGTGAAAAATCTTCATTTTGATCGCTGAATCTCGCCTTTTCTGTAAGTGGAATAAAGACCTTTATTATTATTATTATTTGATACATGAATGTACACTTCATTCTGTACAGAGAGAGCAAAAAAAATCTCGCACGATTGGTCGTCACCTTATTGTGGTGTTCGAGCTTAAGTAGTTGTGATGAATCCTTAGAACCATGTTTTTAGGACGAGCAACGAAACCAAGAATGACCAGACTCCCTTTCTCTATGTCTCCCAAACAACAGTGAAAATCAAGCGTTTTTGAGCACATTATATTATTTAAACGTCAGGTTTTACCGAATATTTAGAGTGGGCAGATCAAGAAGTCCGTCAACTTCAATGAAAAAAAAAATTCGGTGATTATAACTTGCCCAGTTGTTTTTTTTTAGATTTTTTTGTGTGTTCTAACCTTGTTAAACTAAACTATATAAGACTATATCAGAGCCGTATCCGAGGTAAATGGAGTATATTTATGAGTTTCATTGAACATTTTTTGAGGAATTTGGTTCCATAAACGGGGCAGAAGCACTCTCAGATCATTTAAGGATTCTGGGGTAGGTTGATGATTATCTAATCTTTTTTGGAGCATATCCAATGCATGTTCTATGCAGTTCAAATCTGGTGAGTGCTTAGGTATTGGTAAATGTGGAATACCAAGCTCCTCGCGAGCATTCTCAACTATGGCTGCACGGTGCGGTCTAGCGTTATCGTCTAGAAATTGAAAAGTTTCACCAATAGTAGCGTGAAAATTTAGAAAAACATTGTCAATGACATGCTCTTTATAGAGTTAGGTGATCATATTCCCAGGACAAATAAATGTGTAGGTATGTGGGCCCGTTGAAACATATCATACCATAACACTACATGCTTCAATGTAGCACAAATATAATTATGTCAATATTTTGAACAGATTTGCTGTCAGCGAAAGAAACCAAGTTTTTAAATTTCGCTTATATAAATTTCTAAAATTATTAATTACTCAAAAATGCCTAATATTTTCTAGAATGGCCAAATAGTCATTAAATAGCGTTCAATTTACTTGTAAAAGTTGGGTCACTTGAATTGCTGGTGTAATCATGGAATGTAATGGTACATACCTATAACATTATACTTAGTGATAATGAAGGAAGACAAGTGAGTTGAATTTCATGTCCGTGAAAGATTCTTTAATTCTTTATTCCGAAAATTATTCAATTCAATGAAATTATTCAAGATATATATTCGAAAATAGTTTTTAATTTTTTGATGTATTTTCAACAGCCTGTATTTTTCAACCGAGTAGAATCGAAAAAATGGCAAATACTCTTTTCAAAATATATGTGAATATCAAAGACTCACCCTGTATGGAAAATTGGATCATCAATGTCACATGTTTTATATTTTACAATCCTTTTTCAACCAAGAAAATTACTTTGAACTTCAGTGGTTCATGACTCTTTACTCTAGCATGTATGGTAATATCAGGACGTCCGTTAATTTCGATTTAACAAAACAAAAAAATTCGTGGAAAAAAACAAGAGTGTAAACGATGAATTAAGTTCAATTTTCGAGGATATTTGATGAGAGATAGGTACTGCCCTTTTACGAAAGTCTTCTTCATTCACGATTTCAAAGCATTAGATCATAAAAGGAAAAATATATAAACGAAATAAAACAATTTTTTTTCGAAACAAGACGAAAATAATAAGAAAACGAAGAAAGAAAAAATATCAATCTATAACAAAAAAAAATGCTTGAATTACCTTCTGACATCATCGCAAAATCACAAGACAGAAGTCTACAAAAAATCAAAATGTTAAAATTATCAATTATGAAAATATCTGTACTTGCCCAAAAACAAAAAAAAAAACAAAATAATAGGGACTCTGATATAATTTGCCTCGAATCGAGCCCTGTTGCCAAACTCCGATCATCATATACGAAGTTCGACCACATATTATCGTCACAGACATTGTCACGAATTCTGAAAGAATTTTGGATCCTGGATTGAGTTGACAATCCTCATATCAAAAATGCAGTTCGTTGTTCACTGGACTGCATTTTTATGTACATACGACTGTCGTCTAACAATGAATCGAAATTGTTCATAAATCACTTCCATCCGCACAGCAAGCGATTCCTGAATGAACAAAAAAAAATCTCGTCCATTATCGATGCGGTGGATCGTGCTCGGTTCGAAAGTGAATCCTGGAAGCAAGATTGTTCATCATTCAGTACCAAAAAGACCGGGCCTGAAAATTATATGGCAACTTTACGGACGCAGCGTAGTTTATATTGCTATAACCGCCATATATCTTCAAATTATCTGTTGGAGATAAGTGTGAATGAAATAAAAGATGATGACATATTGGAAAGCACCGTTGCCAGTTGGATTCAATTGCCTGAGAACTCCTGTCCGACTTTTTCGGTTTAATTGATCATTTCGATGATTAGCAAATAATAATCTCCATGACCTTTGTTGAAATGTTGGAAGGAAGAATTTTAAATGCATCAGGTAACATATTATAAACTCGTGATTCAACGAAGTTATCAATTCGTTAGGAGTCACTCAAATTAAAATTGTCCTTTTCTCTCTCAAAGTAGAGTTCGAGAAGTTATATTGTTGAGCATTTTATGGTGAGCATTTATTCTACTTGTTATGAACGTCTTGTGATTGAATATGCTGTTTGAAACTAACACTTTATTCTCATATAATTTTAATACTATATTGTGGAAAAAAACGAACACAATAAAGATAAAAGATACAGAACAATCAGCATAATCTAGAAATTCTGACAGACCATAAAAACATCTATTGATAAAAAAGGATTTCAGCCTCTTCTTGAACAGAAATTGTTTTTTTGAGTTTTTGATTTCAATACTTAATTTACATCTTCATACGGGTGCGATGTCGATTGGCACATTTCTCCCACTCTGTATCGGTTTCATTGGGGTCCTGTCTAAGACTGTCATCCATGTGCTATGTACCAAGGGCGTTTCATCGTTTCTATTCATGTTGTTTTTATATTATGAAAGAGTGGGAGCGATGGTCCCCCCCTATTACCGAAGCTATAAATAACCAATCAGAGATCGACTTTGAATCTAAGACCAAGAATCATCTGAAGATGCCTAGGTACCGCAGATGTAGGCCAAAAGTTAGGTGAAATAATTCTTGATATACCACATCACAACTAATAAGCCCGGAAGACTCTCTTAGGGCCGGTTTCATAAATGTCCCAACTAACAATTTATGTTTTATAAATGACCTAAAAATGTTTACAGAACTATTTTTATAAAATATGAATATCGATATAAACGTTCTTAAAACGTTTATACAACGCCTATAAACCCAAAAAGGGCGCACTTTTGTGCAGCAATTTTGTCCTTTTATTTGTTTTATTATGGCTTCCAGAGCTATTACCGGATAATTGTCTAAACATTTACAAAATAATTATAAAACATAGTTTGCAACAATTATAAAACAGTTTTATTGAAAACATATAATATAACATTTATCGAGCTAGAATAAAACAGTTTCAAAAAAGTTGTTATATCATCTCAGATGTAGCTTTTTGGTTCTGACTAACACATTTTGTTGTTAAAGTATACTCGCTGAGAATAATTTATTTTTTAATGGTACTCGAGAAAGCAAGCATTGCAAATATTCTAACAAATGAAAGATTTGTTCCAGTCAGTGCGTCAGCCATATTACATTTAGTTCTGATATGTACATATACAATACCGGACAGACAGAAATTCAATTTGCCATCTGATGGTTGATTTTACTGCGAAAGAAAATTTTCTGCATAATATATGAGAAATATATAACAAAATTTTCAAGCGCCTCAAATATACTAGATATTTTTGGGTTTTAGGAGGAATGGTAAAAAAATTTTTTGTGTATTTTTCCCTCATTTTGGCTTACGTTGTAAAAAAATATTTCGAAAGGTGCATCTCTTACCACAATATAAATACTAAAGTAGTTATTTGAGGCATTTTATCATCCAAAAATTGATTTTACATAATACACTCAAAAATGGCAGCCGTAAAGTGAAGTTAGAGCAACATAAAATATGGCTTCCATGGTATAAAATACTTTGATCACTTTGAAAGTTCTTATAAAATATTTTTGATTCAAGAGAAATTCTTATAAAATGTTTCAACTTGCATGTATACTTTCGTTATACAGAGACGTACTGCAGGAAAAAGGGTGGGTTTAAAAAAACATATTTATACTTGCATAGGATTATTAATATTAGTATTCTTGTGCATTATGTTCATGTAATGAAAATTTATCCCTAATAGTACATTTATAGAACATTAACAAAACGGGTAGTATCAGCGTTGTTTAAATGCTTCGGGTGGATCAGTTATGAAATAATTTGCTCTCAAATATGTCACACATGCAGCAACAGCAGAATTGATTTGTGTCTGGCGCAACATCTCCGCTTATGTTTTAAAAGCTAACCTCATTTTCAGATCAGGTTTCATTGTTAATATTTCTCTCCTGTTTGAAAAGTAAAATTTTATTAGTAGCTGTCTTGTCTTTTTGTTTCGTACCTACTAAGTTAACTTAAACATTCGTTTTTCAAGATGAATAAAAATAAGACAGTATTTAATATAGTATGGTAGGAGGATTTTCAATATAGTTGAGGTTGACAAAGGCGGATTTCATGCGCCTCTCAAAAACATTATTAAAATTTATTATTTCACTTCTAAACATATAAGGCGTTGTTTCGTTTTGTAATTTTTCATATTTCATAGCAATAACCTGATTCTCTTTGGTATGAAATCATTTATTACAGTTATCGCATGGACCAGAGCCAAAGTCGCAAATTCAATTCTATAGAAAAAAACATCATACTTTTTATTTTTCACAATAGGAAATAAGTAAGAACGCCAACGAATTTCTGTTCAATAAACTTATTTCACTTTGTATTATTTCGCTCTTTCTTTTTGCAATTTGGCGTAATGTCAGATTGCCGTTTCTTAGCAAGATGTTTTGGTAGCACTTCTTAACTTTTCTGTGAAATACTCCACTTTTTTTTACTCTCTTCTATCTACCTTGCGAATTCATATTAATATGGTCACGCGACACTGATAAGATCAAAAAATGATTGTAAAATGACCATCTGTTTTATAAATGTATTGACAAATGCTTTTTTATTCTTATGAGCATTTTTGTTGTATAATTATTATTTATAGTTTTTATTATAACCGTGTTCATGATAATTATATAATAGTTTTTTAAGGTTTCGTCTGAGTGCAATATGCTTTGGACAGCAATAATATCAGAAAGAAAACATTAATAAATTAATTTTGTAAATGTTTCGCATAGCGCTATTAAAACAGTTTTATAGATGTTCGCAAAGGAACAAACTAGTATCGGATAACACCAGTATAAGTCTATTATGAAACAAATTTGTTCGGTAAGCTGAAATGTTGTATAAAATTGTTGTGTAAACGTTTATAAAACAATATTATAATTTGTCGTGAAACTGTTTTGTATTTTTGCACTAGAACGTTTTTACAACTCCTTTATAAAGCAAAATACTTCTTGAAAGCTTAATTGTGTCACTGGCAATTTTAATAAAACAAAACTGTGTTCAACGAGCAGTAATAAAGCAATTATAAAATAAAATAGCACCAACAGTAAGGAATTATAAAATATCTTTGCTAGTTGGGGTGTCAACCGAGAATTGAAATTCAACCTCAGTTTCAAGACCAGTTTCTGTATGCGAAAACTGGCCTTCAAGCTGAAGGTGAATTTAAATTCTAGGTTGACACGTTTATGAAACCGGCCTTTAATGTCATTATATCCGGTCGTGTAAGCCTTAACCTACAGGCTGTTCTTAAATTAATGCGACAAAAATCAGGAGGTGAATGCTCGTATGAAATTAAGATGGGTGTTTTCTTTATCAAAATTTCCTCAGCACACCCCTTTCCGAGATATTACCCCTGAAAAGTGGTGACTAATATTCAGTTTTTAGTTTTCTTCTTGAATTACAGGAAAGCTACGGCAAACCATGACAGGTAGACATAGGCGGGAATAAAATGTTTTTGTGATTGGGACACAACTAAGGGATGTCTTAGGTAGGTTCAGACAAATTTTCGAATTAAGTGATTTCTGGATAAGTTTTTATTTGTTCTGGGAAGGGGGGCACCGCGAAACTTTGGGTGGGAGAGGGCCCCCTGCCCCCGGTCCCATATCCGCCTATGCGTTGACTACGTGTTTCTTGGCTGGTGGTGGTCATTTCCAGCATTTATTATAATCCTTACACATTTTACATCCTCACTGTTTTCCATCAAATTTATATTAAGATACAATTATAAAATATAGTTTTTCTCTTCAGCTATTGGTTTTCGGAAAATAATAAAATCAGGAATACGAAAAATTTGTGAACAAAACGAAGATTTTAATTTATAATTCTTCATCTTGAAGAAAACTTCTGATATGAAATAAAGTAAGGGTAGCTAATTTCATCCCCGTATAATGTAACATGTAACAGGAATATTGCAAGTGCACGAAAATTACAGAATTTCGAGTTTCTAGCTTCAATGGAAATTTAGAACAAATATATATAAAAACTGAATTTCAGCCACCACATTTTAAGGGCGATATCTCGGAAAGGGGTAGGCTGAGGAAATTTTGTTATAGAAAAGACCCATCTCAATTTCAATCGAGTATTCACCTCCTGAATTTTGTCGCATGAATTCATTCATTGTATTTATCGTAAGTACAGTCACTTTTTTACAACAATTAAGTGGCTTACTTCGAATATTCTAAGAGGTTACTTTGCTGAGCTATACCATAAAGTCGTGTTTCTTCTCAGGGTAACAATGGTTGATTATGTCTTAAAATGAATCGTAATTAAGAGTTCTTCTAGACAATCCTTACACAGGTAAATCTTTAGACGCCTTTTGACTATGCATTCAGGGAGTGTATAATCATAACTCTGATCTTGGGTGGCTACCCCTTCAAGATTTTCAGATCGCAGTTGGGTTCGAGTGACACATCATTCTGAATAGAACTTTTTCAGCATATATTCATGAATAGAATGGTAAGAACTGAATTCACAGAAAAAAGGCTTCCCATAATTACCTTGTCTAAGCATTTTCTAGAAAAACTGTTACTTACGGAAATGTTGCGCTGGACTGATTTACGTAGGCCATACTGTATAATGTGTTATATATTTTTGAAACGAAGAAAAAATAATAATTCATAATTAACTATTTCTCCTGCTTGCCATATATTGAATATTCAAGTATTTGGCAAGCACTCGGCATTTAAGTACTGAATGTTCCTCTCAAAAACTTCAAACCAATCATATTATCACATAAGATACAAATCACTCAGCAACGAACAAATATGTTTGGATATTAATGGAGCCTCAAAATATCCAGGTATTTCACGTGTGCTCTATGTGAATAATTTTGAGGCGTTTCAAACCATCGAAAACATTCGGAATGAATTGAATTTGAACAATAATAATATTATCACATTTTTTCAGGGAAAAACTCCTTCATAACCCTCGTGCTTGCAATTTATCGAATATTCACCCTACACTCGGTGCAGTCGGGAAAATATTCGAGTATTTTGCAAACACTCGGTATATAGCTACAGAGGAGTGCCATCTAGAGGAATATTACCTGAACCTCTTCGCTGGTTTCATAAACAAACATTAACCTCCACGTTTTTTCATAACTCAGGCAATTATAATGAACTAATGTGAGTATTTTCATTTTTCAGTCCTCTCGAATGTAATCCAATCAGAAAATGATTTCACGCTGATCATATCTAGGGACATATCAAAATAAATGAATAATACTCTCATTTATGCATTTGATGCTTTTTTTCCTGATAACCTTATTCAAGTCATTGAAATTTTGCGACTAATCAAGTTAGATATCGATTGAAATATATTCTGAGACGATTTCCCATTTCCTGAATAGGATGTAAATATGCACTCAGACTCAGCTTTTATTTTGTATCAGTTATAGTTTTTTGTTTGCATTTTGCATTGGCGTAACCAAAGTTGACTCATGAGGGGGTTATCGCCACCAATCAAGAAAATTTTTCAATTAAAAAAAAATCTAACTCACAATTTTTCTTATTTCTTCTAATAAATGAAGGTGGGATAACATACGCAATACTTCCTCCCGCCTTCTCGTTACACTTATATTTGTTTGTGTGGTGAATCCTGTAATACGTTTTTCAGCATTGAGGTTATTTATTTAAATCTTGACTTACGCGTGCTATGAGCCAAGAGAGACAGGTACATGATTAAGATGTTGAAATTAATGTTGATTTCGTTTCTCATAGATTCATAAATATTTATGTTCATCTATATGGTTCAATATTATGTAGTATTCTGTTTTATCTGAAAATCTTTCTTTTCTCGATTTTCACTTTTTTCTTAAGATTTTTCGGGTTTTCACTTTTTCCAACAGATTCTCTCTCAACAAATTAGTGCAAGAATTCACGTAGTAAAATTTCCTTCATTTCAATTTTTTTAATTGAGTTTGTTTCAAAGATAAAGGGTGACACAAAAAAAAATTCAGAAAACCTGTATAAGATGTCTTATTTCATTTTCAGAAGCTTTCATTGATAAACCACCCACCTACTAGCGTAGTAGCATGTTTCCCCGAAATTCGGCTTCTTCCCACGAAATCGGCAACGTCGAAGACTATCCTGGGCCAAGGTGATCTGTCATTGCCCCAAGATGTGCCAGACAAAGACGAAGACACAGAAAGGCCTACCTTTCCGCGAACGAAGCCTCTTTCCCACGAACGAACCGCTTATTCCATGAAAGCAGAGATTCTTTCGGAGACCAACAAGGATTCTTGGATTCTTACCTGAAATCCAACCGGCAGAAAAGTATTGTCTGGGGTACGCTCAGATCGTTATGTTTGAGGTGATGTCTTGATAACGACCATTGAGGTTGTTTCGGAACCTATAATCTCTCATCAGGACTTTTGTCATCCGTTTAAATATATGGATAGGTGGCGATTTGGAATTTAACCTTTAGTTGTTGGACAGGGAGAACTGTGTAGACGCGGCAACAAGTCCTTGCGGAGATTTATATCAACAGATTCAATTTCGTAGATATTCCTCCGACTATACAGCATGATTCAAGAGCTCTCTATACAGGATGTTTTCAATGCCGAAAATTCAGGGGAGAAAAGTAAAAAAATATTAGGATTTTGCTCTATGCGATGAAATATGGAAATGGTTATTCGGAAAAAAATTAAAAAGATCGTTCTAGTTTTTTCAAATAAACATTATCTTTTATTATAATTGTGAAGAAATTTGGATGAAGGATGATAACTGTCATCGCGGTTGCATGTTTTACAATGAAAATGCTTTCGTACTTTATATTTTCGGAGAAAAAATTGTTACGTAACTACCTTTTCCCAAGATGAGGAGATATTCTTCCAATTTTTGATGAAGCTCCATCCATAGCATATGTGAAGAAATAAAACTCCATTGAAAATATTGATGAATTTATAGTCTTTATCTTGTACATACAGGGTGTCAACAGAATATGGAAAAATGTTCGCGTTTGTATATTCTTCAAGATATTGACTTTCTTTTCTTGTAGTGTTGAAATCGTTCAGTTAGGCACAATTTAACCTAGAGATAATATCACAAGTTTTTTCGGATAGACCGGAAATGAACCATTTTATTTGTCAATTATCTTGAAAATCCCACTTTTCAAGCTAGATGACTGAAAACGAATTCAATCTTAATTTCCATTCTGCACATAAGAGAAAAAACACATTTCCTCTCAAAATTTGCTAGTTTATTCGGCTTTCGATATTTCCGGAAGAATAATATTTTCTAATGTGCGAGTGGGGTTTCTTTGAAGGTACTGAAAGTAGAAATGTGAAATAGCCCATCAGTTCAGCAGATTGAATATTCTTTCTCCTATCTTGATAACTATTCATGCAATTTGCAATTACTACAAATAAAGCAGAAAAAAATTGAATTCCTAATAATACTTCGTTTTCAACAAATTTTTATTCCCAAAAATTATTTTTCATCGAAAGAAATTTCCAAAAATATCAAAAACCGAAAAACTAAGAAATTTTGGGAAGACATGTTTTTTTTCTCTCATGATTTAATGGAAATGAGTCATCTAGTTAATCACACGATATGTCAGAATGATGTGTACAATGAAAATATGAAAAAATATACCAAGTGTATCATCTGAAAATGTAAAAATTATTCATTTCCGGATTAACCGAAAATACTTGAAATTTTTTCCTTGTCAAATTATGCCAATTTGAACGTATGTTATACTAAAACACAAAGAAGGCGATAATTCAAATAATATACGAACGCGAGCATGTTGACACCCTGTATATTTCAACAATATTCTTGAAGTCGAGAGAAATACTTTTTTCGCATAAAATTTTTTCGGATTCACCCTACAGAAAGAGAAATAAACATCATCAACTTTCATAATGAGCTATGCCACTGAATTTTTTCCGAGCATTCTGTGAATCTTTTGAACAGAGTTGCATTCAACCAAGGTAACCATTTTTTTAAGTTTCTAAATAATTTGTAACTCGAAAAATGGCGCATTTCACGAAGAATACTTTGATTTTCCAAAATTGCGAAATATTCATGATAGCATTAAACTTACTTTTAAAAGTTGGACGCCTCAAATTTCTAACATAATTCAACCAGAAATCCATCGTGAAAAAAATAAAACAAGTGAGTGGAATTTTCAGTGTTCATAGAAGATTCCCCACATCAATCAAAAACTTAAGAAAATAATTTTTTCGATCAAATCTTTCACGAGATATACTCGAAAATTATATTTTTTTTATTGATTTTCAAATCCTGTATCTTTTCAGCCGAGTGTATTCGGAAAAAATGTTTAAGATAAATAGTTTTTCTTTTGGCCTCAGGAATCTCCCGTTAAATTATATATACAAGTCAAAGACTCACCCTGTATGAAGATGTTTCCAATGATATCTACGAGAACCCTTTGCTTGCAGTGTCACGTTTCTTTTCGAAGACCCCTGGTATTCAATGAAGTGATTCATTGAGTGTTCACAAATTTCAATAGTCGTTAAATGAGTATCGGAATTAATAAGGTAACTGTTTTCTACTTACCATTTTCAATTTCTTTGTGAGCTCATTTCATTAATTTGATATCGAAAAGAGGTTCTTGTTTCCCATTTCAAAGACTGCTTATGATTATTCACTCATGCAAATATGGATTTCAGTGAAAATGAAATTTGAATAAATATTAGGAATCAAATATCAAGAAACATTATTCATATTATCCTTTATCTCAATGTTCTGGATATTTACCTGAAGAAGTTAAAAGCAATATGTATTCTCGTTACATAAGCTTCAACAGATCATGTTGCGACCGAAATATCTCGATGCAAGTTCAATCTCAATTCAGCCTATTATTTCTTTGAAGCAAGCAATCCCATTAGATATTATACGATTCTCTATAGAGATCTACAAAATGCAGATATCTAGACCAAACTGAAATTAAGGTATACGAATTTTTCTGTAGGTAAGTGATAGATCCAGGATGGTGAAGAAAAGACAAGTTATAACAAAAACATGTACAGTTCAAATCTGCAAGGTCTAACTAAGATTCGAATAGTATTTTCCTAATTTTAAGAATTCTGGAACATGTGACGGCCTTAGGCAAGAAGGACCCTACATTTTTGAACCGACCTGTATCGTTTATTTGCCTAAATTATGAATAGTTATCACAGTATTCCAATTTCAAAAAAATGGTGAATTGTCATAATTTTTCTTCCGAAAAACACTGGTAGCAGTAACAGTATCTCGAATGCAACGATTAAAATTGATCAACGTCAATCATCAACAATTTTTTTTCTCAAAAATTTACAATGAACAACTCTTTTATACTGCATTCAATGGTTTTCAACATCAATATACAATTTGAACATCTCAATTATAGTTTTCAGGAAACAAACTTTCAGAATACGTTACAATCACAATTTTTACAAGGTCAACAATATTTATAAATTGTACAAAGTCAACATTTAATTACATTTATTTCCTCGGGTAAGTACATCAGGAATTTCAGTTCACTTACGCTGCCAAACTTCTCCTCAAACACATCAAGCGAAATCAAATCGATCGAGTCAATTCGATATATTTCCGATATCAACAATCAAGATAGTGTAAATTCGAAACGATGTGCATGAATCGTCTAAAATATAATATGTACAAATACTACCTTAAAATTAGATATAAATAATTAAGATTAATATAAAATAGAAATAAATTAGAAATAAATATTTACATAAATTAAGACGGGACATTTTTTCCATAATACTTGTTCGTTTGATCGTCGTAGGACGAAGGAAGTCTTACAGTTTGGATTTGACGTGTTCGTAGCACTCTATGATGTACTCCAGAAGTCTGAGGTAATCCCTGATAATCATGTAATGGCGGGTCATCATCGTGGTATTGTCTCCGTTCTTATCTCTAGCATCGACAATCGTGCGTTCTACGTCTTTATGTCTCGCGACCTTCAAGGAATTCGTTGCCGTTTGAATTTCGCACAAAATGCTAAGAACATACGATTCGATGTTGTTCTTGTAATCTTCAACCAGAGGACCATTTCGCTGTTCCTCATCGATTATCATCTGGTCCACAGCCACAGCTATGATCTGCAAATACTGATAGGTGTCTTTCAAGAGGGTATTGAGCTGAAACAGAAAAGAAAAATTAACACAGGTGGTCTAAAATAGTGTTGGAGTTCCGAGACATCGATAAGGGGTGTAATGTTGCCTACCTCTATGGCTCCAAGTTCTTCCTGACTCAGAGGTTTTCCAAGTTCTTTGTCAATCTTAGGAAACCATTTCAAGGATCCAATACCACCTTGGAATTCCTGCACTTCGGTCCAATTGTTACCAAATGCTTTCATTGCCTGTAACAAGGAAAATGAAATTAAGAATGATTCCGAAAGACGTCTTGCGTTTGATGGTCTTGTTTGGGCTATATGTGTATGGATCTTCCGGTATTATTTTCGTCTACCGTTAAGTCGTTTATATGAATAATAACTCGTGAAAAAGATCGTAAAAATTGACGAAATTAGAATATAACGGAATGGACTGGAACGACTACTGAAAGATTTTTTATAAATCCGTTCTTTATTCAATTTTTAGGTCAATAAGGCATAATTGAGTCTTCGATTTCATTCTTTGTCGGCTTATACGTTGCAGATATCTACCAGTTAGATAAAATTCAGTTCCAGACACTGAAACTACAAGATGAGTCTTTGTCTCACTTATACTGTTCCAGACTCTATCGGAGTAGATGATAAGAAAATGCGATTAGTCATCAGAGATCATTTAAGATGGCGGTTGCAACATTGTTGAAGCCAACGATAGTTGGGAAAATTGCTTTCAACCACTAGATCAATATCGCAGACGATGAAGTTAACTGAAAAATTATCAAAAACCCAGATATTCATTAGGACCGATTTCTCCTCAATCTCTACTGAATATAGGAAACTCATTAACTTTGATGAATAGACAGAGACCTCTCATCGGGTTTTTCTGACCAGGTTTTCTTCGCAGATCCCTGCTTCTTGAGTACTTTTGTTTTTCATTTGTCACCTTGATGTGTGTTCATTTCTCAAGTTTACCACAGATGTCGTGAAAATTCCATTATGGATTTATTCTTGTACATACTTTCATGGTGTCGAATAACCTTTTTACTTTGTACTGTTCATGTTTTATTGTAAGACCAGGTTTTTCCAGAGTACAAGGTAGTATTCGAAAATATTTGTTATGTCTCTGTTTCTACTTTTATTTGTATTTTTTAGCACATTTCTGCAATTTTGTCTTGAAAATGCTCCATATGATGGGCGAAACGTCGACAATACATAAATAAGAGTTTTTTTAAGAATTTTCTGGCCATTCAACAAATGATGGGTCTGGCTGAATTTATTGAATGGATTTAAAGAATAAAAATAAATGGAAAGTCCACTTATTTTTCAAATCATAAATCTTCGACATATAGGTACTGAAGTGGAACATAAAGTTGCGAGAAATGGATCTGGGTAAAAACTTAAACTTGTTGATTTTGAAATTCAGCGTTGAAACCTATCACACTGTTCATAATTTTTTCTCAGCGATGAGGTTTCTATGAATTGTTTGTTTTATGTATTATTTGTTTCTGCTTTTCAAAATTGTTATTCATTGCGTTTTTTAATTTTGTGTAATTTCTGTATTTTTCTGACGTTTTTGTGTAATCTGTGTGATGAAATCATTAATATCGTCATCGATTGAGATAAAATATGGGAGGTCTTTGCATTTTTTTCTAAAAATTTTCAAGGTTTTCTCTACCACAGTCTCTCAAATAAAAATCAATCAGAACATTTTTTTTAATAATATAAGTGCACACATTTTCAGCAATTGTCTTACTTTCATTATTCAAGAAATTTTTCTAATTGATTTTTGTTTTAGGGACTGGGAGAAAAATGAAAAAAATTTAAAAATTGAAAATCAGATATAGATTTGATACAATCATAATCTGTTATTGAAAATGAGTCTGGTTGATTATAAAAGTGGCAAATGTGTCTGGCAACATTCTTCAAAATATAAAATTTTTGGTCTCATTTGTAGGGTTTGGATAGAAGTTAATTTTTTGTAGTTGCATATCATAAAAAGTTCTCTATGAGAATTCATTCATATAGTCCCCAACATAGAATATGATATGTGAAGGAAGGAGTATTTGTATTAATTTTGTTGAAAGATTCAAACTGACAATAAAAACTGAAAATATCTACCATACACGAATACAATACAAAAAAAATCCTTCAAAACACTAATAACAATGAACGCTGCGAAAAGTACCAAATTGCCGACTCAAATTTGACAATTTTGATCAAATGTATCATAATTGCTTCTTCAACATGAAAAAAACCGTTTCCTTGCTAAATCTACGATATGTTCTTTCCTTTATATTCTTTAATTAATGAAATAAATCTCGGAATAATGAAACAATTCTGGAGCGACGTTTCGGCGCTATATTCCTTCCTCAGCTAAGGCTACAATTTTATATTCTTCATTCTATGGTCCCCCATACATCTGGGGACCTATTCTCGAAATCATTCGTAACTCCACGCATACGCATTTTTACGAATGGCGATTTGCGTTTCAAAAACAGCATTGTTGACAACTTCGGAAGGTTTATGGCATAGGTTTACATATCGGCACTACTATAAGCTCAAATTTCGAGCTATGCGGACAATATAGGTAAATATCGGTGAAATCCAACACCTTACTTTCAAAATTCAATGTCAATGATAAAATTTGAACTGTCAAATATTTGCGAGTTGTCAAAACCACTCGCAATGAAATACGAACGGTCCTAAGCACAGAACATAAAAATGTACATCGTATTTCATGCGGACGGTCCAAAATATAGATTTGTCTGTCATTCTCAAAGGTAATAGATACGAACGATCGTATGAATTGCGAATGGTCAAGAATAGGTCCCCAGGACGCAAAAGTTGAAGTCCCGGCGACTCTTTTTCTTCTCCCAGACGTCCCTTAACTGATTTCACTTTGTCAGACGTCAATAACGCGTCCGAGTAAACATCTCAATTCCGCCGAACGCAGCGTTTCGAGGAATGACGGGCCCGCCTCGCGACTCATTACCCGAATTTCTTAATTGCGAGCGCGGGTCCTTTTCGGTTCGCGGAAGCCGCGGGCGTCCGCCGCCCGTCAGCGCCCGGGCCGATGTCCGCGGCGGGGTTCGTGGAACCCGGCGCCGGTGTTGCCGAACCTACCGATTTTTCGGTATTTCTACCGAAATATCGAAAGCTGAGATATATCTACCGATTTTTCAATTTCATAAATTACAGAAAACTTTGTTTTAGAGGGTCTTTGCCATTTCAATAGGTTGCCTGATGTGGTAAAGCATGCGCCAAATGAAGTCATGTTTGGTAAAAGACTGTTTGCTTATTTACGTAATGAAAATTGATATTTTTTCTTGTCATTTGGATGTAGGTAGCCACGTGCTAAATAAAGAACTATTTCTATTCTATGAATATCAGGTAAAAATTGAAGCTTTTACCGAAAAATCAAATATTGCTTCAATGATGCATAGACACAAAATATTATATGAACGCATCCCGATCTTGTTATATGCTAAATTCACAGAATATGGACCAAAGGCGATTCCGCGAACCAATCTTGCAAAATTCAGATACGCAATAGTATATTCTAAAACAAGTTGCAGAATGAGCTCGTATTCCAACACGAATGCGAAATTCGAAAACGAGCGACGAAGGAGCGAGTTCTCGAAAGCATGAGTGTTGGAATTGCCTTCTGCAACGAGTATTAGACAATATTTTCTCTTTTTCAATAAAGTTTTGTGGAAAATTCGCGAAATTCAAATGAGAATTCAGATCAGTGACTTTTGTATTGTATCTTGGCAGTATCTGACAACCACAAAACAAAAAATATAACTGAAAACAATGCTGTAATGAGTTTCATTACAGCACTACTTTTAGTACTGTAATGAACTCATTACGATACTGAAATAGAGGATAGTATATTCTGAAACAAGTTGCAGAATAAGCTCCCATTCCAACACGAATGCGAAGTTCGAAAACGAGCGACGAAGGAGCGAGTTTTCTATAGCATGAGTGTTGGAATTGCCTTCTGCAACGAGTATTAGACGGTATTTTCTCTATTTCAGTCAATTTTTGTGAAATACTCTCGAAATTCAAATGAAAATTCAGATTAGTGACTTTTGTATTGTATCTTGGCAGTTGGTGTGACATACGAAATTTGACAGATCACGGAATTTGCATTGATTTGATTCGAAACTTGATTCGATCGAAGGTCAGTACTGACAACCATAAAACGAAAAATATAACTGAAAACAATGCTGTAATGAGTTTCATTACAGCACTACTTTTAGTACTGTAATGAACTCATTACGATACTGAAATAGAGAAAAGGGTATTCCCGGGTCGTTCTAACTGTACTCACATACGACATAAAGACGGTTGTTCCTTCCTCTTTGACGATCTTGTTCAATACGTCGATTATTATATAATTTTTGAAAACGTAATCCTTCTACCGATTTACCACCCAAATCTACCGATTTTGCGCAGCCACTTCTACCGATATTGGGTTGGCAGGTTCGGCAACGCTGCCCGGCGACGACAAATCATTCCGAGATGTCGTTGCTACGACGGTCGTAACCCAGACCTCGGGACGTGGGTTATAGGTCACGGGCCGTGATATAACACGATCGTTGATCGGTCCTTCGCCATCAGGAAGTGATATTACGCCTTTATCTGACGCCCGCGGGCCTTGGGCTGTAAACGTTGAAAGAACTAGGCTCCGATTCGATTCAGCCTACTCGGGGATTTCATTGTATATTGGTTCTAGTTCGCCTGCAGGGAACGTCACTGATCGTTCGAATTCTACCCTGGTTCACATATTTCGTATACCGGTGTCCCAGTATACCTGTTCCAATGGATTATCCCAGCCATCTCGAAAATTAAAGATTGAAAATTTCATATTCTCTAACTCGTTCAAGAAACCTGAGAAAAACAAAAATTGAAGGAAGTGACTCTGACTTTTTTATTTCAGATAGCACAATGTATGTTTCTTGCATTTTTGATTTCTACTCAGAATTGCCTTTTCAACGATGCATCATACGTTGTATTTTACATCTGATTTGATGGAAAAATCCTTAATTGAACTTTCAAATTGAAAGAATTGCAGTAATTGATAATAATTTATGAAAAATTATTTTTATAATGTCTTTATTCTAATCAGTGCTGTGAAGGTCCAATTTTGTATTTTACATGAACGTAGAAAAAGAAATAATATTTCTTATTTATAATCGTCATCAATAAGAAAAACCTAGCTCGAGTTGAAATTTCAATCGACGTTTTTTTCATCAAATGAAATGTAAAACACAATCAGAAATTGCAAAAACTGACAATGTGTCATTCCCTCTCAAATCTGAAGTGACTTTCCATTTTTGTTTTTCTCAGTGGGAGGTCCTTTCATCGAATTCTAGGACATGAAATTTCAAATTTTTATCTTTCGAAATGGCTGAGATAATCTATTGGAACAGGTATACTGGGACACCCGGTATATGGTGGGTACAGCCACAATCGCAGAATGAAATTGTATTATTTATTGGCCTTGAAGAAGTTATTTGAATGAATTTTATGTGTTTCAGGGTATGACGAGAAACTGCTAGAACTGATGGAAAAGTCCTCATTTTTGAAAGCTTTCAAAGCTGATGAAAAAATACTTCTGAATGACGTTAAATAATGTTTAAAATCAAGATGTATAAATGAAATTGAGAATGGTCCCTATGTTAACAAGAAATAGATAAAAATTTTAACAAAAAAAAACCGTCTTGAAAAATTTTCAAAACAAGTCAATATTCACTAAAAAGTATAAAATAGTTATTTTGTTATTCATAGGTGTATATATTGATTTAGATTTGAATTGGATGGGTACCTACCAACCTTTTCGAGAGGCGAGAATTCAATTATTTCCAACACTCCGTTTTCGGTTTTTTTGTTGAAATTTTCATTTATTTTTTGATTTTCAATGAATCGCCAAGTAGGATCTGACTGAAAGAGAAACACTCCCAGGTTTGGATCACTCCAAAAAGTTCCTTCGGAATTTTGAAACTGCAAGATCCAAAAGATATTTGGATCTCAGTAAGAACCAATTACACCTCCTCACTGGCTTTCTTACAGGGCATTGTCGCCTCAGAAAGCACTTGCTGAGAATGGGCGTATCGGACACTGACGAGTGTAGATTCTGTGGAGAGGAGGAAGAAACTCCTATTCACCTAGTCACAGAATGCTAGGAAACAATGCTTTGGTCAAGAGACCTGTAGGAGTGAGGAATTAGCCTCAATGAAGCCTTCCGAGATATTGGATTTCATAAGATCTCTGGGACTAGAAGGCGAGCTGTAAAGCTTTGTCAGGGGGCACAATAGACCATAAGGTCGCAATGGACTGAAACCCCTTTTAAACTATCAACCATCAAGTAGGATCTGAATAAGTGTAGCTCAAATGCTCAAATGAGACAGCGCCGCTTAAATGCACTTTTCCAAGGATATTTCATCATAAATGAATATCACTCTGAAACATCTCTGATCATGCACTTCAACTATAACCTAATTTTTCACCTCACCATGTTACTGAAAGTATTTGACTCAAATTTTCCAAGTCATGCGAAATCCTAGAGGTTTCATCGACAAAAGAATGAATGAACTCTGGAGACATTTACACAATTATTTTTGAGCATTTTTTTGATTTTGACTTAAACGAAAAGATTTTCTTATGATATTTTGAGATTTGTGCAGTTTGCGAATAGGATGCTGAGGTGATATTGAGGAAGATCAAAATTCAACAAACTTGCACGTGTGGAGGTATAAAATAATAACAATATTTTTTCAAATGAGGACGTGATAATTGTAGAAAAGCAAAACGAAATCATATGTGTGAAAAAGATGGATGGTACCGTTCGCTAGTTGAAGGAATACGACTAAAGACGATTCTTTAACGTGCTCAGGAAATGCGATAATCTAACTTCCAAAGGCGGTCCTGGTATGCCACTTCCTCCCGTCGATTGTTGTCTATATCGACGATATAATCTCGACGGATGGTCCGAAGGTAAACGCCAACTCAGCCACGCACTTGAAAGAGTCGAAATGTATCTACAATCGCAATCATTATTTTTCGAAATATTTTTTTGGATATTCAAAATAAAATCTATGTTATGATAAATTTGATTCTTGGTTCTCATATGAGCATTGGAACCTCGAAGAACATGATATACGTATTGTAGGCTACGTTTCTCTATCGACAACGTTTTCGTTAAACTTCACATTGATCGCCCTAACCAATTATCATCACCACGAAATAAATCAATTATACAGGGTGAGTCTTTCACTCGTACATATATTCACACCATAGATTGTTGAGGTCAAAAGAAATACTTTTTTCGTATAGCATTTTTTCTGATTCAGCCTAGATAAAAAGATATAGCCATCTTGAACTTTCATAATGAGCTGTGCCACCCCTGGAAATATGACACTAAAAATCTTCCGAGCATTAGATCTACCACCTGAACCTTCGAGAAAATGTAGCAAAAATTTATATACAGAATTATATTCACCCAAAGTAACCAAATTTTTTAATTTTGCTGATCTAGATTTTTTTAAATCATTAATTACTCGAAGATTGCGCATTTCACATAAAATACTTTTGTTTCTTAAAATGGCCAAATACTTATTAAATGGCATTCAACTCACTTTCAAGGCTCGGGATCATAGAATTTCTGCTATAATTATGGAATGAAATAGTATATATTGCTCATAACGAAAAAAATAAAACATGTGAGTTAAATTTTGTTTTCGTAAAAGATTTGCCACATTAATGAGAACCTATATTCTGAAAATCATTTCATTTGATGAAATCGTTCACGAGATATATTTGAAAATTAAATTTTTTTATGGATTTTCAACAGCCTGTATCTTTCTAACCGAGCCGAATCGGAAGAAATGGTAGGGACAAAAAGTGTTTCTTTTGACCTCAGGAATGTCCCGTTAAAATATACAGGGTGGCCATTTGAAAACGAAACAGACGAGATTACAGACGAAATAATTTTTTTCGATAGAAATGCTCGGACAGGTCGATTTCTGTTTCGAGGGGGACAACTTAAGATGTAGGTTACGGACGCATAGCGCTTCAACCCTTGCTACTACCCCCAATTTTTGAAAAGGGAAGATGGGTGAGTGATACCTCATTTGAAAGGTATTTTTATACCGATTTCAGCACAGTAATTGTTTTTTTCATTTTATGCATTAGTTCTCGAAATATTCTTGACTAAGCATTTGAAAATAAAGAGGTGTTTTCATGGCACTTGTAGTGTTTTTTTGTGAAAAACCTTTCAAATGAGGTATCACTTACCCAATCTTCCCTATTCAAAAATTGGGGGTGGGGGTTGTAGTAGCAAGGGTTGAAGCGCTATGCGCCCGTTACCTACATCTTAAGTTGTCCCCCTCGAAACAGAAATCGACCTGTCCGAGCATTTCTATCGGAAAAATTTATTTCGTCTGTAATCTCGTCTGTTTCGTTTTCAAATGGCCACCCTGTTTGTACAATTCAAAGACTCACCCTGTGTACTCTACCTTCTCGGGATGGTGGAAAAAACCGCACTGATTCCCCAAACACGGTGCCTCTTGCCCAGTCGACCGCTGCCGCTCATCTTTACATAAAACCGATTTGAATCGTCTTCCAGCCGATCTCCGCGAGAATGATAGCGGCCGCGGGCGTCAGGCAGTCTGTTCCGCCTGCGCGAAGGTCGCTCGAGTTCATGCAGGATCACCAGATCGTCACGCGAAATTATCGCGCGCTAGCCAGCATACGCACACACGAATGACACTTGTGCAGGACCGACGACGTGCGTAGCCGGAATCGAGGAAATTGGCCCAGGAATTGCGTCCCGAAGCTCTCTTGGTCCTTCGGACCGGATCCACATGGTGATTGCTTTCGAAATTCTGGCCGGCAGTCCACGAGAATGATTCTGATCACAATCACAGCAAAGAACACCATCTCTATTCCGAAGTACGTCAGATGGCAGCAGTCGATTTCGAGTGTATTCTGAAGATTCTCATGAATTTCACGAATTTGTCGGATTTTCTCAGAGTTGCAGCAACGTCAATTAAAATTTGAAGGTCCTTTAAAATTCGAATCCTTCATTGAATCGGTAGCCATAAATACTCCGTTAAAAGGAGGATCAAACTTTAAAAGGACCTTCAAATTCTAATTGACGTTGCTGGAAGTCATGGATAAACTCCGAAACATCATAAGGTCTGATAATTCGAAGTGTTATGTTTGGTAACAATTTTTTGAAATTGTCGAATAAGTGTACGTTCTTACGCAGAGACCTGTCTTCTATTGTTTATAACATTTTTTCCAATTGATATAATTCCAGAGACTGGGAAGAAAACCCTTCAGAAATTTCAAAAACTTCAAAACTCTCTCAGAATATATTTAATTCGATAAGGGATGATGACATCAACCGACATTGAAAAGTTAAAACGGAAAGATGGATAACCTTATACTATCTACTTCTTTTGATACTGAGGAGACCATTTGAGAAGGAACCAGCCTCTGGAAAACCGCCTTCCACCGATTTTCAAATGGTTCTTTGTTCGGCCAGAATTTCAGGTTGCTGCGAGAATTAGACGAATATCTTCTTGGTCGAGTCGACAAAATTATATGTTATTAATGGTGATCTTTAGGTCTTGATAACCTTGGACCCAGAAGTGGAAATGAGCTGAATGACCGTTCAAAATATTCCAAAGCGAGAATGGTCCAAATTAACCTGGGATCATTTATACTTAGGAGAACGATAACCGCATTTGATAAAAAGCAAATGGAAATGTAAAATAGAGACGGGTCGAAATGGAACGAAAAATTAAAATATGTAAACAAAAGAAGAATTCGTTGAAGACAAATGGTTATTAGCAACAAGGAATATCTCCGAGAATGATATCGTGAAAGAGAGATGTAATCATTGTCAGAATGACAATTCTCGGAATGTGTCGTAGTTTTTGGTCCTGAAAAATATTCTGTTTTCTTGTGTTATAAAATGTTCGGTTTATCTATGGAAGATGATTTCCTTTCATTGAGGTCCCGTAGCGGTCTTCAAACATCTGAAGTGCCGAAAAATCATCACCTGGCACGTCGTATCCGGTTTGAAAAACCTTCACGACCAATGAGCAAGAATTTGTGGACTTTGAATATCGAAGGCATTTCGAAAGACAAGTGTGATTACGTCTCCAAATTAGCTGATGAACATGGTATATTAGCTGATGAACACGGCAACAGAAAAAAAATCCTCGTGCAAGAGGACAGTTGTAAGGTTATGTATTAATTGATTTTTTACAAGTTTAGCTTGTTATGTTGAAAAATTATCAGTTCTTAGTTTTCAACAGATTCGGAAAGGGAAAATTGATAGAGTTTTTTCATTTCTTTCAAATTTTGTGACATTTCTGTCATAAATATTTATAAACCTCCGAACATTATTTGGCCAAGAAATCTGAATGTTGATGTTTTTTAAAGAAGCAAATGCATTTCTAAAATGCATTTGATTTATTCTGAATAATCGGTTTCTTTTCTGCTTTTGTCTTTTTTCATTTCAGAAGAATTGCGAGTCGTTTTGGGAAGAGTCTGTTCATCCGAGCCCATCGTCGGATAACATGAAGATGATCACACTGATGTCTTTCAAGATTTTCCTGATATTTAATATTCTATGTTATTTTTTTTACGGGGAGACAGGTTTTTTCGGCTGAGGTTTTTTCCCCTGGCTGTATAGTATCGTATGATACTAGTGATGATAGTATCGTATGATTCTATAGTATCATACGAAGAATGTTATGACACCCCGTTCTTTTTTTACCTCAGCTTAGGTACTTTTCGTTTCAACATTTATTGTATTATTTTAGCTCTCTTTTTCATAAGAATATTACTTTAAAAATTCAGAAGGAAAGTTTTATTTACAACAGTTACGATAGTGACTCGATAGCTCTGAAAGGTAACGTACATGTCCGAATGTTTTGGAATCAATTGGTGTGATTGAGTAACAAAATGCATTCATTAGTTGGGAATGATAATGAAATGTCACTTGTGATGTAATTTGAATATCCAGAATATCCAATTCTTGTTCCTGCTCTGTAAAATATCTCATAAAATTGGTTTTTATAATCGGCGAATAAAAAAACATTGAGGTTTGGTGAATGTCAGTTTTGACATTTCGGCTGACAGAACGTCGAATCCTGGCCAACTGGGAGCGGAAAATCGCTAGGAAATCGGGGCAGGCCATCTTTTCGATTGCAGACATCGCGATCCTGCGTGCCCAGACGCCCGATCGCCTCAAGAATTCCCGATGTGACGAAGAAAAGCCAGGCACTGCCATCTACGACCGATATCCGCTAAAAGGGGACAAGAGATGGCAGCAACGGCGAGAGCGGGACGGAGAAGAAAAATATGATAGTGTGTATAATCATCGAACATCGATCGGGAATACTAATCACTTTCTTCTCTCTATGTTAATGGGGAGCGAGAGAGAGAGGGAAGAGAGGTCGGAACGAGCGAAGAGAGAGACGGAAGCGGAGTTAATGAATGAACGGACGAACGGAAGAACTATAAAACGGGCAGGAAATCGTGAATTGTAGAAATATTTTTATGTCTTCGCACGTCTGGGAAAGGGTGAGAGGCTTGCTGATCGTCCCTGTACATCAATCGACTCTCAGGTACGAGAGACGGCCAAAAAGTCTTCACCACCACTTTTGGCAAGACCTGGACTTCTCTCTTTGCATTAAATCGAAAAACACTGATAAAACGACCTCAAAATATCATTCGTAATTTTCCTGAGTGAACATGAACTCCTGAAATTAGACAGCTGCAGGAGGTGATATCAGTGGTATGAGATCTTGAGATGATGCCATACACGCCATACAGCATCCAAAAACTATCGAATTTAAAAAGGAGAAAATGTGATTTAAGATCTGTACAACAGCAAAACTAAAAAATCATTCGTAATTTTTCTAAGTGAACATGAACTCCTGAAATTAGACATCTGCAGGAGGTGATATCAGTGGTATGAGATCTTGAGATGATGCCATACACGCCATACAGCATCCAAAAACTATCGAATTTAAAAAGGAGAAAATGTGATTTAAGATCTGTACAACAGCAAAACTAAAACCTGAAAATGAAACTGAAGCTTTGATTGGGACACAAAGGTGAAAAAATTGGGTTTACAATATTCCCTGTATTTGTGGAAAAACTTATACATCTTTATGTATAAGTTATGTTATGGAGACCCTTAGACATGAAAAAGAGCGAACATCAAAAAAGAATGAAACAGAGATATTGGTAGATCGCAGATTGCAGATCATGATGCGTGTTTATTTTAACACCGGTGATCACATGACGGACTGGAATATCACGAAAATACTAATGACAGATCCTGATGATTATAAAAAAAAATTTAGGACTCGGTTTGTATTTTGTTGGATGAAACTAATAATTTGGCCAATTGTTCGGATTAAGTGTATCGAATTTGGATTGGTTTGTTAAGAAGAGAACATATTTCAGGAAATTTTGAGATGTCACCATTATAGTTATTGAGAATATGGTCATCATGTCAATTGGGAAAGTTTTAAGGTAGATTTTCGAGCCTAGCGACAGTAACGCATCTGTCAACTACGAAAACACGACAATAGAAGTTCAAGCTCGGCAGTGTCGCTGCCGTTCGACGTTTGTCACTGTCGCGGCGTCAGTAACGCTTTGCTCGAATGCTACTCTATGCAATTTCATTGTACTTCTACTGTCGCACTGTCGCGGCGTCACTGTCGCTATAGCTCGAAAGTCCACCTTAAAAAGTTCGAAGTGTTCTGTTTTCATTGTTAGTCAACTATTTTTCAGAAGAATTTGGCCCCTGACAAATAAGTGCACAAGTTTTATTCAGGGGCATTTCATCTATTGTTTGAAGAATTTTTCTGATTGACATTTGTTTCAGGGACTGAGAGTGTAAACACCAAAAAAATACTTTCGGAAAATAGAATTATAGTTCAGATATCACAAAGTAGTGAGAAAAATATGATTTTTGTCATAATGAGATGACTTACAAAAGGTCCTTACAAAAAACGGTATAACTGTTTCAAACAAAAGGTAAGAAATTGAAGCAGTGCAAGTTTGTAAACTTCTTGTACAGGGATCCCAAATTGCTTGATTTTGACTGTTTTAGGTACTTCTGGACTAGATAGGGTAAAAACTTCGTAAGGTGTCCTGGGCTCGATTTTTGTGAAAACACCATTAGTGAAAACCGTTTCACGATATCTTCATTTTTTTTTAATTTTGATTTCGAAAATGTGCCATAACTTTTTCATTTACGAAAATATCTGGAAACGATTCAAACTTTCTAGAAGCGCTTTTTCCCGGAAATAAGAAACCATCTTCAATTTCTTTTTCGTGGAGAAAAACCACTTTTTTATATTAAATACGAAAGCATTTTTTCTCATTTTATTTCATAAAAAAAAATTAGAAATAAAAAAAATTTAAAAGAATGTCTTATTCCCAGTGAAAAAGTGACTGTTGAAAGTTTTTATATTTTTCAGATATTTTCGAAAACGAAAAAGTTATGGCACATCTTCTGAATCGAAAAAATTTCAAAATGTCGTTATATCTTCAAAACAAATGAAGATAACCTTAAACGGTTTTCACTATTGGTGTTTTCACGGAAATCGAGCCCAGGACTCCTCTCAACGTTAAAACCTATCTAGTCTAGAACTACCAGAAACCGCAAAAATCAAGCAATTTGGGATACCTTGTACATACTAATGAGTTGCAGAATGAACTATCGTGAATAATCGAACTTTTCCCACCCCGTGATGGTAATTCATGAGATGATCAGCGCCGATAGCAGCTTCCGCCGATTCTGCCTCCATCGATCAATTATTCTGGACCGTTTTTCATTCTTAGAAATTGCTATTTCCAATTAATTCCCAGTTTAGCCTTGAGTACAGGTACGTACGTTAGTCATAGCGTACAATACCGTGTCATAAACTCTTTTATCCGCACAATGGTAGGTAGTGTGTTGATCATTGTTCAACTACGGCAACGCTTTACATGTACGAATTTCTTCAGATCCGACAGAGTTTCAATTCGATTCGAAACATTTTTTCAAATTTTATGTAAGAATTATAAAATCAGCAACCCAGAATATTTTTCATGGAAAAGCCAAGATTCCAAAACATTAACTTTATTTTTCACGCCAATGGTAAACTTTATGGTTTTTGGTCTTTTTTCTACAATAGTTTTTACCATCGGGATTTTCCATAGCCTTCTCAAAACACAAGCAGTTGTTTTCATAATTTCTTCATTTGCATTCGAACGTATTATTTACACAATCAAGAATTAATGAATGAACATATAAGTGCTGCAGAATATATTACTTAATGATCATGATTTCCGCCGAAATTTAATTCATATTTAAATTTTGAATGTCTGTGAAGGCAGCTTAAATCAGTCACATGAATCGAATTTTTTCCAATAAATTTTTAATTTTATGTCAACACGATTTTAACGTCTTCAATCAAGAGATTGTCCAAGAGGACCAGAATGTTTCTGAATAAATGTTTCGTTTTGCAACGGAAAAATTAACAGAGTTACTAAATTCATTCCACACTGCTTGTGTTCGAGAAGATTCTGAACCGCAAAAATAACACATCTCAATGAAAAAGTACTCACAAACTTGTCTCTGAACGTCTCAATCTTTACTAGCGACCTCTTGCTCTGGTCGATGATTGTTTGGAGGAGCTCCATTTGACCAGAATTCGATCTGCTTTCCGAATGTCCACAAGGTCTCATCCACTTCTCCATGCTGACTGGCGCTGATAACGTCTTCGGGAATGCGAACAGACTGAGGTAGAAACACAATATAACAGTTCGATGAAGTCCTGCAAAGAAGAAAAAACTGTTGAGCAAAAGATCATCGTCATCATATCCATATCAGGAAGCGAATAATAGTATATAACATTACTAGCAAGGTAAGAGGGTTTTTACTGGCGAATGGAGGATATAACTGACGAGCCGCAGGCGAGTCAGGTACCTCCTTGAGCCAGTAAAACCAGTTACCTTGCGTGTATTGTTTTATATTTTATTTGTTTCTCATTTGTCAAAAGGTTAGATAAATTCCAAAAAAATCTCAATAATTTGTCGCAAATGTCGTAAGCTATGGAAACGTTGCCATGAACATGTCTGTTTATTCTTCTTTACATTTGTTTTGGCGAAAAGGATTGGGGTAACAGAAAGATGCTTTGTTGGTCTAATTGAATCAACTATCAGCTAGATTCAGCCTTAATACTTTATGGGCAAAATGGTGTCTATGCTGAAAAGCTGCTTGGAAATGAAAGATATTGCCCCTGTTCGCAGTTTTGTTTTTCTTAAAATATTTATTGAAAAATATGACGTTTAGTTGTCGTTTGCAGATTTCAAAAGGTAATAGCGTTTCTGAAACGAAAAAATGAGCGTTATACGCCAAAAAAGGTCAAGGTATTAAGTAAAGAAGAGGCTGAACAATTTCTTTTACATGCTCCTGATGACCAGTGGTTGGTGGCGAAACTTGAAACAATATTTGGGATTTTTGGATGTTGTCGATGTGACGAAATTCTCTCCTTGAACATGAATGATGTAGAAGATATGGGAAAATAGGTTATTGTGACATTGCGGCAAACAAACAATTTAACAACAACAAGATTCACCATAACCGATGATGGCTGCAGCTTCAAGCCCTGCATGTTATACAGAAAATAAGTAAATCTTCGGCCTCCTGGAATAGAAAGCCTAAGATTTTTTGACATACCGACATGGAAAGTGCATTTCCCTTAATGCTGGCCAGCACACTATTGGTGATGCCCCAAAGCAAATAGCGAAATATTTATGTTTAAAAGACCTAGAGTTATACACCACTCTTTTCGCAGAACTGGAGCCACTATGGTTGCGGATTCGGGTGAAGATATTTCAGCACTATAGCGTGCAGGAGGGTGAAAGAGCACCGAAATTGCGATGAGTAATGTCGATGATTCGGTCAACAAAAAAATCCAAATGTCTAGCAAATTATTTGGTAGTAAGGAGAGTACAAATGTTCTGCAATCCTCGAGTTCAGCAGTTTCTGAGTCAACAGATGGTTCATCATCATCAGTATCAACTCTTTCATCATCAAAAATCTGTGTTACTGGAAATAACAATTGTACCATGATTTTCAACCTATATGACGATAAAACAAAATTTTCTAATGTAAATAACTTGTTAAAATTTTGCAGGTTAACTGTCAGTTTTACAAGTTAGTGACTTGATAAAATAAACTATCTTGATTAATATTGTGTGTTTGGAAACTGACGTTTATAAATGAGAAACAAATAAAAATTGTAATGAATCGATTATGAACCGACCCTTTTTTTGTAATTTTCATTAATATGATTATGAAATTTAGTTTTTTTTAGAAGAACAATAGATCAGAGTAAATCTTGGAATAGGTAAATGCTGATTACGATCATTAGTTAAGGTTTCAATTAACTGAGATAAAAATGTGAAAAATTCACATCAAGACTGTTTGCTTTGCCAAGATATAAATTACTTTCACTATCAGAATGGGCTCTTCTTAATAATCTATATCGTATTCTCTATCCAATTATACCAAAAATAGTGACATGTATTCAGTAACTTTAATGGATGGGTACACTAGTAACAACGCAATCGTATAGTAATAAATTTTCCAAATACAAAAACATGAATACCTTTTTTCACATAAATAAAAAATATGTGTTATTTGACCTATACAACTCAGAATTTTACATTCGTTCAAATCGAGTAAAACTATTCGATTTCTAAAAGTATCGAAAACTTTTCATTTTGTTGTTCTTATAATTCCAAAATAAAGTCGTCGCGTCCTCAAGAAACTCATTTGGCACTCCATTGACCCATCTCAACGCCTCCAGACGCCATACCGAGCCAGAAAAATGCTTAATGTCCCCGGAGATCTCTTATCGGCCGGGCCGTCAAGCCGACCGGACCCGTAATCACGCGATAAAAATTTCTACATACTGACCGGGGCCCGCTTGATTTGTGCGCCTAGTCAAGGGTCATCCGAGTCGCGGTTTTCTCACGCTAGCGCCCCCGAGGACCGTCGTGTGTCCACAAAGTTGTGTGTTTAACGCACGTCGTTTGTTCCGCCGACAAACGGGTTTCGTCCTATTTGTTCTCCTCTTTAGCGGAGGCTCCCCGGCCCAGGTCGCAGTCGGCTTTGGAATCGCTTTTATGACGGCGACTGACAGTTCTGCTGTCCCACGAGTGGCATTTCAGGAATTCGGAATGGTTTTCCGACTATTTCGTCTGTGAAATACGTGAGATACCAGTTGGTATGCTCGACACGTATGTTCTTGAGGAGCTGGCGGCGGGGGAAGCTACAAAACCGCGCAAATTGATGGAATCATGAGCTATCGTTATGGTTCGATCGTTTATTGACCTTAAAAGCGTATTTGACAAAATCAATCAACGACACTTGGAAGAAATGAAAAAAAAAATTATTTCAATAATTTCTTTAAAAAAATTACAAATCGTTTTGTACTCAAACTTAATCTGGTAAAACGTTTTCAGAGACAGTCATCAGCGGGTAAGGGAACTTTTCCACCCCCAATGTTGAAGGAAATTGGAAAATATTCAAAGCAGGTGGAAAAATTCCGAAGCTGTTGAAAAAATTTCAATGAAATATCATCAATTTAAGCTCTTCCTCTCAGTTGAGCAGAATTCATCATTACATTGTGTTATTGTTTTGCGAATTAACGAATGAACCGAAAAGTTTCAAATCTTTCAGTCTTTGTATCGATCCATCTTGTTCTGATAATAATAATTGTGAAAACTGGAGTAATTCATCGCCAAGAAAAGTAAGAATCGTCAAGAAAAACTCATGAATGTTGTAAAATACTGTCATCTACTTCTATATTAGTATATTCTAAAACAAGTTGCAGAATGAGCTCCTATTCCAACACGAATGCGAAGTTCGAAAACGAGTGACGAAGGAGCGAGTTTTCGATAGCATGAGTGTTGGAATTGCCTTCTGCAACGAGTATTAAACGGTATTTTCTCTATTTCAGTCAATTTTTGTGAAATACTCTCGAAATTCAAATGAAAATTCAGATTAGTGACTTTTGTATTGTATCTTGGCAGTTGGTGTGACATACGAAATTTGACAGATCACGGAATTTGAATTGATTTAATTCGAAACTTGATTCGATCGGAGGTCAGTACTGACAACCATAAAACGAAAAATATAACTGAAAACAATGCTGTAATGAGTTTCATTACAGCACTACTTTTATTACTGTAATGAACTCATTACGATACTGAAATAGAGAAAATTCATTGTGATTTAAAAATAATGTGAGCAGTACTGAATGTAATATCATGATGAGTAAGTAAGTCTATGCCTAATTAAGTGAACTATATACCAAAATAAGACAACTTGCGTGTAATGACATTCATACAAATACCTAAACAGACAAAATAAATTGAAATAAAATTCTTCTTCTTTTTTTCGGTTCCAAGAATTAATTAATTCAAGATATCCAAAATTTTTGCATCCATTTTGGATGCAATTTTTTTTTCGATGTGCACATTTCTATTCTAGATTTCTAAATTGTAGGAATGAATGAATGTTCTTATTGAATGTTCAATAATTTATTGTATTTCAGAGTTAGGAGAAAATGAAATATTATGATCTCAAGACTTACTGTCCATGTCCATCAGTTAAAACAGTTTTTAACAGTTCTTAACATGGATTGAACTGTTCATTTTCAGATTCATCTGTAAACGATGATTTTGAGAGAAATAAAGCTGAATATGAATGAGCACTGGAATTCATGTCAGAGCTACTTCTTCATCATCAACAAGCAAAGTGAAGAAGCATTCATCGTATATTTTCATTGTATTCAGTATTCAAGCTATGATGCTTCACATGCTTCAGTAATATTAATATTTTTACTTGTTTTTTAGCGTAAGTATTTTACCTTGTTAGAAAATGTTAAATAATGAGATCGCAATGGAGAAATGGCATCATTTCCTCTTAAACAACGCATATCAGTTGGTTGCAGTATGGTACAAAAACTCCTGTAGAGTTTGAATCAAGGGTTGTTTCAAACCTTATTCCCACCTCATTGTTATAAATCTTCTTCATTCTAATAGGCAATGATATTCTCAAAATCAATATGAATGAAATGAATCTTGATAAGGAATATATCAAAGACAAATTTAAAAAGGATACCTCATATTATGATACCTTATGCATAAATTATTGAATAATAAATTTGTGCCCTGCTCTTTTAAACTAAGGAACACAAAGAGAGCCATGTGTTACCCAATATCAGAACGGTATGGGTCGGCATCCGAACGCTGGAAATAATCGAAGAATTATTCTATTATTCTTTAATTAGACAACGTTTTATATCTTGCACCTGACTGTTAACACGTGGACTTTGCACGAGCCGCTATAAGCCCTATATCTCGGATAAAGAACAATATATCCGAGAATTGAACCTTGGTACCGCTCTATCTGAACGTTCAATGCTGTCGGTATCGTTCCTCGCTTTGTTCAAACCCACCTGAAGATAGCTTGGTATCTAATCCTCTACTACGGTAGTAAGGCGCTTGTGGAGATTAAATGGAATGCTGAGATTTCAATTCTTGCCAAGCAAACTATTAATATTCCCATTTGGTCATATTCCAAAAAACGTGATCTTCGAGATCACTTCATTATAACAGAAGAAGCTCGGAAATATTCCGGAATTTTCCGGAGTCCTGTTATTGCCCTAGGTCGTGTTGTTATTGCCATTGTTTGTTCGTTTGTTTACACTCTTTCTTGACGAGATGCAATAGTGATTCACCGACAGAGGAAACGAACAACATGATCCGTACGAAAGCCTTGACATTCTATCGTAAATTTCACTCCAAAACACGGCGATTAAACATTAATCTCGACACAACATGATTTCTGCATAGTGAGTGGCCACCGGCAGAGTTTTATACAACAGCTGCGTTTCTGAGGAGGATGTTTTGATGAATTAAAAAATATAAATTAGAATAATTTTGTTTCCGCGACATTTTCCTCAGCATTTTTTCAAAATGTCGAAGCCAAAGGTCCGATATGAACGGTGAATGAACAAAACTTCCAGATGAATATTGAATGAATTCATGAATTTCAGAGGTTGAAAGTATCAACTACAAATATTTTTACAGTCGGAGATAAAGTTCGTTTAAATGATCAATAAGTTAATATTTACATTGCAATTACTACTCATTTCCTTTGTATTATCGAATATGTGTTAAAAGGTGAATCCCCATCTGTTTTATGTATGTTTTCGATCATTTAAATACAGTTTTCATTATACGAACGAGAAACGTAAGTGCCGCATTTACTATCGCAAAAATTATGCATGCTTAATGCACGAGTAGTAAATATGTGGGATTTATTGACTAGGCATTATTGAGAAAGGAATCGAATAGTTATATGTAATTGAATGAACGTTTCGTTTGGGTTTTTTCACCATTTTGAAACCTTCCTCAATTCGAATAGAATTGCGCATAAGTAAGCAAAAAGTGAAATTATCCTCATTTCGCAAACACTGTATTTTAAACCAATAAAATGAACTTTCCTCTATTTCAGTATTGTTTTATTTTTCGTTTTGTGGTTGTCAACTCTGACTTTCGATCCTATCAATTTTCAACCATAGAATATGAAGGAAAGAGAACATATTGTTTTTGTTGGCCAGAATGGTTCTTGCAATAAAATTTGAAAATATCTACTAAACACGAATAGACCACAACAAAAATCGTACAAAACTCTAAATAAATAATGAATGTTTTCAACGTCTGAAAATCATATAGAAAAATTGAAAATTAATGGCGTGCAGACGGAATTGAATTCTGGAAAAATTACCCCTGAGCATGTTCAAGTCCTGCTCGAGAGGGTAATCTTTTTTTGTCAATTTTGACAATTCTCGGAATATGTCGTAGTTTTTGGTCCTGAAAAATATTCTGATTTCTTGTGTTATAAAATGTTTGGTTTATCTATGGGAGATGATTTATATTCATTGGGATCCCGTAGCGGTCTTCAAACATCTGAAGTGCCGAAAAATCATCACCTGGAAGGTCGTCTCCGGTTTGAAAAATCCTCACGACCAGAGAGCAAGAATTTGTGGATTTTGAATTTGAATATCGAAGGAATTTCGAAAGACAAGTGTGATTACGTCCCCAAAGTAGCTGATGAACATGGTATCGAAGTGATTCTTCTGCAAGAAACCCACACGGCATCAGAAAAATAATCCTCGTGAAAGAGGACAGTTGAAAGATTATGTATCAGTTGATTTTTGACAAGTTTAGCTTGTTATGTTGAAAAATTAACAGTTCGTAATCTTCAACAGATTCGGAAAGGGGAAATTGGTCGAGTTTTCTTTCATTTCTTTCCAATTTTGTGACATTTTTGTCATAAATATTTATAAACCTCTGAACATCATTTGGCCAAGAAATCTGAATGTTGATGTTTTTCAAAGTAACAAAAGCATTTCCACAATGCATTTGATTCATTTTGAATAATCGGTTTCTTTTCTGCTTTTGTCTTTCTCATCTGAGTCTATTTCCATTTTGATGATAGTACGTTTATTTCAGAAATGTTGACTATGTAGTTGTAGATTATTCGATAGGATCCTAGATTAGGTAGAGTGGATCTTCAACTCTACAGAAGCGCATAGTTCGGTAATATGGAGGCGGTGGCGCCATCTAACCCTGAAACGCTTACTCCAGTTTCTTCTTCGGAGCGTTGAAATCGGGACGCGAACGAATTCGATTAATTTTTTTCGAGGAACACACACGGCATAAAATAAATCTATCGGGTATCCGCACTACCGTTTGAATTTTTTTACCGCCGCCATTCCTACGCGCATAATTCCTTAAAAATGTGGTTAAACGTCACATCAAGATCCGTCCGAGCAATTAGCGGCCATTATCCGGATCTAAGAGGCCCATTCCTCGAGTTTGAGCCCGTACAACGACGGCGATAAATAGAGTCGCCGACGGTGTAACTCACTATTATTTCAGTTTAGTCACCAGCTGGGCTGTTACACCTGGGTGACCTGACGGTCGACAGCTTCCTCGATAAAAAGAGTCGCAGTTTATCTGTTGCGACACGGATGGAGATTGATGAACTCGCCGGGGGCCCCTCGGAGAAGTGCTGCAAGACGGATCTATATGCGGAATGGATCGGTTTGGGAGTCAAGCATTTTCAAAAATTCGAATATTGACTGTTTGTTGAGCACTCCTTCCTTTATACGAATTTCACAAAAATAGAAGCGATTCGAGTGTTATCTTTTCAGGAATATTTTTGGATATTCCATCCCAAGACTGTTGAGCAGAAATATCATGATTATTGTTTTTTTTTTTATAATTTTAAATTTTTGTAACTGATTCAGTCAGAATCTCTTTTTCTCATTTCATATAGAACATTCAGTCGTTTACACTCATGCAATTAGGGTAACGGATAATGATTTCCAAAAATGGAAAATTGGTGAGCACGAAAAATGCATACCAAATTTAATGGCTGAAATTTTATGAAATATTGTTTTACCTACATTTCGAAGTTGAATATAATATAATATGCTTATTGACAAAATTTTGATCATCAGTTATAATCCGTTTCTGTACTAAATAATATGAAATTTAATTATAGTCAATATTCATGAATCAGTAACAAAACATTTCGGTTTGAGAAAGTTTCTTCAAATACCCATTAGGTTCATTATAAAAATTATTAGTTTCCTGAAAGAAATCTGAGATTGAAATACCCTTTGGGCAGAAAGTTTTGAGTTTGAATTGAAGGAATTTCAAAGGGCAGGGATTTCTATTGAAAAAAATCTGTTTTCCTTTCGATAAAAGAAAGAATCAACAAATATCTAGGTACAGGAAGATCACAGTTTTGAATTCCTTGAAGAAAAACCACACTGTATTCGACTTTTTTACCTGAGCAATTCTATGATCCATCGAATTGTATGGTATTCCATCATTGCAGCATTTTTTGGATATTTTATTCTTGCATGTTTCTCTCTCTACTATCTATTTACATCTAGATAAAAAATGCCAAATTTCAACCCTCAAGAAAAAATATCAGTTCATAAATATATAGAAACCTCCTCAAACCTAATACTTACTAATCCATCATTTACTCTTGTTATTTTAACTACAGTTTTTTAATTGAAGTTGTCTTAGAAGTCTCAATGTTCGCCAGCTGAATTTTCGAGAACAGTAATTTTATAAAAATCTGGACAAAGGATCGAATTTTCATGATGTCTCCGCAAACTTTTCAGATGAATTTATGCAAATTTCAACAAACATGGACCTTTATGAGAACTGTGTTATATTTCAATTTCTTGAATTTTCATTTAGTTTCTCAAATATATTTAAACAAGGTGAATTTTTGACTGGCACCTATATTTAAATGGGAGATTCCCGAGTTCAAAAGACACACTCTTCGTCTTCAAATTCAGCTCGGTTGAAAAGATACAGGCTCTTGAGAATCCATAAGAAGTGTAATTTTTGAATATAGGATAATCGAATGAAATTATTAACAGACATCAACATCCATAACTTATTTCAGATAGGTATTCTAGAAATTTGAGTAGTGAAAATATTCTACAAAGTTTTGGTTAACATTGAAAAGAAGAATTAAACAAGTTTTTGATCATGTTGATAAATGAACCCACAATGAAATTCAAAACGGATTTCGAACAGAATCCTATACTACTGTCCTTCTTGGTTATTTCGATAAAAAATTCAAATCATTTTTAAACAAGCGTATTTCGAAAAGGTCACGCACTAATCGAGAATTGAATTTTTATTCTTATCATGTGGGTACTGACTTTCATATCAGGTATTATAAAACACTTTTTGATAGGGCTCATTCAATTTCATATACAACCGATACGGAAAAACTGAACAACTGTTTTGAAGCAAAATTTCATAGAAAGAACAATATGGAATTTAGAGGAAATAGTAGTAGTAGTGGTGGTAAAAAACTTTATTGAAACAATGTTTCAAAGGGCTAACGACCTAGGTCTTCCTGCCCTAGAGGAAATATTTTCAGATGAAATTAAAATAATGGTCAGGAAACAAGGAGAAATCGCCAAGAAAAACAAATTTTATTAAATTTGATTCCTTATGTTCATAGTCTTTCAAATTCCATATTCGACACAAGAACTTAAAAAAAAGGATTTGAGTTCTACACTAATAACAGCTGAACCTTTGAAAGAGAAACAAAAATACCAAAATTGTGTTCATAATTTCCTGTATTTTTAAAAACACTTCTACAGGAGAAACAACAAGACCTTCAGAGATAAGGAAAAAAATGGCAAATAGAAAAATTGGTGGATTGCAATTCGCAGATCATGTATGGTCCAATACCTGAGGAGATCACATGATGGATTGGAAAAACAAAAACATTCTGATGATGGAACCTCATCCTCATAAGAGATACATTAAAGACTCAATTTATATTTCGTTGCATGAAATTGATAATTTAGTTGATTGATTTGTTAGGGCGAAATCAGAATGAATTTAATCAATGTCACTATATATCTATTGAAATATTGTCTGGGAGGTCTCTGCATTCTCCTGAAAACTTAATTTGGGTTTTCTCTCCCAGTCTCTGAAACAAGAAACAATTGGAAAAAAAATTTTCATAATATAAGAAAGGCCCCTGCGTAAAAATTTGAGCACTAATTTGTCAGGGGCCAAAACTTTACGAGAACAAATTGTTGTTGAATGAAAAATAGTAATTGTCTGAAGAAGAAGTCTGATTTAAAATCCGAAACGTTACGCTTAAGGGTTCAAAGTGTTTTCTTTTTGTTCATTGCTAGGCAGCAATTTCTTCTTGTAAAGTTTTGGCCCCTGACAAATTAGTGCTGAAATTTTAACGGAGGGGCCTTTCTTATATTATTAAAAAAAATTTCTAATTGTTTCTTGTTTCAGAGACTGGGAGAGAAAACCCAAATTAAGTTTTCAGGAAAATGTCACTATATATTTAGAAATATAAAATTTTTTCAAGATTATGAAGGTCTGTATGAATTTTATCTGATGAAGACTCCAAAACGTTAATGAACAATATAAATTTAAAGTTTAATCGTTCACATGAGTTTCGTCAAGTTATTGCCTCACCTCTTCGAGTGTTTGAATTTGCATATTTATTTCGAATACTTTTAATTTTTTTTATTCATACCTACATTACTATATCTAGCCTCAGCTCTAGTCATTTGATTAATAATAATGATACTGAATCCTCCCACAATATGTTACGATCGATGTCGATCTAATTCCCAGCTATTTTCCCGGAACAATCGCGTCGATCCATAACAATTTCGCGTAGCCGCCGGAATTCGAAACGCGTCCATCTCGCGTTGACTCAGGCGACTTTCCAACGCATCATTAATTCACGACGCCCGGCCGGCGTGAATCATCGCGACCCAGATGCGCCCGCGGGCGAGGACGAGGCCACCCGCGGTCGGGACCCCGTCGCGGGCGTCGTAACGCCGAAAAACGGCGCGTTTCGCCGTAAAACGGTCTCGATACCCGGAACGGGACGCTCGGAAGCGGCGATGCCAGATATGGAGTATTTTCTTCGATATGCAGAATTTCAGCCCCCGAAAAGAGCAGATGAAGAAAAGGAGAATATTTTAGGAAAAACACTAAAATATGAAGAATTTTTTTATTCACATATTTTTCAACTATTTTACTCATTAAGTATGCGATGCTATGCTACAGTAGAATCCGTTTATTATGACGCCGGCTATACTGACCAATCACTTATAATGACGCAAATGCATCGTTAAGTTTGGTTTCATTCAAAATTCCTTACAATAGGGTCCGGATTTAATGACTTCGCTTATAATGACATGTCGCTTACAACGACATGATTTCAGATACAACAACATGATTTTTCGAAAATTTTTCCAGTTATAGTGACTGCTCGATCGTTTTCTCAAGCCACCCTACCCTTTTTAAAGCGATGAGGTTTGATACGATGCGAGATATACCTGTGCCGACATGCTTTTTAGTATAATCCAGATCCTTGAAGAGATTTTTGGTGTTTTGTGGACAAAATGAGATCCATTGAAGCCATTTCTAAGTTGTACAATGGTGTAAGAAGCTATTATTTCAAGTCGAAAAAAAAACAAACGCAAACTAAAATTTCAGATTATTTTTCTAAAAATGAAAAAGTTCCTTATATTTAGTTTTTTTTTTAAGAGACGCAATTTGTTATTTTTTCAACAAAGCAAAAGCTGAATTTGTCGTTCATTTCTTAAACTGAATCCAAGAAAAATACCATCAATTTTGATGAAATTCAGCTTTATGTGACTTCCGGTTATTATGACGTATTTTTCATTTTCCCTCGATGTCATTATAAGTGGATTCTACTGTATTGTAATTTTTTTCATTCTATGTATAAAATCAATATTAAATTTTATGAATGCTGAATTGAGTTTTTTCATGGAGTGCGTAACCTCTACTTTTCTTAAAAATCAGGAGTTTTTGATGTTGCCAAAGTTTACGGAATATAAAATATCATTCATTGTTAAAAAAAATTCTGAAACTAAATATCGAATTATATATTGACTCCAAAATGAGGTTTCACCCTTCCACTGCAGAAATATGAAGAATTTTTGAGGATCAATTGAAAATGACTTGAATAAATAATCTGGCAACACTGCTCGGAAGGATTCCTCGTGGCGCCCACGTCGCGCGCTCGTGCGGGGGTAACGTAGAGTAAGGTCGGAATCGGAAACGCGCAGGGATCATCTGGTCGAGGCAAATTTATTCGAGAAGCCGCCGTTTATGACGGGGACGTGCGGTAAGTCACGGGGGAACTGTTGGTTCCCGGCATGTGGAAAATGTGGGTGAGGAATTACGCAAATTGGTTGGGAAAACCGGGATTTTTGCGGGAATCCTCCCACCGTGAACGCGTTTTTGGCACTTGTGAAAACAATTTTAACGCTCATCGGGAGATCAACAATTAGATCAGGTTAACAATTTTCGTGATGTTTGGGAATACTTGAATTCACTTAAGAGGAGTTGAAACCATGTGACCTCCACAGCAACTGTTTCTACTTCTTTCCCTTCAGAGTTCACTTTTCAGGACGTCTTTCAAACATTTCACGGAATATCCAACTTTATCCATAAAGTCGAAGCACTTACGAGTGTTTATTTCAATTCTACACGAAATGGATTTTGAGCAATTGACAAGACTTTTTGTATGTCATTTTCATGTGAAAAACCATTTTTTATTGAAAATAATGTAGGTAGGAAAGTTAAAATCATGAATATGAATTCCTTACTAAATTTTATTTTCATTTCACGAAAAAAATATTGTATTTTCGAACTGAAGATCTTTTTGAACTGAACAATAGTTAAAACTCCATACAAATCGGTGGTATCTTGCTGAAGATATTTCGATTCGCGAGGGGTGTAGAGCCCTCTTAATGAGATGTTATTCAATTTCATCAATAATTGAAATTTTGTGTATCTCTAAAGCGTATGTCGTTGCGTAGTTATATGGTGTTGTAATGATGGATCGTGAGTGATATTATTTAATGAGAAAATTCTGTTGAAATATAATAAAGGGGCCTTTATAAATTATTGTTACATGGCTATGTCTGAAGTTGGTCGAGCGCTTTTAGATTTTCGTGGTGATAGATTGTGCTAGATGTGTGCTTCTTTGTACCGTTGGGTTTTTTTTTTACATACGGTGTCTGTTTAACACATTTTGTGAAATTTCTTGAGAACAGAAGCAAAAGCACCACAATTCAGCACTACAAAAATTTCCTCGAAATTCCAAAAACTCTCAGCAAACTTCACATACACTGTTGCCAGGTATGCTGATTTTCCCCACAATCTAGTAATTTTTAACATTTTCTCCAGATGAAGGAAAACCTATTATCTTTTTTGTAATCTGACCGGCGTAAGTTGCCACACTTGTGGCACAATCTTATAAAACAATTTTCGTCGGAAAATGCGAAAAGTGCAAGTAAAAGCCATGATCCACTTTTCATTCATGCAAAAGCAATCTTATCATTGACAATTAGTTCTTCATTTCCAAATGATCTACGCTATGGGATTGTTGTGGGAACAGAAAATGTTTCCTTGAAAAAAATTTAGCGAATCGAACTCTTTAAGAAACTCGCAAATTGACTAATCATCGTAAGGTTTGAAACAACGATAAAATAGAATGCAAAACACAGATTTATAAGAAGGATTTTCAATTTAGCACTCGTTTCATTCTGTGAAGTGATATTTCTATGCAAGATTCAAGATAATACGACGGTTATGCTTCACTTTACTTTAAATTATACTTAATAATTCATTTTTCATATTATTCATGAAACAACATTCATATTATCACTTGTACTCTACAAAATCAAGATTTCCCTATTCAATAAAAAAACCAAACAATAACCAATATAGTGGGTAAGTGCAACAAAATGAAAACTGTTAGCAAACTTCCCATACACTGTTGCCAGGTATGCTGATTTTCCCACAATCTACTAATTTTTCTTACTTTCTCCAGATGAAGGAAAACCTATTGAGTTTTATTGGAAATTTGACCGGCATAAGTTGCCACACTTGCGGCACAATCATATAAAACCATTTTCGTCGGAAAATGCGAAAAGTGCAGAGCTGACCTTTTTTTTCATTTTCGTATTTTGCCAGGAAATCTTGAGAATTTTAGAGAAAATGGCTTTGAATTAATCTTTTCATGCAATTTTACGTTTTCCCATTATTCAGTTTTTTTAAATAAAATATTCCAATGAATACTAAAATGCAAAGGTGAAAAGTCTGCGCATGAAACAGCAAATTGAAAAAATCATATGTTACGACCCAGCATAAATGATCCATTTTGTCAATTTCAATATACCGACTACCACTAATAAAATGAGCCTATATAACATTCGATAGGTCATTAGAATCATGATGGAAGTTTTTCTGGCCCAATAATTTCAATCGACAAGAATTTTGGTACAAAAACGTTTTTTCCCATGGTCATTGATTACTTCAAAATTTTCTGGGATCCAAAATGAAATCGACGAGAATTTCAAAAATAAAAAATACGAGTTGAACGAACGCAAGATATATTCTACATATACAGACAGGCATCGACAAGTTCCGACCTTCAGAAACGGACCAAATTCAACAGCTGAAACACGTAATTATGACAACTTTCGGGGAAGAGAATTTCGGAAAATCCGACATCGAGGGGTCAAGGCGAAACGTCCCCAAAATCGGGGTTCAGGACGGGAGAATCGCGCGTGCGATTGGCCACCTGTTGCGTGCTCGCCCCGCCCTCCCACGTTTCTCTACTCACTCGACAAGGTGACCCAGATGTGCCTGTGGTGCTCCTTCTCCCTTATCCTGAAGGTGGATGGACTCGTCCTTCCCGGAACCGGCGTTCCGCTATGACTAACTCCCGTGCCCGTGCGGTTACGTAACCCCCGCAGTTGCGTGCAGCAATCGCAGGTGGCGGATTCGGAAAAACTGGAGGAGATCTCCTCTTCCCTCGATATCGCCTTGGCCGTCCTCTGGTCCCTGTCCAGCATCCCTTGGACGTGACACGCGACTTCCATGTCTTCCGTGGTCACTGACACCTCACTGTACACAGAACGCGTGTGCGGTTTATCTTGGCGAATGACCGATTCTCGTCGTCGTGTGTATCTGTCAAAGACTGCGACGTCTCGCACTCTCACCTCGTGGCTCGGTTTGTGTTATGATCGGAGAACGTAAAGTGCCAATGTATTTATCCACGAGGGGTGTGTCCGCAGCGCTAGGCCCCTCCTCGTTTCATTCATACCTTACTAGGATCTCCCCACCGCCGCGACTGACCCGCAGTCAGAGTGACTGGGACTCAGATTTCGGACGAATACCGGAGGAATCTCCCAATAACGTCTTCTGCTTACCACGAATTTTAGGAGCCTGAGGGTCCAAGGTTCGAAAGGAAGGGGGCCAGGTCCGTACTTCTCCTCTGGCTACGTTCCGGTACTCTTGCACAATCACTGCTCCATTCATAAAACCGAGATTGCAATAGCGGAATGGTGTCAAGGCGACGAATGTGTTACTTGGTGTTTTTTCAGGAAATGTACGCACGAGGGAATAGGAGAATTGAGGAAATGGTAAATCCGATGATTCCCCAAGTAAATGTTTGTTTTGAGAAAAAGATCCACATAAACGTGAGATGGCTGCACAATAACCAAGTTGAAAATAACACCAAAATGATACCAGTTAAAGATTCAGTATCATGAATGCCTAATATCAAAAACCCACGATGATGGTGATCATCAGAGATCAGATATGCTGTTACTGGTACTCCTAGACTAGATATTAGGTAAAAACGTTGAAAGGAGTCCTGGGCTCGATTTTCGTGAAAACTCCAATAGTGAAAACCGTTTCGCGATATCTTCATTTGTTTTGAAGATATAACAACATTTTGAAATTTTTTCGATTCAGAAGATGTGCCTTAACTTTTTCATTTTCGAAAATATCTGAAAACAATAAAAACTTTCAAGAAGCAGTCTTTCACTGGGAATGAGATATTATTTTAAATTTTGTTTATCTCAAAGTTTTTTTTATGAAATGAAATGAAAAAAAATGCGTTCGTTTTTAATATAAAAAAAGTGTTTTTTTTTACGAAAAAAATTTAATATAGTTTCTTATTTCCGGAAAAAAAGCGCTTCTAGAAAGTTTCAATCGTTTTCAGATATTTTCATAAATGAAAAAGTTATGGCACATTTTCGAAATCGAAATTTAAAAAAAAATGAAGATATCGTGAAAAGGTTTTCACTAATGGTGAAGCCCAGGACACCTAACGAAATTTTTACCTATCTAGTCCAGAAGTACCTAAAACAGTCAAAATCAAGCAATTTGGGATACCCTGTACATCATATAGAAGAACAAGCAAGTTGAAAATTTAAAATATCTCATACCTTTTTGATTTTTTTTCGATGTGTGTTCCACGTTCATCGAAAAAGTTGGGAATATTTTTCAAGACATTAAAATTCCAGAAAGTTTTTACGAATATTTTAAGTGAAGAAATTACGAATTTAATTTCAGACGGTGAGTTTTGAAGTTCAAACAATTTTCTATTCTAATCATTGCAGATTGCCACAAAGCATAAGATCAAACCACCGTTCTGAAGTTGTCGAGAAAGCCATTCCCATTTCATTTTCAATGGCAAAAGAATTTCAGTTCACGAATAATATTTTTTCATGTAACTCTTCTCAGTTTATTCACACCTCAAGTACTACTACTTATTTCCCTCGAATTATCAATATAAAATTAACTAAGTAACTTAAATGAAAATGTGTACCTGTGTTACGTCGTGTAAGAATGTTATCAAAAATCATTTCGACCCCGATTAAAAAGCTATATCATGAACGGTAACCACTTGAAGCATGAACAACTTATTATTCGCACAAAATTCCTGCAATTGTATACTCGAAACTCATGAATAGGAGAGCACTCTGAATTATTTCATTTTATTACGAAATGGGTTAGGTGTTAGGATTTCATAATAAAAAACGCAAAAATCATAAACGTTTTGAATAAATATTGTTTTATTAACATTCTGATTATTTGAGTGACGTCTGAGATTGCTGAATCATTTACTAGTAGAGACTTTGTCACGAAACGTTTTCCGGTTTACCTATGTTGACAATGATACCCAACGGAAAAATACTCGAACGATGCTAAGAAGTTGTTTTCTCAAATAATTGTTAAGAGGTAAATTCTGATTTTATTGTCAAGAAGCAGATTGATAAATCGCTGACGAATGTAGAAGTCATGATCCACTCCTCCTATGACTAGAAAAAGTACATCGAAGAATTATTAAGTATAGACTATATTACCGAAGGATAACCTTGATAAGGAAATTTATGCAAAAGCAATCTTAATATTGCTAATCCAGTTCTTCATTGCCAAATGGTCTACGCTATGAGATTGTTCTGGGAACAGAAAAGCTTCAGAGAAAATGTTTCCTTGAAGAAAAATGGAGCTAATCGAACTCTTTAAGAAACCCGCAAATTGACTCATCATCGTAAGGTTTAAAACAACGATAAAATAGATTTTTTTTGCAAAACAGAGATTTATAAAAAGGATTTTCAATTTAGCACTCGTTTCATCCTGTGAAGTGAAATTCCTATTCAAGATTCAAGATGATACGACGACTTATACAGGATATGCTTTACTTTACTTTATCCTATACTTAATAATTCATTTTTCATATCATTCAGAAAACAACATTTATATCATCACTTATACTCTACAAAATCAAAATTTCTCTTTTCAATAACAAAAACCAATAGTAACCGATATAGTGGGTAAGTGCAACAAAATGAAATCTCTATTTTTAATTCTTAAAACACGTTTTTCTCAAACACCAATTATACACTTTGACATTGGCCGATGATATGTTCTATCGAGTTCAAACGGAAATTATTATTCGATTCACTAAAATTTTTGTTATTCATTCAACACATTAATTAAATATAGCAGATCTTTACTGTGCTGCATGACCATGAAACAAAATATTCAGTCGGTTAGAAATGAAGACGAGCTGTTTTCTATAATCTTTAATATTATAACACTACCATAATGTGGAAAAAATCTATGGGATATTTTCTCTTACAAAAACAAATTCAGCATAAACAAACAATATGTAATCTTAATATATCACGTAGGAATCAGCATTTGAGGCATGTGTCAAATGTAGAGTTAAAAGAAATATTATTGGGGGTTAGATTGTATGATACAATAAGTTTTTCTCTCTGCTCTGTCATCATTACGACCCTATCAGTGTTCGAGAAGCTTTCGAAAATGATATGAATTATGTTTTAATATGTAATCAACTGGGTTCATTTTTTTCTTCGTTTCTTCTCTACATACTTATTGGTGTTTAAGTTTAAAAAACGAATGCATTTTTTTTTTGGAGTAGAAGACCTACTTAGACTTCTCCCATTTTTCCAAGAAGAATATGAATTAGCTCCCTTGAAATGAGGAAGACTCTATAAAGTTATGTCGTGTACTGGGACCCAAAACGAAAGATAAACCTAGTTATATGATGAACATAACTCACATCTGAATACGTCGATATACTGGATTTTCAGTTCCACCTTCCGAGATATCAAGCGATATCTAAATTTTCAACCTCCAAAAAGAAGCATCCACATTATAATAGCCACCTCCGACACCACTTCTTACGCGAAATTTTAAGTCGTCTGTGCACTGAATTAGAATCAACTCTCACGATTACCAACGAAAAACTGACTGAGAGTAAGAAATGAATAGGGAATCAAGCCACACAGCCAGTTAATCTCATCGTATCTCTTCGAACTAAATAGTTCCTGGAATGATCACATTTCAATCTAGCATCAACAAAATATTGTTTGTCTTTAACAGGAATCGATAAAGTGAATTGTTAAATTTCGGTTCCTGCAAACCCAACACATTTCTTTTTCTTTCTGTTCGCGAGATATATATTAGTTGACAGGAATCACAATTTTTTTGGAGTACTAGTAGACATGCAATCCTCAGATAAAGCACGAAGGAAAAATTGTCAAATTTTTTCAAATTTTTTGTTTGCTCTGCGATCATGAAAAAAAATTTTCGAGCTAGACCGATTCGAAGCATATTTATCCAGCTTTAATAAGCTTTTAACGAGACCCTGATACGACCATTTGTCTTCGAGATATCCAATTTTGGACTGGTTTCTTTTGAGTTTTTTTTCAGTTAAGTAAAAAGGATCCTTTTGCATTCAAAATTGGATATCTCGAAGACAAATGGTCGTATCCGAGTCCCGTGAAAAGCAAATTAATGCTGAATGAACATGCTATAAGACTCTTGCATCGGTCTAGCTCGGAATAAATTTTCCATGCGCGTACAGCAAAAAAACAATTCGAAAAATTTTTGAAATTTTTTCTTCGTGCTTCATCCGAGAATTGCATGGCTATCGGTACTCCGAAAAATTTTTAACCGATAATTTGAAAAACTAGGGGTCGGTTTCACAAAACTTTGATTGTACTATTAAATTAATTGGAGTCACCGAGATTCGTTGAAATTTCAAAACGAGTGATTCGATTGTTTCAAATGTACGTAAGGTTTTTCAATCGTACAAATAAAGCTTTGTGAAACCCGCCCTGTGATATTGAAGCTTGAAAACTTGGTTTTTTCATTTCCTACACGACCATTTTTCACTGAAATACAGCCTGTTGAATATCACCAAAAATTTCTTTTTACGAAAAGTATATTATAAAACGTATGAGTATTAAAATTGCTTTCTCTAACGAGTATTAGATGATATTTTCTCTATTTCAGTCAAGTTTTGATAAATACTCTCGAAATTAAAATTCACTTTTGTATTGCATATTGTATCTTGACAGTTCGTTAAACTCTCACGAAAAGTGACAGATTACGGAATTTAAATTCACGTGTGTTAGAAATTGATAGGATGGGAAGTAAGAGTTAACAACCACAAAAGGAAAAATATAACTGAAAACAATGCTGTTATAGGTTACAGAACTACTTTCAGTACTGTAATAAACTCATTACGATACTGAAAAAAAAAGAGAATTAAATTTTTCGAAAATTTTTTCCACGAAAACAATTGGTTGTTGAAAGAAAATCTGAAGGGGTTGTAGTTCTCAACCTCTAATAATGAAGTTATGGAATCGAGAAAAAACATGTGAGCACCCATCTATTCAGTAGGTACCCATTTCCTATTACATATGTAGAGTTTCATGACTCAGTATTTTTTGAAACATGTGAAAAAAATTTTAAACGCGTCAACGCCTTCTAGAGCTTTTATCTGGAAATCCGAATGGGATGCATGTTCTTTATTTAATGAAGATCTAATATCTGATCCATCGAATAAAGTTCCTGGTTTTAACCTTCCCAGGAGAATATGGTCCTTTCTTAATCGAATAAGAACAGGTCATGCTCGTACCATAGCATGCTTTTCAAGTGGAATTCAGTCAATAGTCCCAATTTTGAATGTGGTGAATCAGAGGAAACAGTTGAACACCTAATTAATAATTGTTGGATTTATAAATTTCCAGATGGCATTAGAGATATACACAATGTATCAAATTCATTTTTGCAATGGGTTGAAAATTTCAGATCAATTTGATGAAGTATAAATTGAATTCTCCTGATGTTCTGTCTTTTTTCATTTTCAGTTTGGAGTTTGTGTTTGGAAATCCTTCCTCCGAAGAGCCGTTCCGATAATCGTGATGTCCCTCAATATGAAATATTCAGATTTTATTTTATTTTTTTTTACGGGAAGACAGATTTTTTCGGCTGAGGTTTTTTCCCCGGCTCTATAGCATCGTATGATACTAGGTACTGATGATAGTATCGTATGATACCATAGTATCATACGAAGAATGTTATGGTACCCCGTTCTTTTTTTATTTCAGCTTGGGTACTTTTTGTTTCAACATGTATTGTATTATTTTAGCTCTCTAATTAGAAAGAATATATATAGATCTTTTATTTTGGAAGGGCGATCGAATTCTAAAAAGATTTATATGAACTACCCCACTGCTCATTTTCACTGATGAATCTTGTCCTTAACTTTTCGCATTCCTTTACAGACAACCTGTAATTGGAATATCTTGTGTATGCTGAGAAAAATAAAACGGAATGGGAATCAGTGACAAGAAATCATCATCATCAAATCATTGAATCTAAACTTGAAACACTGTATCATTGAAATTTCGCCATTCTATCAATGTATTACATTATTCAATCTTTTTTATCATTTTCTCCTTTATTAGGTTATTTTTTGAAAGCTGAAACTCTCATTTTTCTGAAAACTTAATTTGGGTTTTCTCTCCCATTTTTATATTATTAGAAAAATTTTCTAATTCTTTCTTGTTTCAGAGACTGGGAGAGAAAACCCATATTAAGTTTTCAGGAAAATGCAGGGACCTCCCAAAAAATATTTCAATAGATATCTGAAACTCTCATTGCTGTGGATTTTCCATATTCACATTGTTCTAGTAGTACCACCAAAGTTGCAGAAGTAGCACCAAAGTAGCAGTAGTACCACCAAAGTAGATCCAAGTCCGTCGGTGGTACCACCAAAAAGAGCCGGCTCTGTTCAAGTCCCGACATCAAATTACAAAGTCTCGATCCGATTTCCGAAATAGATATTCATCTGGACCAGTCTAGCCGTAATTCCTTGTAATTTTCGACGATCGACTGCGGTGCCAGTAAACGATAAATTCGGGGGCGTTACTCAATCGAAGATCGATGGTTCGCCGAAAAACGCCGGAGGAATTCGGAAGTGGTACCCAGAGGTCAACGGAACAATTCGGAGACTTCAAGTTCGCGCTCGTACTTTTCGCAACCTCGCGTTACGCACCGCTGAGGCGACGAGCGGCTAGACGGAGGTTCCCGGAAACGGCGCTGAGTAAAAGTAGCCGAATCTTCGATTTCTTATCGATCCGAGAATCTCCCGCGCGTTCTGGGTGCGACCACAGACGGTCAGAACTGGATCGAATGAGGGCAGAGGCGACTCTTAAGTTTTCAATTGGTATACCTCTGTCTTTACTTTTCCAACGAGATGGATAGGTACTCATGTGACAAAATAATTAAAAAAATAGGAATAAAATATTCAGTGAAATTGACTTCTCATGCAGATGCATGTTTCCAGCAGAACCCAAGTCGAGGTGTTGAGTAAGTATTTTTGCTTAAGGATTGGGTATTGAGACAACCGTGCGTAAAAAGGATGGGACAACAGGAATTAATAATCAAGAAACATTTCCCATAAAGGGAGGAAACATGCATAAAAACTATTCATATAAAAGTATCCCCCCGAAGGGGGGAAGGAGCGGTGATGATCCACCCCTAATGTTGAACGAAGTTGGCAAATTTTCAAAGCAGTCGGAAGATTTTCATGGAATCTGTAGGCAAAAGTAAGGCTCATTTTCAATCAAACAAAATATATTTTCTGAAAATTTTGTTCCTACTATTCTGTGAAATGGACCCAAGTTAGGGATAAGCAATTTCAATATTATGAATCTCATCAAAGTGGTAAGTAATTAACTTTGATTTTTCATTTATCCAACATTCAATAATGTATATTTCTTTATTTTAGGGAATCTGCTTTTTTTTGTGAAAATAATTGGAGAATGAAACAAAAAGTGTGTCTCAACGTTTCAAACATACTTCAAGGTACTGCTCACAAAAAAAACGATTTCATAAAAAAAAGAAACTCACTTTATTGAATATTCGATGATTAGAAAATCAACGTTAATCTCTGATCACTTTGATTCCCAATATTTACTCCTTTCACAGAAGAAAATAGAATAGATTTTTCAGGAAAAATATTTTCTCTGATGAAAATGAGCCGTGCCTTCGCTCCTAGATTCCATGGAATAAAGAAAAGCTATAAAACTGAAGAAGCACACAGATAGTGTTTCTCAAAGTTTCAAGCAACATCAAGATACTTCATGAAAAAAACAAACTCCATAAAATCTTTCTAATTGAATGTTCGGTAGTAGATGGAAAAAAAGTTAATTAATCCTCACTCTGTTACAATTCATCATTTTGAATTTTTTTACTGAAACAAATATGCCATATTATGTATAACGGTCTCCTGTTAATTAAATATACAGTTGGAAAAATTTCCCCCCCCCCCAAAATTTGGCTTCGGCCCGTCATTGTAAAAGTAGTAAAAAAACAAAATCACCAGAGATAATCGATTGAAATACAGGGTAATATTTTAAAGTGTTTTATTAAAATTTTTCGAGGAAAGAATTGTAATACAAATTCGAGATTTTGTATTTCTGTTTTAGAGTACATGAATTGTAAAATATTTTCAAACAAAATCTACTTTGAATTCCGTTATTTCAAATGTAACACCCTATGTATTTAAACATATTTGAATTCTTCGTTCAATTCTACACTAATTTGATTCATGATATGCGCAACCACACAAGCGATTGTTGAGATATAACCTATATTTGTCAAATTTTTTGTCAGAATGATCGTCACAAATTAGTGATTGTAAAATGTTTTTTTTTTAAAGTGGAATAAAATAAAGTACGATGATACTGTTTCTGGTATAACTAATAAAGAAATTTTATACAGGGTGTCTGAAACACGGCTTCAGAGTGAGCCTCGATAAAACTATGAAATCTCATTTGTTTCAAATGGTAACAATATAATTTTGTAATAAAAGCGATTACTCGTCAAAAACTAGTGAGAGTGTGCCGAACATTTCATGCTTTTTAAGTCAGTAGTTTTGCCTTTATTGAATAAAATCAAGTAGGCTTTTTCAATAGTAAATGTCAATGCATTTATAATGAATTGTTAATAATTGTCTTTCATACTTATTGTTCGCTTAATCGGACACTATGCACAATAGGAATCACGTTAACAGTGATGTATTAAATTTTTTTCTCCATTATGATGAATGTAACAAAATATCAGATTGAATGGTCCATTAAATTGGCCCCCTCATTCTCCAGAAATAACACTCCTTGATTTTCATCTATACGGGGTCATATTAAATGAAACGTTTATGAAATTAGCACTTTCAGTAGATGAAGTCAGTAGAAGAATTCATGAATATTGTGGAAGGGAGCCAAAATTTTGAAAATTTATTTGAATAGATATTAATAAATTTCTGTTTTGGATTTTTTATTATTAGGAAAATTGATTTGATATGTTTGAACTAATTTTTTTTGTTTATTTGATAAAATGAGGTAAGAATGACAGTTCCTAAGATTGTCAACTAAAAATACGAGCATACCAATGAATGCGACTGAGACGAACCTGGCTTTGCTCGTGAAATTCCAATTTTATTCAATAGCAGCAAAACTACTGATTGGAAAACTCTAACTAGTTTTTGACGAGCAATAGACCACAAAATTATATGGTTAACATTTGAAAAAAATGAGATTTCATAGATTTATTAAAGCTCTCTTTGAAGCCCTGTTTCAGATACCCTGTATAAAATTCCCTCATGAGTTATACCAGAAACAGTATCATCGTACTTTATTTCATTTCACTGTTGCAAAAAAAAACATTTACAAAGGGGGATTTTGAAGATATAAACACTAATTTGTGACAATCTTTCTGACAAAAAATTTGACAATTGGGGTGTAACTAACGATCGGATTTTTCATGCCTGGAACCGGCTTCCTGTAGTGGTTGTGAACAGTGCTAGTGTAAATTCTTTCAAGAACAAATTGGACCATTTTATGCCCCTTTAGATGGATAGTTTTTCATTGTATTGTTTCCATATATGTCATGTTTACTGAGTCATATAGATTTATATCTTGACTCTTATTCTTTATAAATAATAATAATAATAATAATAATAATAACTCAACAATTGCTCGAAGTGCCGAATTGAACGAAGATTTCAAATATGTTTAAATAGACAGGGTGTTACCTTTGTATTAATGAAGTTTACATTCGTCTCCGGTAGAACCAGAAGTAGATTCTGCTTGAAAATATTTTACAATTTAAGTTCTAATGAAACACTTAAAAAATCACCCTGTATATGACACAAGCTTTTTGTGCATTTCTGACAAATTTTCTTCAACAACTCTTGTTGTAATAAAAACACTAAATGATATGACGGAAGGGTGTAGAATTCACAGACTAAAAGTAAATATTGATCACTATACTATGGCATTATTTTTTTAGGGAAGCTCTTCACAAATTAGTGACATTTTTGTTGCTCAAAAATGAGCTTTGAGGGTAATTTTTAGAATGCATTTTGGAGAAACTTGTCGTGGTGTATTTAGAAGGCATAATATTATGACAATTTTTGGATTGTATATTTATAGAACTTTGCTGTTCATACATGGGAGGAAAAATTTTTTCACAGTGTTTCAAAATTTTAATAATACAAGACGAATTTATCCTCATTTCTTTCCATCAAATGAAACGTCTATTGTGGAGAAAGGTACACTTTATAATGTTATACGTTTTTTCAATGCTCTACCAAGATATTTGCAAGAAATTGTTAAGTATGAAAAAGAATGTTGGAAATTTTCTTATTTCATGAGAACCATATTCAGTTGGAAAATTTCTAGATTATTGTAGACAACATTAAATTTTTTTTTTCTTTCATTTTGACATGTACGCACATTCTGTATTTATTTTAATGTATGATTGTTGAGGAAAATAAATTATTATTATTATTGTAACCGCAACCGTATATTACAGATAGTGTATTACAAGTGCCACCTGAATGCAGCACATGAATTGTTTTATTAAAACTGCAGTTTTTGAAGTACAGTTGCTGTATACAGTGTTGAGCAGTAACTGTGCAGAAACTGTGAAGTAATATCTGCAAAAGGTCCAGATAAAATGCTTGGGGTAGGATGTACGGTTTCCCATTCGAAACTGTACGTTATAATTTTATTAAATGTTTTTCACGTTTCTTGCTTCTTTGGCGTGCGTAGCCTGCTTAGATTCGCCTTTTCCACCACAAATTCTTTACAATCCACCGATCCTCACCGGGAACAACGATCTGACTCAACAAGTCGCTACGCGCCAAGACATCTTTCCCAGAAAATCGTCGCGAATTTTTACGGAAAACTACAAACAATGGACGGAACACCCGAAATTGGACCGGCCCCAGGGCCCTTCACTCACTCATCCCCCGGTATTTCGCCGAAAATCGGCGGCACAGATCCGAAGACTAAGATCTGCGATGCCTCCCTTCCGAAAGAAAAAAAGAAGAAATTCATAGTATATCTTCTCGTCCCGATGACCCATTTGGAATTGATTAACTGTCAGCACGCCCGACTTACGATGAGAGAACTGTTCGGAGAAAATGGGGTGAATCAGACTTCACGTAACATTGTTACCGAGCACGAGATCATCGTTAAGCGAAAGCGACTAAATGAAGAAAGATGTTTCTGAATTCCCCACTACACTCTTACTCGGAGGATATTTTGATGATATTGCGTATATACAGGGTGTTTTCAAAGGTGAAGGCGTCTTCTGAAGGTGGTAGACCTCATCAAAATAGACCACTTCAACGTATGTTGCTCACACTGAATTTTAAATAAATTAAAGGAATCATCGCCACCAATTATTGTCATTGTGATTGTCTTTTACTGCCATCTGGCAGTGAGGAAATTTTTTTTGTGTAAATCGAAATGGATTGTAAAGAAGGACAGATTACCTTGAAAAATTATTCAAAACGTGCTCTTTGATGCTTGAAACCTATGCCTCAAATTTCATGAAAATATTTCAAGCATTGTAAAAGTTATAACTGAAAAACATTTTTTTAATAATTTGAATACCTACACTGTATATCAAAGAGGAAGTATTTCTCGACATATGTTCATATGACAAACTCATGCTTATTTTTGTCGTAGAATACGAAGTTAAAGTTTCTTGGTTAAGATCTGCACCACTCTATGTATCCATCAACTTCCTGTTATCCTACTTTTAGAAATTTCGTAGGAGAAAATAGTGATTGAAGATTTCTTAAATGAATCTTAAAAGTCTTCCTCAGTTTTACTGATATTGAGAAATAATTTATTTTCATTGAATCACTGAACTGAATGAAGTCTGATTGAGCTCTTCACTCTTACCGGGAGAATACTTTTCTCTATTTCTGTATCGTTACGGTACTAAAAGTAGTGCTGTATTGAATTCATTACAGCATTGTTTTTAGTAATATTTTTCGTTTTTTGGTTGTCAGTACTGATCTTCGATCCTATCATTTTTCAAATCATATCAATTCAAATTCCGTAATCTGTCAAATTTCGTAATTCACACCAACTGCCAAGATACAATACAAAAGTCACTAATCTGAATTTGTATTCGAAAATCAAGAGTATTTCACGAAACTCGACTGAAATAGAGAAAATGTCGTCTAAAACTCGTGGCAGCAGACGATTCCAACACTCATGAGAGTTCTGCCAATCAATATTTTTCAAACCAAAAATTACTGAACGATATTTACGGCAATATTTCATTAATTTCGATAATTAGAGAATAGTTCATTCTAAAACAAGTTGCAGAATGAGCTCGTATTCCAACACGAATGTGATATTCGAAAACGAGTGACGAAGGAGCGTTTGAGTGTTGGCATTTCCTTCTTCTGCAACGAGTATTAGATGATATTTCCTCTATTTCAGTAAAGTTTTGTGACATACTCTCGAAATTCAGATTAAAATTCAGATTACTAACTTTTGTGCTGTATCTTTTCAGTTGGTGTGACTTACGAAATTTGACAGATTATGGAATTTGAATTGCTTTGATTTGAAAATTGAGAGAATACAAGGTCAGTACTGACAACCACAAAACGAAAAATGTAACTGAAAACAATGCTGTAATGAGTTCCATTACAGCACTACTTTTAGTACTGTAATGAACTCATTAAGGTACTGAAATAGGGAATAGTTATTTATGATACAAGTGCAGAAGGCATTGATATTCTTACACGAGTTCAAAATTTAAAAAAGAGCCACGAATTGGCGAGTTTTGAAATGAACAAGTGTTAGATGAGCCTTCTGTACCAGTGTCATTATTTTCTCTAATTCGCTGAATTTTTATGGAAATTAATGTAATATTGCCGAAATTATCATATAGTAATTTTTGCTTTGAAAAATATTGATTGGAAGAACTGTTTCCAATCTCATGATATTATCTCAATAAATAATATTGAAAACAGTGTTAGAATGAAATTAGAATGAAATATTCTAACATTGTTTTGTTCTACTGGATGTGGCGGAATGAACGGATTTGACATATAAGTGAAGAAAATAATGTATGATACTCGTACAAAAGGCCTTCTGCACTTGTATCATAAGTTATAATGATTTTGCATATACATGGTATTTTCAAATGTGAGGCTTTTTCTACAGGTGAGAAAAATGTAATTAGTTGTTCAACTATCGAAATTTTTGACATCTCAAGCAATAAGGAACGACATTTATACAGTTTTTCTCGTCCGGATTTTCTTATTTCCGACATATTTACCACCAGAGCAAAAAGAATTGGGCGGTCTCGGCCAATTGCATAATGAAGCAATTGACGTGCTTAGAGCTCACTTTGGTTAACATTTTAACAGTTTACTGCAAGTCATAATTCCTTCAGCTGCATGAATACAATGTCATAATGCTGTTATCCGAGGCGGAAGTTGTCAATTTGCCAATTCAAAAGCAGGCAGGTTGGGAATATATCAGCAGGTACCTTCTTTTTCAATGTCGAAAGCGACCGCGTTTGTAATATAATAAGAGATTACTTGAACAGAACTTTCGGCATATTTTTGTATCCGTTAAGTAGTGAGATACCAGATACCTGTCAGTTTAACCTTAAGTTTGTATGTTTTTCGGCGTGTTTTTGATACATTCAAATAATTGACATTTCGTTCGACAAGTATTCAGTTTGCTCATTAATCCCAAATTTTCCCATGAGAATCTTTGTATAACAATAGCATTGTATAACGTAGGAGAAATCTAATGAAGACTTGAAAAAAATCCAGAATCGCAAGTTATAACACCCAAAAAACAGCATTGATAAGTTTCTACATCCTTAATCATACAGAATATAAATGTAAAATCACTGTGTTCTTTGTTTGGCTTTACAAAACTCGCTGAAATGACCTGCCTGATTATGGTAGACTGTCCCATCTAAATCCATGTGGGGCCTATTGCATCAAACTACTTCGCAACTTTTCATTTTGCAGTTCCCAAAGCTAAAGGAATTTCGAAATAAAAAGCTGCAAAACGACTTTACAACTTTTCATTTTTCAATTCTGAATGCTTTTCGTTCAACGTAATTCATTTGAAAAGTGCAGAGTGAAAAGTTGCAAGGTGGTTTGGTGTAACAGGACCGATTCTGATGGGACACTCTGTCGTAACCAAGTCATTTCAGCGAGAACAACTCCTGAAGATTCCAGACACTCCTACTGGTGAAACGTCGAGAATGAATGAACTATTGCCGCGAAAGCCTTAACCAAATGTTCTTTCGAGCTACAATTTTTTGATAGTTTTTTCATCGTGAGTTTTTTATATACATCCTTATAATTTCTTACTATCCTACTTATATTATAATCAAGAATATCTGTGTGGTCTGTTTCTTTGTTTTCCTATATACAATGCAACTTTAATATAACCAACCTCAATATAACAATATCCTCGATTTAACCAATTTTTCCTAATTCCCTTGAATTGTCCATGAGAGGCAATGTAAAATATACCTTCACATTACAAAAATTCTTCACGAACAACCTCTTTATAACGAATTTTAAAATACCAAAGAAAAGTGTAACGAATTTTGTCAACTCAAAACCTCTATATAACGTTTCCACCAATATGATTCTCAATCCCATAGTATGTGATTCAGTCGCGACAGGCTTTGACGCTTTATTTTCGTAAAACAGTCAAAGTTTTTTATGGCAAATAAGGTAAACAGTATAGGAGTAGATACTGTCCGTCTAGTTGCAATAACGGAGAAGCGTAAAGATGTTCTTTATAATTATTAAAAAAGCAGAACCTCATTAATTATATTGACAATAGTCCTAAGATGAAAAAAAGATTTTATAAGAATGTGTTCTCATTTATAAGTAGGAGTTGTTCGATAAAAAAAGATGAATACCTAAAGTTGAGGTGAATAAAACTACAGTGGAACCTCGATATAACAAATTTTAGACCAATCTCACATCAATATAACGAACCTGAGTTCAACAAATTACTTGATACAACGAATTTTCACTTGTTCCCTTCCGATATGTTATATCAAGGTTCCCCTGTACTTCAGATCCAGAAGTCTGATTACGATAAAAATTTCATTATGCTGTAGAAAATTTATTCGAGTAGGCTCATGATAAAGTGAAGACTAGCGTTTAACTATGAAATATTACTCAGGGTTAATCTAGTTATTACACAAATAAACTTTGAATTCTTCATATAACTTGCAACACAAAGTATGTACATACATAATATGTAAAGACATCAACCTAGAGAGAAACTATCAGAAGTGCGATATAGCTATTAACTCAGATGGTCGAGCTGCTATTAAAACACTGAGCTTCCACGTAATTTACTCAAAGTTGACATGAAAGTGTCGGAGTAAACTCAATGACCCAATTCAATCGAGATTCAGTTGTTCACGAAGTCAGAACTTCTTTGTGTGAGTGTACATTCTTTTTATTTTTTTGCGGGAGTTTATAAGGTCCTATTGTTTATATTATCTGGATCGTAATAGTAGAGCTACAACGCAAGCGGTTTCCAGGAAAATCCAAATTATTACTGAATGTAGTTGCGATTTATTAGTCGTTTTCGAATTGCTTTCTTGGTGATTGCGATTATTCAGTCGCTCGACAAGAAATCGCTAGGCTAATTCTGGCTTTCTGTGCAACCCATCAGAAGCTACTTGAAGCCTGTGAGAGTTGAAAGGATGGGTGTATCCTGTGTAGGCAATGTAGGCTTTGTTCTTATGTAAGAATGAAAAGTCCTTATATCTGGAAAATCCATAATGAGTGGAGAAGGTGACTGTACCAAACAAAAAACTTCGCTTTTTCAACTCTACACGTTTCGCCCTCTATGAGCTTATCTTCTATGTTTTCGTTGATTTGGACTTACTGTCATGCTGAGTTTTACTTAATTTTGAGCTTATCTTTGTTTAATTTGAAATCTTGAAGATGAGCTCACAAAGCTCAAACCATGTAGAGTTGAATGAAATCATGCAAAAAGTTTTTGTCTGGTACCGTCTCTTATTATTTGTTACTATGTCCCAACCCAACTTTAGGCACAGAGTTGATTATTCACCCAAGAGTGAATGGTTCGGAGAGTTCTCCATACCAGAAAATTTCACCTCTTTGAGCTTCAAATTCTAAAATTGCACACATTTCGATGAAATTCTTACGCTCAACTTCATAGAAACAAGTGCTCAAAGATCACAGGATTCTACTTATAATTCCGAGGATATGTATTCTTATCCATTATTATTGATGGAAGGTTTCGTTAAACCATCCAGACGTATGTTCTTCAAATGTCTTCAATCCAAACAATTGAAAACAATAAGTTTTTTATTAGTATGCACAACAAGTGGTCCCAAATGTCACCTTTATCATTAAAACGAATCATGAACTGGATATTGTATGAGGATTCTGCATTTTCTGCAACTTTCACTAACAGTCTCTTGGGCAAAATCAATTAAAAAAATGTAATTGTGAAGTGCTGCTGAATGATTTCTTGCAGAAGATCAATTGATAAAATTGGTGCAGAAAAAACGTTTGCTGTAAAATTACGAAATTTAAAGAAAATTACTCTTTCGATCGCCTCAAACGAAGAGTTTTATTGTGACAACCTTAACTTATTATTTCATGAGTTTCATGAAATTTTGAACATCATTTCTCCGTCATAACGATTTCTCTGAACTGATCCTCAGCGTGAATTTTGTAGCGTTTCAATCTCGGAACCCATTCTCGCGAAGTCCATCAGTCATACCCACGGACTGGCCCGACGTTTCGGCCGCCTATTTGGTATTCATCAGGCGAGTTCGGAGCATGTGCCGGTCAACATGTGTGCCGAGGAGTGATTTTCATTCCGCCGACGTGCAGTCGTTTCAATGTCGCGATACGAAGAACTGGATTCAGGAAAGCCCGCCTCGCCATTCGGGATAAAATCAATTTTTTACGCGCCCGAAACGCGTTGGACGTAGATTGGATCTCTGAGGGAAAACCAATGCAACGCATCCACCATTTAGCAACGCTTGTGATCGACTTCACGCTGGCGATTTTATAAGTTGTTCTTCCTATATTTATATTGAACCCAACAATTAATAGGTAATCACTTCAAACAATTGACTCTCGATAATTTGAAGTCCAAGGGACCAGTAAAAAGCTTCTAATTATCGAGAGGTTCGAAATATAGAGATTCATAATATCAATGGGAATAATGAAATTGGTTGAACGGGTGAAAGAGTGCATAATAAAACATTTATTTATGAGTCACGGGAAGATGAACATTTAAAACGGGGAAAACGAGGGGAAAATCCTTTTTTTCCTAATAATGACAAGCATGAATGCCAATTGCCAATTGATAGTTGTAAATAGTATATTCTAAAACAAGTTGCAGAATGAGCTCCTATTCCAACACGAATGCGAAGTTCGAAAACGAGCGACGAAGGAGCGAGTTTTCGATAGCATGAGTGTTGGAATTGCCTTCTGCAACGAGTATTAGACGATATTTTCTCTATTTCAGAAATACGCTCGAAATTCATATGAAAATACAGATTAGTGACTTTTGTATTGTATCTTGGCAGTTGGTGTGACATACGAAATTTGACAGATCACGGAATTTCAATTGTTTTGATTCGAAACTTAATTCGATCGGAGGTCAGTACTGACAACCATAAAACGAAACATATAACTGAAAACAATGCTGTAATGAGTTTCATTACAGCACTACTTTTAGTACTGTAATGAACTCATTACGATACTGAAATAGAGAAAATCTTTTTATTGAACAGAAAATTCTGACATTATATGGTCAATATATATATGAATGCATTATTTATGTTACAAATAATCATACAGAGTTTGAAAATTATGAACTGAAACACAACTATGAAACAAGAAATAAGAAGAATTTGATCCAAGATAGAACCAACTTATCATATATGCAAAAAAATGTGACAAATAGTAGCTTGGCAATATGGAATAAATTACCAAACAGTTTCATATTAAAAATTAATTGTAAAAATAACAATAAGTCCAAAATTGTTTTGAAGAATTTTCTATATCTAAAATGTTATTATTCTTTAGATGAGTTTTTTCATGAAGATGATTTTGGGGAGCTATAGAGTGAATATTTCAGTTTGTTGATTATTGGTTGTGTATTATTAGTTTAAGTATCATGGAAATTTGTGACACGATCTAAACCTTCTGGTATATGTAAGAGATAAAATATAGTATATCTATCTATCCATCATTTGTACTAGTGATTCATACTTGTATTGATATAGGAAAAGAAAACTGGACAATTAATAAAATCTACTGCACCCTGTGGTATTCTAATCAAGAATGAAAATTCCAACGTAACCCATCGTTCGCGTACTCTAGGATTTGGACAAGTTGAAACTCGCAACGAAATATAGAGGGTATGAATGAAAGAACCTCGAATTATAGAGTGTTTTTGTTCTTCTGGAGATTTATTTTGCTTCGAATTACTGAGTGTACCTAATTGCATTGTAATATTTCGATTTAGCGAGTGTTTTTCAAGGGACTTCGAATAATCGAAAGTTTGGAATTATCGAAATTTTGAATTATTGAGAGTCACTGTCGTTTGTTTTTGTATGAATTATTTCGTTTATTGTTTTTCTTATTGATTGAATTTTTCATGAATTCACGAATATATTCGAATTCTTGCTCTGCATATTTGAATGCTTTCACACATTATACTTCTGGAAAGAGAGAGAGTAGGTATTAGTGGGATCTTTCCAGGAATGAAATAGCCGATAATAAAAGATTAAAGTGGCTATTATAGGTGAGTTTTACAAAACTTTGATTGTCCGATCGAAAAAACCTACGTGAATTCAGTACTTTTCTTGGACCGATTCATTGCAATTTTGAAAAAAATAAGGGAACAAAGATGTCGTTCAAAATTTCAATCAATCGGTATAAGAAAACCGCTGAACCGATCGATCTACCGATTCAGGGGGGACTTTGGGGAACATCAGGCTGTAAAATTTCCTTATAACCTAAGCTTTACCCCTAAGATTGACGAAGATACAGTTCATTAACCAAAAATTAGCAAAATGGCATTTTTTGCTCTTTTTTCACGTTAACGCTAGAGGTGAATTTTTTTCATTTAGCTTGACAGATTTTTCTGCAGAAAAAGAAACCGCCTGTCGGCTTGCAAGGTGATCAGTAGTTTCGGAGATATCGGCAGTTCAGGAATAAAGGATCCTTTTGCTTTCAAAATTGGATATCTCGAAGACAAATGGTCATATCCGAGGGTCGTAAAAAGAAAATTAGAGCTGAATAAACAGGCTATGCGAATTTTGCATCGGTCTAGCTCAAAAAAAAATTTCCATGCACGTAATGCAGAAAAAAAATTTGAAAAATCCAAGGATTGCATGGCTACTTGTACTCCGAAAAATTGTTAACTAACAAATTCAGAAACTGGAGTTTTCAAGCTTCAAAAGTAAATTCATTTTATTTCCTATACGACCATTTTTCACTGAGATACAGTCTGTTGAAAATCTCCAAAAAATTTTTCTGTTCCTTTAATTGTTACGAGATGTATATAACGCCGACATCCAAAGTGTTTTCTTGAGTTCTTCGATCCGAGATTAGACTCATTCGAATATTTTATTGTTGACTTTTTTTTTCGAGGAATATTAGTTTGTTCAAAATTTACATTATTGACATCACGTATAGGTTTCCTCAATAGTTCCAAACCTATTTTCGTCAAAAATAGTTCTCACCCTATTGGAATTCACAAGAAAGTAAGTTCCTCATCTTGAGGGCTCTGATACCTGTTATGAAGTTGTATTGGTAGTTTATATTTTGAATGTATCTGACTGTACTACCTGATTGTTGTACAGAATGTACCTGCGCATTGTTATGACAAATTGAATACATATTTTACAATAAAGCAGTCTTCCTCTAAACGAGTTTCAATTAAGATATCTAATAAACGATATGACATGGCGCAGTCGGTGTTGAGAAATTAAATTTAAGTTTGTGAAAATAAATTAAAAAATGGGTGATTATAGAGGTTTACCACCAATGGACTTCTCCGGAAATATTTCTGAGAATTGGAAAATATGGAGACAGAAGTTCGAGAATTACTTGGTTGCCACGGAAGTTGGAAAAAAAGACGAGAAGATTCAAATCGCACAGTTACTGCATTATATAGGTGAGGAAGGTTTCGTCATTTACAATACTTTCACCTTTAACAATGAAGAAGAAAAAAACAAAATAAAAATCATTCTAAACAAGTTTGAATCCCACTTCCTGCCAAAGAAAAACTTATCATTCGAACGATACCGATTCTTCACCAGGAAACAAATGACAGGTGAAAAAATCGAACAATATGCAACTGATTTGAAAAACAGAGCACGTTCCTGTGACTTCGGTGTTCTGAAAGATAGCCTTATAAAAGATATTTTCACTTGTGGATTACAAAATCAAACACTTCGTGAAAAATTACTACAGGATGATCAATTAGATCTAGATGGAGCTATTAAATTTTGCGTGACGATTGAAAATTCTAAACAACAGGCCAATGTCATAACTCAAGAGTCCAGTTCTTCGTTATCATTGGAAGTACAATCAGTGAAAACATCAAATGACCATCGTGACTTCAATAAGCGGCCAGGAAAATACTCCAATTCAATTCAAGGACAACGACAAAAATCAAGAGTACAAAATATTGCGAATTCATCTGGTATTGGACGCAGGCTGAGTAAAAATAATGGAATTTGTTATCGATGTGGCGGATTACATGGAAAAAACCAATGTCCCTCGTTCGGAAAAAAGTGCAACATGTGCGGAAAATTAAATCATTTCTCTAAGATGTGTCAACGGAAAAACGTAAATACAGTGAATGTAAGTGAAACTGACCGAAATGAAAATGACGATTGTTTATTTATAGGGGAAATCGATAATGATAAAAATGATTATTCCTGGTATGTCATGTTGAAAATAAATAATGAAATTGTGAGATTCAAACTAGACAGTGGGGCACAAGCGAATTTGATTTCAATGAAAATTTTGAAACTAATTAATTTTCGTTCTGAATTCATATTGGAAAATGACAAAATACTTAAATCGTATACAAATGATAATTTGAAGATTTTAGGAAAATGTTTCTTGAATTGTCAGTACAGAGGAAATGTTCATAAATTAGAATTTTATGTGGTACAGGAAGATTTTCCATGTCTTCTCGGTTTAGAAACATGTATTAATTTGAATTTGTTGAAAAGAGTAGATACTTTGGAAGAAAATACTGAAATAAATGATCAAAAATATTGCCGGAGAATTATCAATAAAAATTTAGATCTTTTTTCGGGATTAGGATGTCTCAAACAACAATATCACATCAAACTAAATGAAAATGTGATTCCTGTTGTGCATCCTCCTAGGAGAATACCTATTCCAATACTTAGTAAATTTAAAGATACTTTAATTGATTTGGAAAAAAAGAATATCATAAGAAAAATCGAAGAACCCACTGATTGGGTGAATTCGATAGTAGTGGTGAGAAAAAATGATGGTTCTTTACGTATTTGTTTGGATCCAGCTGATTTAAATAGAGCTATAAAAAGGGAATATTTTCCGTTGCCGACAATTGATCAAATTATTTCAAAAATGACTGGTGCTTGTATTTTCAGCACATTAGACGCGAATTCTGGATTTTGGCAAATACAATTGGATGAGGAAAGTTCTAAATTATGTACGTTCTCAACTCCATTCGGAAGATATTGTTTTTTGAGACTTCCTCATGGAATTCGCTCAGCTCCAGAGGTTTTTCATAAGCGATTCAAAAATATATTCGACATAGAAGGTGTTGATTTATACGTTGATGACATAATAGTGTGGGGGCGTACACGGGAAGAACATGATATACGTTTGAATAAAATTTTTGAAATTGCAAGAAAAAATAATATTACTTTTAATAAAGAAAAATGTAGATTCGGTTTGAATGAAATAAAATTTCTTGGTCACAAAATTACCAGTCATGGATTTTTTCAAGACGAAAATAAAATTTTAGCTATAAAAAATTTTCCTGTTCCACAAAGTAAAAATGATGTTCAGAGATTTCTAGGAATGATAACATATGTTGGTCGTTTCATCCCCAACTTGTCAAATAAGAATTATCCTCTTCGTGAATTACTGAAAAAAGACGTGATTTTTGAGTGGAACGTGCAGCACATGAGATCATTTAATGAATTGAAGAATTTGTTGATTAAAGCTCCAGTGTTACAGTTTTATGATGTGAACAAACCTGTTATTGTTTCTGTGGATGCCTCGAAAGACGGAGTTGGTGCTTGCATTTTGCAAAACAATCTTCCGTGTGCATATGCTTCCAGAGCACTCACAGAAACACAAAAAAGATGGGCTCAAATTGAAAAGGAACTTTATGCTATTCTATTCGGATGTGAAAGATTCAATGAATATGTTTTCGGTCGTAAATTTGTTGTTGAAAGTGATCATAAGCCTCTACTAGGTGTTTTTAAGAAATCTCTCACTTCGTGTCCCTCGAGACTTCAGAAAATAATGATTAAGTTGCAGAAATACGATTTTGAAATAGTATACAAACCGGGTAAAGATCTTTTCATTGCTGATGCATTGTCTAGGGGATTTTTGAATACATTAGAGAAAAAAGATGTTGTGGATGATTTAGAGGTTTGTGCCATTGATATGAGTTTTTCAATGACAGATAAAAAATTCAAAGAGTTGATCGAAGAAACATCAAAGGATTCAGAATTAATATTATTGAAAAATTTTATCAAGGATGGATGGCCTACGACAATTTCTAGAGTACCTTTAGAAATCAAACATTACTTTAAGTTTAGAGATGAACTGATCGAAAGTAAGGGCCTATTATTCAAAGGTCAACAATTGATTATTCCTAATAAGTTAAGGAAGGAAATTATACAAAAAATTCATTTAGGACATTTTGGCATACAGAAATGTAAAAATCGGGCAAAAAATTGTTTTTATTGGCCAGGCATGTGTAAACAAATAGAAGATACTATTCTTAATTGTCGAATTTGTTTAACACACAGGGTGTCTCAACAAAGGGAATCCCTAATAAATCATCATATACCAAAAATACCTTGGTACAAAATTGGATGTGACATATTATATTTAGGACATACTATGTATTTACTTGTGACTGATTATTATACAAAATGGATTGAGTTGATATTGCTGGAAAAAAATGCTCATTCAAAAACGGTAATTAATCATTTAAAGTCAATTTTCAGTAGATTAGGTATTCCGGCAATATTAATTTCAGATAATGGACCTCAGTTCAATTCTCTTGAATTTAAGAATTTTGCTAACATATACGATTTCACACACATTACTTCTAGTCCTAACTACCCGCAATCGAACGGAATGGTTGAGAGACACAAACAAACTATGAAAAAAATGTTGTACAAAGCTTTCGAGGAAAAACAAGATTTAAACTTGGTTTTGCTCATGTATAGAAATAGTTTATTAGAATGTGGTTTTTCACCAGCACAATTATTGATGTCACGTAATTTGAGAGATGTATTACCTACCATTGAAAAGTACCTTAAGCCTAAATGTGTAAGATTCAAAAAATACGATCAGAGAATAAAACTCAATCAGCAAAACCAAAAAATAAATTATGATAAAAAATGTAAAGTTCTGAAACCTATTGAAATCAATAAAAATGTAAGATATCAGAATAAGCTTCAAGGAAAATGGCAGTTTGGTAAAGTTATAAATAAACCCAGAGAGAGATCTTATATTTTGCAGAAAACTGATGGTTCGTCAATTACCAGAAATCGTAGGTTTATAGAAACCTTACCAAACTCCTCTGAAAATGAAAACAATATTCCTCATGAAAAAAGAGATGAAGATTCTTGTAATTATTCTCCTATTGATGAAACATTGGATGATTCGATTTCTGACAATACTTTATACAGAGTACCTGACAGAACAATGTATGGTCGAATGATCAAAAAGCCAGATAGATTTATGTTTTAGTTGATAAAGAAAAAAAATAGAAAAGGGGAGATGTTATGAAGTTGTATTGGTAGTTTATATTTTGAATGTATCTGACTGTACTACCTGATTGTTGTACAGAATGTACCTGCGCATTGTTATGACAAATTGAATACATATTTTACAATAAAGCAGTCTTCCTCTAAACGAGTTTCAATTAAGATATCTAATAAACGATATGACAATACCCTCCGGTATGAGAGACATATATGAAATATCCGATAAAATATTCCTTCAACAGGAACAAAAGGACATAACAGCTTGGATGTCAAAAGCTTACAGTTTCCCAGATGATAAAAACGCTTGCTTATCCTCCTGTTTCTTCAGTTGCTCAAACCACGGATCAAAAAAACTCACCGTCATCGTAGTATACCAAGGGGATTGGAATAGAACCTTGGGGCGAACCAAAAAACCGAAGATCTCATTACCGCAGTCAAAGCATTCCTACTATCGTCATCTCATCGGAGTCGTAACAAAGCGAACAATGTGCCGGGCTGGAATTCCCTGACACCGCTATTGTTTGTTGGATGGGTACATCACATTTTCCGATAAAATACGTAATAGCCAGGTGCGCTATTTACGCCGGTAATGGACTCGGGCAAATCACTAAATCGGCCTTGGGGAAAGATGCTTGAATTTCCTTACCGAGTTATTGAATCTGAATCCACGAGTACAGAAGAGTCGATCGTCTTCGGACAATGCTATATGTTATAGATATTGACACCTAGAATCTTAAGCCTGTGTTACATAAAGGTAATGAATAATAAATTGCAATTAGCGCATCTGATTGGAACAAAATCCACAGCTATGTTTCATCAATGAGAAATGTCGTATGAATGCGAAAGTGATCACATTTGATACGATCGTTAATTTATGAAATTTCTGGTAAACACAATAAAATTGAGGGGATTACCGCGATCTCGTATTTCCCATATTTTCCACACGCCCATGAAAATGCGCTGGAAAAACGGTAAGACATTTGCGTAAGTCGGGAAAACGGCAAAATTTCCGCACTGGACGTTTTACAGGTCAGGTATTTATCGCGTCATTCGAATCAAATATAGAATCTGCACGTTCGCTGTAAGCAAGGTTTTGGTTCATTATGCACGAAATGTCTGAGTTTTGTGTCAAATCCACAGTAGTCAGTGTTCTCAGAAATATAATGTCGAAATGATCCTTTCACTTTCAAAGAAGAATTTGAGAAGATATTTTTTTTTTATTACAGAAAAATTTTCAATACTGACATAATATAAAACTTGTGGCCTTTGTGATTGGAATAAAACTGCAATTTCACAGTTTCCTTATTTCTCGCCACTCATGAATATTGGGCAAGAAAAAATTATAAAACAATTATTTCATCAATCATGGAGATTTTTTTGTAAGAAGCTTGTTCATTTTTGAAAATGCTTGTTGACTATGGGACTATATGACTGTGAGAGATTTAGGTTCCTTCGACAACACTTCCACTTTGAGTAGTTGATGTAAGAGCACACGCAACTGGCTGAATATTAACTTCGTCTGAGTCTGAGCACATTGGGAACGTGAATAATCTACAAAAAACATTGAAGTAAGAAATATAGAAAAAATTCTGAAAGAAAAAATAGGTTTCTTGTGGCAACTTCTGATGATGAGGAAAAAGAAATTCCATACCTATAATATATTATCCTACTAACCCTATTCTACCAATCCTGCTTATATAATAAATTCTAAAGTTTATGAGGACCTGAGTATGTTTACTTTTTCACGTAAAAATTACAGAACGGATTCAGATTCAGATGTAACTTCACATGAATATAGTTTCTCTAACCAGTAATGTAATGAGTTCATTACAGTACCAAAAGTAGTGCTGTAATGAACTCATTAAAGCATTGTTTTCAGTTATGTTTTTAGTTTTTTGGTTGTCAATTTTATCCTCGGATCCTATCAATTTTCAAATTAAATCAATTGAAATTCGGTTATCTGTCAATTTTCCTATGTCACACCAACTGCCAAGATACAAATAGAAAAGTCACTAAGTTAAATTTTCATTTGAATTTCGAGAGAATATCGTGTAATTCTCGTTGCAGAAGGCAATTCCAAAACTCGCTCCTTCGTCGCTCGTTTTCGAATTTCGCATTCGTGTTGGAATAGGAGCCCATTCTGCTACTCGCTTTAGAATATAGTTTTCTCTAATTATGTGTCAAATCCGTTCATTCTGCAACATCTTGTAGAACAAAATAATGTTAGAATATGTATTTCATTCTAGCACTCTTTTTTTATGGTAATATTTATCGATGACATATTGGCTTCTTTATTATTGGTCAAAATTTATGAGAGAGAAAACAGTTCTGTCAATCAATATTTTTCAATGTAAAAATCATTTAAGGATATTTACGGAAATATTTCATTAATGTCGATAAAAATTCAACGAATTAGAGAATAGTTATGTATGATACAAGTGCAGAAGACATTGATACTCTTACACGAGTTCAAAATTCAAAAATGAACCATGAGTTTTTGAATGAAAGAGTGTTAGAATGAACCTTCTGTATAAGTATCATACATTATTTTCTCTAATTTGCTGAATTTGTATCGAAATTAATGAAATATTGACTTGAATATCGTTCAGTGATTTTTTCATTGGAAAATATTGATTGTCAGAACTGTTTTTTATCTCATAAATTCGACAGATGGTAAATAAATATTACTGAAAACAATGCTATAATGAAATATTCTAACATTGTTTTGTTCTACGAGATGTGGCAGAATGAACTGATTTGAATTTGACACATAATTAGAGAATAGTATATTCTAAAGAAGTTGCAGAATGAGCTCCTATTCCAACAGGAATGCGAAATTCGAAAACGAGCGAGGAAGGAGCGAGTGTTGGAATTACCTTGTGCACCGAGTATTATACGATATTTTTTCTATTTCAGTCTAGTTTTGTGAAATACTCCCGAAATTCAAATGAAAATTCAGATTAGTGACTTTTATATTGTATCTTGACAGTTGGTGTGACTTACGAAATTTGACAGACTATGGAATTTGATTTGATTTGAAAATTGAGAGGATCTGAGGTCAGTATTGAACACCACCAAACGAAAAATACAGGGTGGGCCATCCATAACTTTCCACCCCGAATTTTGAGCTTTGGGATGGAATAACAAGAAAACGCTCGAACAGGTAAAATTTTGTTGAAAGTGGGACAAAAAGGGTGTTCAAATGAGTTTGATATCACTACCCCTATAGCCGCAAACCCTAAGAGCTCTCATTTTAAATAGAGAAAGTGGGTCGAGCAGCACCTTGTTGGAAAGGCAATTCAATTTTCTTCATGAGTGTATTTTTTTATCTCTTTATTATTATACAGAGTGCCTCAGTATTCGTTCAATAACTTTCACACGCCGAATACTTTAAGATGGAAAAAACGCTCGTACGTGTCAAAAAATTAATTTCATATCACTTGCTGTTGGTGTAGCGACTATGGGGATAGTGATATCGAATTCATTTTTTGACCCATTCGAGCGTTTTTTTTCCATCTCAAAGATCCAAATTCAGCGTGTGAAAGTTAGTGACGGAATACTGAGTCACTCTGTATAATAATAAAGCGATAAAAAAACACTCATACAGGAAGTTGAATTGCCTTTCAAACAAGGTGCTGCCCGACTCCTTCTCCCTATTCAAAAATGAGAGCTGTTAGGGGTTGCGACTAGAGGGGTAGTGATATCACACTCATTTGAACACCCTTATTTGTCCCCCTTTCAACAAAAAATGACCTATCCGAGCGTTTTTTTCGTCATTCCATCCCAAAGCTCAGAATTCGGGGTGGAAAATTATGGATGGCCCACCCTGTAAAACTGACAACAATGCTGTAATGAGTTTCATTACAGCACTACTTTTAGTACTGTAGTGAACTCATTACAATACTGAAACATCCCGCCACTTTGTTGCTCATTTTTGAATTTTGAACTAGGGTAAGAATCATAGGCGTGCTAGAATTTTTGGGGGGGGGGGGAGTGAAATAAATTAGGATATAGTATATTGTCATGATATGTTCCTATGTGATGATTGTATAACTTTTTTTTCGAAAGTAAATATTTTTTTTCCTAAGGAGGGTAATTACCCCCATTACCCAACTCCACCCCCCCCCGAATCGAGGCCAGTGGTAATCACTATTATCTCTCTCAATAAAACATAAGCTACAAATTATAAAGATTTTGTGTTATTTAACCATGATAGAACGACAACGTATCAAGCAAGTCGAATAAAATTCTGCCTTGTGATGGCAAATATGTATCTTTTGTATGGAAATCATTGTATCCAAAATAGTGAGCAATAAATACAGTTGAATTGGATACCTTTTTAGATCAATCTGAGTAAAAAACAATTCCTCTTTTTATTTAATTATTTTATTTGATGTGGAAGAATTCTTGTCATCACTTGGCTTCACAGGATTTAGGTTGGTTTTAGTAAAAATCACTGACTTTCGATGTTTTTGAAATTTGATTAGTGAACGAAAAATTACTTGAATTTGGCAATTTACTTCTGTTTGTATATTACGTTCTTCAATTATCTGACAAAGTCTTCAGTGCAATAAAAAATGCGAATTTTATGTTCGTTACCTCAGAACATCCAACTGAGTGAACCAATTTTGATAATTTTTTCAGAATTTCGTTTTTGAAGTCGGTTTTTGTTTTGTTAAAATGTTTTCAATAGTTTCGATGAGTGAAGGTAATCGTCAGAGGAGTGGCATTAGACTTTGTAGGGTTCTTAAATGCTGTTGTTGAATTATATTCAACCCATAAAATAATAATTGAAATTGTATTTTCACAATGAGATAAAAAGTTTTTTTGATATCGAAGAATTATAACTATTTCCCTGTAGAAAATCTTCAAATTTAGAACATTCTTCAGAAGTGTCTCTTACTGAGCATTCGCAGTAAACATTTCGACAAAGTAGGTTGCGTTCAAACGCATCCCATTAGCTAGCTAGCGGCAGCAACCGCTGTATCGTTTCCAACGAAAAACGGCAAATCACATCGGCGGCGACCTGTATTCCGGCAAAACTACTCTCGTTATCGATTCCGCCTGATTTCAGTTGCCCCTCGCCTTGCAATCAACCTTGACCGCGACCTAAGGCAACGCATTTTCGTCGGGATCTTCCATCCACGCTGCGCTAGTAGGCCTTGGATCGGCTCGCTTCCACTTTAAAAAGTCGAAACATCGATTGTCGGAGTCGCGTGCGTTTAGCACGGATTACGCCATGCCCGCGCGCCGAAGTTCCGAATGGTTGCACAACGTGGATCTGATCTTAGGCTGGAAACGCACCAAGTAATAGAATATTCCAAAACAAGTTACAGAATGAGCTTCTATTCCAACACGAATGCGAAATTCGAAAAGCATGAGTGTTGGAATTGCCTTCTGCAACGAGTTTTAGACGATATTTTCTCTATTTCAGTAATGTTTTGTGGAAAACTTTCGAAATTCAAATGACTTTTGTGTTGTATCTTGGCAGTTAGTGTCACTAACGAAATTTGATAGATTGCGGAATTTGAATTGATTTGATTCGAAAATTGAGTGGATCGGAGGTCAGTACTGACAACCACAAAACGAAAAATATAACTGAAAACAATGCTGTAATGAGTTTCATTACAGCACTACTTTTAGTACTGTAATGAACTCATTACGATACTGAAATAGAGAAAACATTTTATCTCGAAACGACTTGCAACATGAAGGATGATTCAATAGGATGTGAAACCTGAAAAATTTCCATTAAAAAAAACAAGGAAACATCTATTTAGAAACAACAAATATACTCAATGAATGTCCAGAAGTGTTCATCATTTCTCCTGAACCTAGTAAACATTTTCCTCTCTTCATGTTCATTAAAGTACTGGTGACTTTTTTCATTATATATCTGGTGTGCCTTATTTACTCACAAGCTCATACCCGCGCCTTCGCTCGCGTTATACAGGGTGGCCATTTGAAAACGAAACAGACGAGATTACAGACGAAATAAATTTTTTCGATAGAAATGCTCGGACAGGTCGATTTCTGTTTCGAGGGAGACAACTTAAGATGTAGGTTACGGACGCATAGCGCTTCAACCCTTGCTACTACAACCCTTAACCCTCAATTTTTGGATAGGGAAGATGGGGTGAGTGATACCTCATTTGAAAGGTTTTTCACAAAAAAAACACTACAAGTGCCATGAAAACACCACTTCATTTTCAAATGCTTAGTCAAGAATATTTCGTGAACTAATGCATAAAATGAAAAAACAATTAATGTGCTGAAATCAGTATAAAAATACCTTTCAAATGAGGTATCACTCACCCCATCTTCCCTATTCAAAAATTGGGGGTGAGGGTTGTAGTAGCAACGGTTGAAGCCCTATGCGTCCGTAACCTACATCTTAAGTTGTCCCCCTCGAAACAGAAATCGACCTGTCCGAGCATTTCCATCGAAAAAATTTATTTCGTCTGTAATCTCATCTGTTTCGTTTTCAAATGGCCACCCTGTATTTTAATTTGAAACGGTACTGATAGGTCCGCGACCCCACATTCATAATCTCGTATCGAAGGAGAGACTACACGTGTATACATGACAAAACGATGTCGCCTAAAGATTCAATAATTTCTTGCTCAAATTCACACTCGTTCAACCTACTGTAACTTTCAAAGTATCCATTAGAAAACTATACTGTAAAAAGCATTTTTCATCAGGAAGAAATGCCGCAGATAACAGTCACATTCATTTTTATATTGATTCATTCCATACTATTCAAACGCCCCTTGAAATTGACCATTATTTTGGATTGAATTGAAAATGTTAAAAATGGCTATCGTGGGTTTTTTTCGGCAGTTAGACGGACTTTTTCATAGAACTTTTCTATGTTTCTCTATCTCTTAAAGTTTACGCAGCGTCGCCCGTAAAAGCCAGAAAGTACCGGGATTTTTCATGAAAAATCGATATTTTTTCTTAAGGGATGAACCTTACATGAAAACCTCCCAAAAAAAGTCTCCACAATATAGTGAAAGTTTCATCAAAATCGGTCATCTGGTTCCTGAGTCCATAGAGGACAAACAAACACACAAACAAACACACGGACATTCACATTTATAATATTATTATGGAAGTATGGATTAGGTCGTTATGAAGTCTCGCAGGACTGTCATCGCCTTGTCGTGACGTCAATTATGAGTTCAGGGTGCGAAAGCGATTTTTTAATAGTATATTCTAAAAAAAGTTGCAGAATGAGCTCCTATTCCAACACGAATGCGAAGTTCGAAAATGAGCGACGAAGGGGCGAGTTTTCGATAGCATTTGTGTTGGAATTGCAATCTGCAACAAGTATTAGACGATATTTTCTCTATTCCAGTCGAGTTTTGTGAAATACTGTCGAAATTCAAATAAAAATTCAGGTTAGTGACTTTTATATTTCATCTTGGCTCTTGGCAGTTGGTGTGACTTACGAAATTTGACAGATTACGGAATTTGAATAGATTTGATTCGAAACTTGATTCGATCGGAGGCCAGTACTGACAACTACAAAACGAAAAATATAACTGCAACAATGCTGTAATGAGTTTCATTACAGCACTACTTTTAGTACTGTAATGAACTCATTACGATACTGAAATAGAGAAAAAGAACTTAATTTCACAAATACATAAGTTCAACACGTCGATTACAAAGTTATGCCTCCAACTGAAGCAGCACCTCGATAACACTCGCTAGGGCTAGGGACGTATTCATTCAGGTCATGAAAATATGTAATATATTGTTCTTAGTAACGAGTTGTATTTTAGTTATTAGTTAATGACTCCCACGTTTGTTATTATAATTGATTTAGTTGATCTTCAACGTCTTCAGGAATTTTAGATGTCCTTCACCAAGCCACTAAAAACATAGGAATAATATGATGTTTTTCCAAACAGAGAAGAACTTGTAGTGCAAGGGAGAATATTCCTAAAAACTTAATTTGGGTTTCCTCTCCCAGTCTCTGAAACAAGAAACAATTTAAGAAAATTTTTAAATAATATAAGAAAGGCCACTGCCTAAAAATTTGAGCCAAAACTTTACAATATTGTCACGATTGTACGAAGTTGAATGACGAAGAAATCTGATTCAGAGTCCGAAACGTTACGCCTCAGAGTTCAAAATGTTTTCTTTTTGTTCATTGTTAGGCAACAATTTCTTCTTGCTCCAATTTTTACGCAGAGGCCTTTCTTCTATTATTTGAAAAATATTTCTAATTGTTTCTTGTTTCAGGTACTAGGAAAGAAAACCCAAATTAAGTTCTCAGGAATATGCAAAGACCTCCCAGACAATATTTAAATAGATATCTCAAGGGAGAATAGGCAATTTAGCGTCTTGCTTGCCTTTGCAAGTCTTCAGTAAAAAAAATTTTGGTGCACATAAGGGCTGGAGCAGTTAAAATCACAAGAAGGCCAGTGTCCTCCCCAACAATAACCACACACTCATGGGACTGCTGAGCAGCATCAACAGCACTAGCTACGATTCAATGATCTACTGCGCGATTTCACATTATGGATGGGAGGGAGTGGGTTTTCGTTTCTATCACGATTTGATGATTTACAACTCCCATTTTATAAAATTTCGTTCTAAAGCTCGTAGTTCCAAAGATATTTTATACAAGTATGTTTTATAACGAAAAAATGTGGTTTTTCAAAAAATGTAAAAATTTGGCATATTTCGACGAATGATTTCTATGAAACTGCTTGTTTAAAATAAAATGTCGTAAGATTTTTTAGAAGCAGAATTAAATGCTGAATACTTTTGAATACAACAATGTTATTCACACACAAGTACTGAGTTTAGGAGTTTTCGAGAAAAACCTAAACTAGTCCGGAAATTTTGAGGTTTTTCGAATGTCACAACATACGCTTCACTGGGAAATTGGGACAAAACTTAAACTACTCTTAATGAAGGCCCAAATAATTGATTAAAACTATTTCCAGAACTCCACCAATTATTTCCAGGCAAAAGTCTAAGTTACTTGACATTTAATGAGTACGTTACTGAAAGAATCGTATGCCTTCAAATTCAGATAGAACACTATATATAGATATTCGAGATGGGAGCCTTTGACCTTATCAATGAACATTATATCCAAAAAAAAACTTGTTTCCTATACTATTTTTACAGCCTAGTGAAAAGAATATGGCATATAGCCATTTTGAACATTCATAATGAGTTATACCACCACTGCTTCTAAAGTGTCTCTGAGCATTAGATCTACCGCTTAACCTTCGGAAAATTTTAATTCTGTGAATCTTTTGAACAGAGTTGCATTCAGACAAAGTATTAATTTCTTTAATTGCGCTGATATAGAGCGCATTAAGCGAGATCAAATTCATTCAAGAGTTCGGTTTCTTGAATTTCCTGCATAATTATAGAATGTGATGGCAGGTAATGGTCATGATATATAACGGTCATGAAAAAAATAAAACATGCGAGTGTTCGTAGAAGATTCACCAGATCAACCTGTATTTCGAAAATCATTTCATTCGATGGTATCCTTTACGAGATATATTCGAAAATTAAATTTTTCATGGATATCTGTATCTCTCATGTCCGAGACGAATCGATAAAAATGGTAGAGACAAAAATTATTTCTTTTGACCGCAGGAATCTCCCGTTAAAATAGTTGTGTACAACTATTGATGTGTACATCAGAGACTCACCCTGTATTATTTTGAAATTCAAAAACGTGGCACGTATTGAAATTTTTACTCTAGCTCCTCTGTAAACATTTGAGTAATTTTCAAACTGTCTGCAAGAGCCCCCTATTGATGTTTACGACCTTTGTGGCCAGGACGCTGCAGGTCCGCTGAATCTTTTCTTTCTAATCATCAGCCATCATCGTTCTTCAGTTGAACAGTTTCAACCAATATCATTGGCGTATCCATCGTTGCTTAGTACCTTCCTCTGTACCCTAACATCCGCCCTTTGTTGATCTTCCTTCCTCTCAATATGGAACCCCAAAATATCTCTTGACCTTCGAAAGTATTCCAACAAGGTACCAACAAAATGCACGTGTCTTATCAATGGAACCATGAAAATGCGAATTTAGTAAAATGTAATATATCTGCGGAACTGTCGAAGACCATAAGTGTCATTGTTACCGTCAGATAAGCGTGAACTTTTTTATTCTGTCCTTCCAATTATCGCCCATAAAATTGGACGTCCACGCTCCTTAAATTGGACAAGTTTATTTGCCAACATTTCAAGGTCAGTCTTGAAGAGAAAGCCGGAATAACTACCCTTGAAAGGCCTGAAAAGGGCAGGTTGTGATATAATGCTACCACGGCCAATTCGCCCGTTCTTCTAGGCGGCCTATTTTGACGTTGTTGACGGGTTTTGCAACCTCAGAGGGTGATTTACGACTTCCAGGGGTGGTCAGCCTTAAAGCGCGACGCTCGCCCTCTATTCACAGGGCTAGGTGTTTATTCCTTGGACAAACATCTAGAGGGCTGCGAGTTTGTACACGACCCAACATGCGTTTATTATTACTTATTATTTAGTGCCTGGCCTTTGTAAACCTCGTCTCTGTCGGCGCTAAGCCTTTGTGTTCCCGTATTGACAGTGATTTACAAAGGGACTGAGCTGTCGAAGCATTCAGTATTTATTGGGTAGCCGATCCGGTAGAACGAATGAAGATGATGACTTCATCCGTCTTGCAAGAATGAACGGAGATTGATTTTTCCTCGATAAGAACTGGAGACGTATTATTGTATGATTTATTGTACGAGTACCTTCGCATTTATGATACTTGTTTGAATGGCGGAAATTCGCAAGTGTTGCGAATTTTACCGTTGCAATCCGGAGCTTTTGTCAAACACACCCCGAGCGAAAAGATGGTTGGTGGTTTTTCATGGTGGCAAAAATGCTATGTACATGTATACAGGGTTGGGACAAAGTATGGAAACAAGTAAATATTTTTTGAACGAAAAGGACAAAATTTCTGAAATGTTGTAGCTGAAAGCAATGGCACAAAATGCATCTGATATATCAGTTTTTGCTGATAATGTATGTAACTGCGTTAGTTGAAAAAATATTATACATGACGAACTATTCCACGCTAACAATTTTTTTGTTGAGTTTTTTACATTACCGTAAGAAAAATATTCAGATAAACAAATTGATGGTATGTTTATGTAAAGTGAGTAATGAACGAGTAAAATCAAAAAAATTCAGACTTGATTTATAATTGGTCCTGTGAACCAAATTAAATTAAATTGTATCAATGTAAAGTTTTACCTATATTAAGAAGTAGGTATGGAAAACTTATATTCAGCTACTCTGTCAATGGTAAAATTCTCGAAAGTGTTGATAATATCAAGGATCTAGGTGTTATTCACCAAAGAAATTTTGATTTTGATTTACATTTGAATGTCACTTTTTCTAAAGCCTATAAATCTTTTGGCTTTATTATCAGTTCAACTAAAAAATTTGAATCCTGTCAGACTATAATACATATTTCTGAAATTTTAAATTTTTTGTTAGGCCTATTTTGCTTTGTGGCTCTATTATTCGGTCTTTTTCTGAGGACAAACGTATACCGTATCCTTGAATATGTGCAACATACTTATTTCAGGTATCTATTTGAAAAAATAAAATGAATTAACCCATTTGTATACCGAGTTCAGTTCAATTCTGTTGTTCATAGATACAAGATACAAGAAAAAGCAGGAGCAATATTCAGAAGATGTATTTGAGAAAACGATGTTTCATAATTCGAGAAGTGATCATCTGCTTCATCGCCAAACCTAGAATTATGTGTCAGGCGTTCAAAAAAGCTATATGGTGATTCTGGTGAATGAAGATAAATGACATTTATAAAATAAAAAAAGAAAATTTGTATGTCAGTACATACCCATAGTTTTTAGGAAAAAAAAATAAAACTGAAAACAAAAAAATTCTTTGCCTTTACAGAGGCCACGCCGAAAACATTTTGGAAACATAGATGAATTCGAAATAGTAATAATTGAAATGAACACCATTTTAAATTCCCAGGCTCAGAGATCTTTCATCATGAGCATGGAGAAATGATATTAGATTTTGTCACTGAGATGAGAGATATACCGGCTTCAGAGTTGTTTGGCATCATCAGTATCCCATACACCTCAGGGACAAAATCTTCATGAAAACTCCGATATTTAAAGCAATTAGGTGTGATGTACTGAGTAGAAATTACAAAGCAGTGACATCCAATTGCGTCAAAATGAAGTTTCACATCTCCAATCACATGCTAAAAAAAGGACTCTATACATATCTTTCACTCAATGAGATTTTAGCAGTGGCCCTGAAACAGGGCCCTGATTTAAGTTTTTCCGAGTGAGGTTGGAGAAATGATATAAGCTTTTGTCACTGAGATGAGAGATATACCGTTTTACCCTTGTTTGATTTAGGCAAACTGCTAAAATCTCATTGGGTGAAAGGGGATATGAAGAGTTCTTCTTTAGTATGTGATTGGAGAGGTTGACGCAATTGGATGTCACTGCTTTGTAATTTCTACTCAGTACATCACACCTAATTGCTTTTAATATCGAAGTGTTTTATGAAGATTTTGTTCCTGAGGTGTATGGGATACTGATGATGCCAAACAACTCTGACACCGGTACCTATATCCCTGATCTCAATGACAAAATCTAATGTCATTTATCGAACCTCATGATAAAATATCTCTGAGCCTGGGAATTGAAAATGGTATTCATTTTTGCAAAACATGTTCATTTTACCGTATCAATGATATATTGATGATTTGTAGACTTATGTATTGAATAAATAAATAAATAAATTTCGATGATTACTATTTTGAATTCATTCATGTTTAAAAAAAAATACCCATAGTTCACTAGTCCATCGGTAGTCTATTTAGACTCATTATATGTATCTATTTTCATATAAAAATTCAAGTCTTGGAACCGTTTGCCTATTGATGTGGTCGAAGCCAAATCTGTGAATGGTTTCAAGAACTCTCTTGACTGGTTATTTCATGAGGTGAATGTGTGAATTTTTTTTGGATCCAGTTATGCTTGAACATGCAAACAATTTATTTAAATTTCATTCGGTTTCTGAGTTAATATATTCAAACTGAACTCTTATATTTGTACAAATAATAATAGCATGTATATGAAAAAAAGCATTGCAAAAGAAACATTATTGCAGGATTGAGCTCGCGAATTTTATGAATTATATGAATTATAAAAAACGAAAGATTTCTGTAGCAACAGCAGAAAACTCGTACATTTCAAATATTCATCAATTATATGTTGGAAACATTAAAAACCTTCTCGATTTCAATCAGATGTTATGAATGATTTGAAGAAAGTTTTTATATCTCTGAAAAATATGTTCGACAAAAAGAATCATAAATATCTAATAAAACCACACAGGATGAATTCAAGGCGAGAGTTATTTGACTCCAGGATGTTGTGAAGATCTAGCGTATGGAAATTTTTCTCGACAAGCAAGACCGCAATGGCGGAACTAATCCAAAGATTTGTGATAGTGTTTCATGTCAGTAGACAAATGGAAGGAATACTTGGATGATGGTAGAAAAAATAAATTCTTGAAAACTCACAAATAAACTCTTATCTCAAAACTTGACAGTTCTCGACATCCAAACATCTCTTTTCCGCAAAGTAGACGATCGTTCTTAGTAGCAACGATCAATTTTCAATCCGTAGAGGTTATTAATTTGCCGCAATAATCCCTGTCGAGATATTGGCTATCCTGCAAGCGGCAATAACTCACGAACACGACATAGCCCCCTCAATGAAAAAAACGCCGTTGCACATAACTCATGCTACGTTGAAATCGTTTCCAGAAGTCAGAAATTTCAAACCGTGGGACGAAATGTCGGCTACTGCAGCTGATGAGCGTGCGTGGGTGCTTTGAGCTACGGCAATTAGTGAATTTTAATCGATGTGTCTGATATCAGACATTATTTTTTGCTTGTTCAACTGAAGGCATTGTTGAATTTTAGGATCGATTGGTATATTTCTGCCTCTTTTGAGCCTTTCAACAAACTAGGGTTGTTATTCGGGTAATTTTGACAGGTTTTTAGGTCAATTTTAAATTCACAAAACCAACGTTTTGGAAGAAAGGCCTACTAGTTTAGATTTTATTCTAAAATCTTCATCAGGGCTCTGAAATGGAACATAACTACACAATCATAGAAATTCGAAACTTACAATTAAAAACTTATAACTTATTTTTTTATAAAAACATATAAACACACAATATACGAGTGAAGACAAATGCCCGGAAATGGTCAGAATCATCAACTTACATCTTCCCTTTTTGTGGTTCCGATGTCAATATTATTGCCATTAATTTAAAATATTGGAGAGAACAACTACTGCTCGCATCTAGATCTTTGAGAAGACTGATGTGATGTTATTAAATTATTAAGCATGATGTTTTTGGTGTATGCGTGGATTATTGTGGCTATTTACACATTTGTGGTGGACAACAAACTATCATTTATTTTTGATTTTTCCAATTAAATAATAATATGCGGTATTTAACTTCTCTATATCAGTTCTTTCGTTAATTGAATTTTTGTCCTGTTTTATGGACATCAACTCATCTAATAACTGTTTTTTCAAATTTACTTGCTTACCTAATATTTCTACAGAGCCAGGATCGAAATTAAAAGAGTGAAGAAGAACTCTTACATGTTCCGCTAGTCCTGTATTATTTTCCTTTTTGTTCTTCAAAGGATTGAGGATGTTGAGGGAGTCTCTTTTGTGCTCAGAAATGCGGTCTTTGATAGCGACCAGTTTGACCAATAAATGTGGCTGGACAGTCATATTGGTCAAACTGGTCGCTATCCGCGCATACACCAAAAACATCATGCTTAATAATTCAATAACATCACATCAGTCTTCTCAAAGATCTAGATGCGAGCAGTAGTTGTTCTCTCCAATATTTCAAATTAATGACCATAATATTGACATCGGAACCACAAAAGGTGAAGATGCAAGTTGTTGATTCTGACCATTTCCGGGCATTTTTCTTCACTCTTATATTGTGTGTTTATATGTTTTTATAAAAAAAATTAGTTATAAGTTTTTAATTGTAAGTTTCGAATTTCTATGATTGTGTTATGTTCCATCTCAGAGCCCTGATGAAGATTTTAGAATAAAATCGAAACTAGTAGGCCTTTCTTCCAAAACGTTGGTTTTAAGAATTTAAAATTGACCTAAAAACCTGTCAAAATCACCCGAATTTACATTCATAGGTCTCATCAACATTCATCTAGGGTTGTTATGTCAGCACACTGAGCATCAGCGGCTGTTATAGAAAATCTGACTGCTGCATCATCTTCTATAAGAGTGGGTGCTCTCAATAACAAAACCTACCTGCTAGCTTAAATGAACAAGTTATATTCTAGAAAGAATAGACATAAAACAATGAGTTGCATAAAACTCACCCCATTTACCATAAGAATGTCGGTGATACATTAATCATCTTAAAACAATCCTTAAGTTCTTATTCTTCACCATGCGATGATAACGGTGGCGACAGCACAAGTCTTCAACGAGAATACCTCTTAGGTTCTTTACTTTACCAAAAGATGACATTAGCAGGCACAGTGACAATAGCTTGTCACAGAGAAGAAAATTGAAAAGCACAGACGAAATACATCAATGTGATGTAACTTATTTTGAAAGCGATATCTGTGAACATACTTCAATATTCTTTATTTGTCAGATTTTTCCATACTCTACAGAATTTGAAAATAAAATGTTTACCATTAGGGTTTTCCAGTAGAAACTGTTATTGAGAAATTCAAAGCACTTATCCCAACTTGAATCGCTCCATTTTTGTCGAACGTTGATTATTGTCAAAGTAAATACAAGTGCGTTGCATCCAAAAATACCAGGAATTTCTGTTGGAATGCAGTGGCGTCCAAAAGTGAGTTATAGTTGGCATCGTTCAATATACCCGGAAAATTCTCGGAAATGTGTGGCGCCTGTTTTAATTCACAGCCACCTGAATACGCCTCCAATTTGAATTATTTTGGCAATATAAACTATGAGTAATGTTCGAATTATTTGGATCATTCGCAATTTTATTTCAGAGTACTAACCGAGTTCCTTTGATTTTATAGTAAGGGTCATAATCATATTTGGATACAAGGTGTTTGAAAAATGAGTTTCAAGATTTTTGAGGCGTATTTTCCAGTTCAAAATAAAGCATGAATATTTGCATAAAACTCTTGGTTAACGATATTTGATATTTAAAAATTAAAAAGTACCTATTTCTTCATAGCCCTTTGCATTATCAGGATATCAAGATCAAAGTTGAAAGGAAGCTTACGTTTCAGGATTTACAAAATTCAAAATGACGAACGATTGTGAGAATTCGCAGCGACATATTTATTTAGAGGTTCAGCCATTTCTTGAGGTGTGCTGCTGATGAATGCTGAAATACGAATAATTTTTTTTTATTTATTGATGTTCTCGTTTCTTGACGTTTCGAAGCATGTTCCGGAAAATTCAAATTAGTTTTTTTTTGGAAAAAGCAATAAAGGATTTAAAGGAGAAGTAGAAGGAATAAAAAGAGTTGTATCTATAATGATATGTATGCGAAACGGCCATATTTCAATTTAAATTATGAATATAGGTATGTTAATTGATTTTTCATATATTTTCCAGTGTTGAGAAGCTCAAGAAAATGAAAAAAACTCATTGATTTTTTAGAAGTTACATAGCCAACAGCTAGTATTTTTAACTCGTAATTTTCCGTCGACGCTGATGACGCCTAACATTTCCCTGCGACTTCTTTGACATTATTTTTTTTTGGTGATGATTGTCTGCGTTGACGAACTTGTGTTCAAGAAGGAGATTTTCTTTTTAGCACTGAATCCTTTTATGCCGTCACATGTGTATTATTTTAGAATCATCTATCATATTCTTTAGAAATTTTCATCCCAGTTATTATAGTGTAAATTGTATTTTTTAGCGTTTGAAGAAGCAGGGAAAACCCTTCGGAACGTCGGCTTAGCTAGAATTTTTTTTTATTTAAATAGGTCTAAATTCCCGTTATCTTATTTGCATTGTATCAATAAGTTCTCATTTCATTGGTGCTATTTGACTATTGAAGGCTGAAGAAGACTTTATAGCCCAATTTCGAAACGTGAGAAAACAGAAGAAATCTGAAAATAATCTCAATTTATCTGTGACATCTCCATAGAGGAAGATTTTGGGCTATTTTTCCACCCAAAAAGAAATTTTCAGTATGATCAAGGAATCATTACATAAAGTTTTTTTTTGTTCGGGAAGTGGACTGTTGTTAAAAAAAATTTGTTTTGATAAAACTTTCAGATTTCAAGGTTTTGCCTTCTGGACGCCAAGAAATAGTAACCCTTCTGATATTCAATAACAGTTCAATCACTCAGTGTCATTCCTCTTTGAGCACACAATTCTGTCGAAAAAATGCTGTTAGAAATAATAAATTCCATAGAGTTAGTTGGCCTGGTAAAAATTTATGTGTCACGATCTTCGATCAGCTTTTCCTGGAAAATATTTGGACCTGACCTCAAAGCGATTTTGGCACAGAATCAAGCCCATTCCGACCTTGAATTATCCAACCATCTAAGTGAATGACCCGCTATTGAGACACGTGCTTGGCACCGGAATAAAAAGGTGGAATTCCGTATTTTCTTCTATGAGTATCCGGAATGAAAATATTTTCGACTAAAGATGAAAGCTGACATCGAGCTTGACCGCCCTCATTATTTAATTCGTTCAAGAAATCATTTCGAACAGATGAACAAATCTTTCAACATAAACAGGACATTTCGTCAGATTTCCTATGTAGAATGACGAAGTTTCAAAACTTCCTATATAGTTACTTATACTTTCATTTGGCGAATCTATTTTTACAGTCAATTCATCGTTGACAAGGAAGATGCATTCATTTTTAGAACGATCTTTCAAACTAGAGGATCATTAGAACAGCAAATATCCGACCACAAACTATTACTCACTCATTCCGATCTTGAAGATCTATGCGGACTTAGCAATAGGTATGGATGAATAATCGAAATTATCTTCAACTACCAGTTATGAATGTTAAGAGAGATCCGATGAAACATTGCTCATAAAAACGCCCATAAATAATTCTTAATATTAGATCTACTTGAAATTAAATTATGGTAAATAAGTTGAAAAATCGACTTTCTCAGCATTTTTTTCATTTGATATAATATTTATAGTTTCAAGAACCTGTTTGCAGAATTGATCGATAAATGAAATCAATGGGATATACGATTCCTTAGAAAAGTCATAGGAATATGAATAAGTCAGTATGAATTCACATAATGGAATGACATAACATCACATTGTTATGAAAAAGGAAGCTAAAAATAATAAACACCAGTACAGGTTGAATCAAAGTGTCAGATTTAAAAACGAACAACACGAGGAATCATTCTTCGTAGAAAGTTTGGAATTATTTAAGAACCTCTACTACGGAATTGTTATCCAAGTAAAATATAAGTGAAATAATCACCATACACCCGAAGATATAAATAGGAAATGAGGAAAAGCTAAAATGCTAAAATAGCGCGGCAGCAATATTGCTCCCCAGGCAATATTGGACAATTGGCATTGGCTTATTGGCTATAATGAAATAATTCGAAGATGAAAACGAATTTTTACAAAAAGATGGTATCTACAAAACACCACTGATTTTCATGATGAAAACAGGTTTCTTATAAGACCTGGATTGTTTTGATGTCAAATTTTCGAATTTCTGTAAAAAAAAATTTTTTTTCGATGTGAAATACGAGAAAAAATTGAAAATAGAGCTCTATATTATTATCTTCAATGTTTTTTATTGAAAAAATGTAGTTTTTAGGCTTCCGAAGTAAAAATAATGCTTTTGTCAAAATGGTCAGAATTAAAAAAAACCCCATTTTTTACAAATATGATGAAATAAACGTTGAAAATAATGTAGGTCTGGAAAAAAACAAATGCTCTAAAATTCATATTTTCTGAGATGTTCGGAAAAAAACAGTTGAAGCGATCACATTTCGAATTTTATGCTTCTCAGCAAAAAATATTGACGATTTGAATCATTCAATTCTGCAAATAATATCAAATCAATGATATCTCTAATGTCCTTTCCGAATCATAAAATTGAAATGTGATCGCGTAAATTGTTTATGAAATTTATTGGATTGGTGTCATCTCCAAATCTTCATTATTTTTCAAGGTAGATAACATTACGGCGATGATGAAATGCAGTCCTTATTTGAAAAAATTGAGTTTTCGAAATTTTGAATTACAAATAGTGACTAGATGGAAAAACTCTATGGCAGCCGCTAGCAACAGTTTTTTCGAGTTTACCCGTGGCAAAACTTGACAGTTGTTGTCAAATTAATACCTATACATAATGAATGCAGAATAATCTGTTACTCATGAGATAATCTTGTCAAATACCATTCGGGCATCTAATTTCTTCCTGGGAAAAAAAATCGAAAAAACACAATGCAAAGTAAAGAAAGTTTCATAACAAAAAGCATTCGTGCCGGTGCAAAGATCCTCGTCTTCTACTCGGATTTTAGTTTTTCCTCGGAAAAATTAGATGCCCTTATGATATTACTCACGAAAAAAACTTAAGCAATTCCATGTTTCAGCAGAGCTCCATTTAATTTTCTTCTAACTTTATTTCAAAAGAGAAATCTCTGACGAAAATCAAAAAACTTCACTTTAAAACAAATCAGATTTTCATGAGATATCTATTTTTTATCATTGAATATGTAGCTTTATATTTGAGAAACTAAAGTTGATGTAATGATTCTCCAAAATTGCACAGGGAGTCATCTCTCCAGTCAAAGCTCTATCTAACTTCGAAATTTCAAAGGTAAATTTAGGTTTCTTCCAATAATATTTTAACGAAGGGTATTAGTCGACACCCGCTATACAATTCATCATATTCTTGAGAATTTCAATGAATATTTGACTACTCTTTCAATGTACAAAAGAACGTATCAGATATTTTATTTCTTGGTTAATATTTTCCTTTATTCGCAGGTGTGTACTTCAGGATATTTCTATAGATACTTATAAATCATCTTAAACTCAGGATTTGAAACAATGAATTCTCAATAACCTTACCTTTATAAGGGAAATGAAATGATTACTCAATAATTTTTCTGATTTTATTTTAGAAAAGTAAAAGTTGCTTGTGTCCCAAGGTACGAACAAAGCTTGTACCTAAAGACAATAATATTTATCCTTATGACACTAATTCAAAAGGTCATTTCAGAATTGAAAATGAAATTTTACCAGAATTATAACTTTTATTCATAATTTCATTTTCATCATTGAAAGTAACACATGATACTGCAAAGAAAATACATTTGTTGATTGATAACAATTTGAACAGAATTCATAAGATTTTCACTTCGCGGCATCTGAAAAACGAATACCTACCAACAAATCTATTGAAAAAATAGTAGACTTCACCAAGTGACTGATTGGCTCCATGGGACTGTCCAAAGATACCATAATTTATGTGTTTCGAGATACAAATTACTGCCTTGATAATTTGAATCACTTTTGAAACATAGAGACAAAAAAAATTATACGATTATTGCTAAAATATGGTATTATAAATACGTATACTAATTAACTGAACTTGATTCAATGCACCAATTGAACTTGAAGAAATGCACAAATAAGAATATACCAACAGGAAATCGCACCTACAAAAACACCTCTTCGTGAACTGATCGCGGATAGGAATCAAAATGGCCAACTTTGATCATGGCCTTTATTATGTCATACGAAAAGTGATACTGAATCGCTTAATGGTTGTCATGAACCACAAGGATCTCCCCTACAAAGCAGAAATTTCCATCATCAAGATTTTTAAGTATGAGTTATATTTGATTTTGGTTTATGTATTTCTTCGAATATTCCATCTTCCCTTTATGTTCAACAAATTCTACATACGATTTTGGAACGTTTGGAGTAACAATTCGAAATAATGCTTGTAATTGCCTCAGTACACTCACAGATCGACAGAATAATAACCGAACATGACCTTCCCAAAAGACGTATGTGATCATAAACAGGAACCGTCTTCCAGTCGGCATCGTTTATCGAAATTATTATTCACCAACAAATATTCGGAAGGACCAGCGTATGTAGATTTTAACGCCACATTTAGTATGCGGACGTTGTGCTTGGCGAAGAAGCCGACAAAAGGCTGCGGTGTCAAAATTCGGTTTATCCTGAACGGATGCAAAGAGATGATGGAGATAAAGAAGGACGCAATGCACTTGCTCATCGTAAGATCTCAACGATAACCAAGAAACCAAGTTGTATTTCCCTATGACGAATTGCAAATATATCTCTTCGAAAACATACGAGCTGAGTGTTTGATTGGAAGATATTGAGGATGTGGATCGAAGAAGGCATGATAGTTTTGAAAGTAGATAATCTCAAACTATTCATTTAACATATAACCTATGAATCACACTACAAGACACATGGACTGGTGAGCCATTTTAAGAAAACGCTCTAACCATTCTAAAATATAAGCGTTTGGAGATGAGTTTCACAAATCTCTAAGTGTGCGATCAAAACACCTTACGTGTTAAACCAAACCAATCGAAACACTTGAATTAAATTCTGAACAACTTTCTGTGGCTTTAATTAATTTGACCATAGAATATAGAATACATTCTTAATTATATGAATTTGACAGTGCCTGATCAAAGTTCTGTGAAACCCACCCTTAGAGTTCTGTTTTGGAATAGAAGAAATGAATTCTTTGATAAACTAGAAACTATTGCTACTTCATAATGTACTTTATGAAACACTATACAGGTTTCTCACCGAGAGTGGCCATTGGAAGTTTATGGGGAAATAATAATTCGATCAATTTCAAATGTCATATGATGATATAAACCAAGTAGACTTTCATTCATTACTTCCGCTTTTAGCGGAAACTTTCTTATTTCAAATGGAACACCCTGTATATTATGACTTTTTCGGATAGATCTCCGAATGCCACATTCATTTTATGTATCATTCCCTATAGCCGTTTTCGAGTTATTCACTGTTTTTTGAAAAAATTACAAATAGGGGCTTGTAGAACACTAAGAATTCAATGAAAGCCGGACGCACAATCTCAGATCTGTTTTTTTTAAAATGGTTTTCTGAAAAGATATTCGACGTCACTCTGTAGAAAAAAATAACGTTTTGATAAACTGGGCGGTAAAATGAGAGTGTCAAAGTTGGAATTCAAAAAAAGCCATAAACTCGATTTTTTTTAAATGGAAACCATATTTTTTTCTCCCACATATCAATTTGTGAGGAAAAATTAAGTAGTGTTTTAGGGTTCCCTATATCTAAAATGTACCATTATCGAGATATTCAGGAATATCTGTTAGAGTGTCTACATTTCACTTCAAAAAAGCCAAAAATTCGGTATTTCCAAATAATGGAAACCTTATTTTTTAACTCACATATCAATTCGTGAGGAAAAATAGGTGGAGGCTTTTAAGGGTTGTCCATATCTAAAATATACCATTTTCGAGATATTCATAAATAACTGTTAGCTGCTAGCATAATATAATATGTGAGGTTTGAAGTATGATCTATGTTCGCCCTTTCGTGAGAATATCTATGACTTTTGACTCTATTCAAAATATTTCAAGTTTGTTCCAACTCAAGAATTTATCGTGCGATGTAGTGGCAGAATTCTGTCCCAGAATAAATAAGGAAAAATTGTAATTCAATTTTCTATTCTGATTTATCTGAATAAAATATAGAGAAGTTTCAAGACTTCTGTTTAACGTTCTGCATTACAATTCGAGGTTTCGAAATGCATGTCATATTTTCCGAAAAATAACTCCTTATTTTCATAAGGAGCAGTATAAAAAGTAATGGTCGTTTACTCTGAACAATGAACTGATTTTTGAGAAATGTCAACAACAGAAGCATGGGAAAAATATTTTGAATGAACTCACAGAGACGTTTATGAAATCTCGATAATGGTGCATTTTAGATATATTGAACCCTTAAAAGACTCCACTGAATTTTTCCTCACAAATTGATATGTGAGTGAAAAAAATAGAGTTCCCATTTTTTTTAATTCAACCACTTTGACACTCTCATTTTACCTCCCACTTTATCAAAACGTTATTTTTCTACAGAGTGATGTCGAATATCTTTTCGGTAACCCATTCAAAAAAACAGATCTGAGATTGTGCGTTCCGCTTTAATTGAATTCTCAGAGTTCTCACAAGCCCCAATTTGTAATTTTTTTCAAAAAGCAGTGAAACAAGTACTACCTAGTTCTTCACGAATAAATCAATAACTAGGAATTTGGATCTCTAACAACTCTGCATGACAAAAATGAAATCAAGATCATAATGGAGAACGATGAATCACCAGGTCATCTGAGATCAAGTGGATAAAATCGCTCTGTAACCAAATTGCTGTATGAATTACAGCACCATCCGACGTAAGTTACTATAATGTCGATTTGGCTGATTCAGATGTGTTAATCACAGTGATATGCCGATATTTTCCGACTCAAGTTTATTTACGCTTTGTTTGTACAGCGAACATTGTATATCTTTGCGTTATATTAACTTATGTTGGGAAAATAGGATGTCAACTATTATTTGCGTCAAGAGAAGTTGTTTTTTAGAATGATGACACACGATTTCGAGCGTAATTTTCAATCACATCTGAAGCACTAGCAGAATCTTTGTCATAGCACAAATATAATGATTTAAAATTTGAATTATATTATTACATGCGCACCGACAACTTAATAAATTGATGATGTTTATTTGTTGATAAATTTGATATTTAATTGATAATTTGACAATTTTAATTGATAAATTATTTTTCGTCTTCAGAATTTGGTTTATATTTTGCAATATAAGCTTTGTACTTGTTCATAAACGAATTGGCACAAAAACTACTGAAAATCAGCAGAAACGACTTTGTTCACAGGTTGACTATTGTCATTATGTTCCAGTTCACAATGCTGTGGTCCTTTAGGATACGACACTTTTCATAGGTCTTTGAATACAAGGGTTCTGCTGAATGTGAAGGATTTCTCGACTACTCTTCAATATATGTCTTAGGTGCAAGAAATGCACCTTCGATATGGACGAAATGAAGGTTATGCTCTACTTTCCAGAAGATTCTCAAAAAAGTTTGAGTTTCATAAAAATTTGTTTTGGTTGTCTAACGTTAAGGAAGTTTCGCAGTATGAATTAAATGAAGTTTACGGCATCAAAACAAGACCTAGATGCTAATATTTAAGAAAAAAATTCTTCGACTCATTTTAAGAAAAATCTACTAGTGAACCGTCCTAAAGGTATTACCTTCTGAGATACGGGGTGATAAAATTTGGAAATAAATGAGTTTTTCACTAATAACTGAAATAATATTGTAGACATATTCGAAAGATTTGGAACATGTCTTCCATGCATCATGCATGTTTTTTTATGCACACAAATTCTTATTTTCTCTACCCACTGGTAAAGTACCTACGGGTTTCGCATTGAATATTTTTCGAGGAAAAAAACAACGCCATTGCCTTTTCTTGATATAAAATTTATTTCGAAGATTAATTTTGAGTAACTTCCTGATCTTTGTCTGTCAATTGGTTAACCCCTGAAAAATATCAACATTGTTAAATTTGCCCAAAGTTAAATTTTGGCCTTTGACTCCCAAATGTGCCCAGAATGTGCCATTTATTTTCCTCCATCTCAGGGATCACCAATTTTGTCCACTCTATACAGGGTGGTCAGATTTCGATGATTCAATACTAAACCTCCTCAATTAAAAGAGTTAGAAAAAAGTATTATAGATGTTTCTTTTTTCGAGAAACTTAAATTTCTAAACGCCGAAAGTCGGATGAATCTGGCCAATTATTTCAATTGGCTATAACCCCTGCAGTATTACAACTACGCTCTCGAAACAAAAACATCTTTAGGGCAATTTTTTCAGACTGTTTAATAAGGGCTATTAAAATTTTCGTGTCGCTTCAAATTTAAGAGCATTAAAAATAATTTCACAAATGGAAACCATATTCTGCTATGATATTTTTCAATAGACCATTCTCAGATAATTTAAAAAATATATATTACGACATAGGTACCTACTTACGATTTCATTATTTATCGAAATTTTCGAAAAAACACTTTTCGATCAGCATATTTCAAGCAGGCTCTTATCAACTCCCGTAGAACATTGTGATATTGTTTTCATCAAATCATTTCTGTTTTCAAATACTGTTTATTCTCTTATGAATTATGAAAATCCTAGTAAGAACAGAAAGCACTCCTGGAGTCTGTATAATAGTCAGAGCTGTAGGGCGTTGTTTCCGGGGGAGGGCATACTCACCTTGCCAAGTATTTTTATACTCGCCTGCATTCTTCATGTTTTCGACCACCAAGCAATGATAGAGAGGAATGGTTGTCACATGAGTATGAAACCAGAAATCGTGATTATTTCAAAATCCCATATCACAGAGTGAAAGCCGCTCAGGTTAGCGTAAATCATTTGGCGATAAAATTGTACAATAAGCTACCTTCAAATCTCAAAACACTAAAGAGGGAAGAAATGAAAAGGAGGCTCAGAATCATGTTAATAGAGAAGGCCTATTATAGTACCAGGGAATTCCTCGATGATGTCTTGGTCTGAGGGATGTGATTGGTGTAGAGTTAGTCTTACGTGTGTGTTTGTTTATTGAATTGTGAATTGTGTCTTATACAATTACTTACTGACTCCCCATCTAATTTTGATGGGTCGGAAACTTATTTACCACAAATTTGTTTTATGTAAATAAGTGAAATAAATAAATAAATAAATAAATTAATAAAAAATAATATAATTATTACTAATGTTTTCTAAATCAGTTTTACAGCTTGACAGCTAACAATTGTCGAATATCAAGTTCTATGATCTCATCAGTTAAAAAGAATTGAATCAAAATCAAAACCTTCTTTGATTTTACTGATCGAAAAATATTTTCTGGCATTTTTCGATGTATAAACTCGGAAGTTTATCATGGTATTTCTTTTTCAAATCGTCTAAAAAGAGTCTATTGAAAAATGACAAATATCATAGCAATGAAAATTTTATTGCGGCATTTCTATAGAACCTGTAAAAAGTACTGAAAAAACTGCTCTAAAAATGTTTTTATTTCGAGAGTGTAGTCAATACTGCAGGAGTTATAGCGAATTATAATAATTGGCCAAATTCCAAAATCACCCTGTTTTACGAAAAATAGACAAAGTAGCGACTTGACGGAATACAGCAGTTGTGTTTCTCCAAAATGAGAACATGACATGTATGTTACTTTTTTCTATCTCTTTCACTTTAGGAGATATAGTACCAAAATTCGAAATCCGACCAATATGTACGTATATGTAATTAATATGTTGAATCGAAGAAGTGAAAGTGAGAGAAATTGAAGGGATTCCCGCATTACCTGGAATCAAGGCGTATCCCTCCACAATCCTGAGAATTACCGATTTTACCGAATTCTGCTGAAAACTGCATATCCTGTGGTTTACCCCATAATGTCTTACATTATCCATCTCTAAACCGTAATAGTCATCCGATCGCTGTCCCAATTATCGTCGTCAAAACAGATTTCGTAACATTAATGGAAATTCACAACATTTCTCTCAATTCTATTTATGGTTACATCAGAATCACCTTTCGGGTATGCATACCTCCATTCGATCTTTGGACCCTGACTTAGGTGAAATTCTTACGCCTTTCGTTTATGGCGTGACACAATATTGCAACCCATTGAGTAGACGTAGTGACCTTGACAGAAATCCATATCCGTAATCAAAATTTTGGTCAATACCTCCCACCTTTACCGTTACCTCAAGTACGCGCCAAATCCGCGATGACGTTGTCAAGAATAACAATGATTAACGTTAGAACAAATGAGGTGAACATCTTGGGTGTTTCCCAAAGAGATGGGTCATTAGTCAAGGACGTGACTGGTACTATTTGATCTTTGCATCCGGATTACCATTATTTCTATCGAAGAGCAAAGAGCACACTGCTTCTTTGCTTTGATATCCTTTGAAAATTGTGAGGGTATATATTTATGAACTTGTCGCTTTCGGGAGTTTTGTTACTACAGCACTGCAAAAAACTTAATGACCTATGATACTCAAAGTCCATGTGACTAGAGAGGAAAGTTTTTTGAACTCAGCAACATGAATTATCTCGGTTATATAGGTAACTCATGTATCAATGAACGAATAAAATCCGCGAAAAGTTGTTACCTATGTTAAGTGGTCTAACCGCATAGAATTAAGAATATAAAAGAAGGAGCATATCGTCGATTTATGTCGATTGCGACATAAATCGGCCATATGCAAAAACCAATTTTCATTCATTTGAAAATTATTGTCAAATTTGAGTTCGTAATTTGGAACTTTTTGCAGCATGTAGCGACTTGAGAATGGTCAGTTGTGTGGCTTTTGGTTGTTCAAAAACACCTAGAAACACTATCGGTGAGTACTTGAATCTTGATAAATTTATTTTTTTTTATATGAAACTAATTTCAATGATCTTAGTCATAGGCGTAGTGAAAAATAATGTAGAGCTAATTAGAGTTGGTTTCTTTCAACTCGTGCTACTTTTTCTGTGCTAATTTCTAAAATAATAAATCTTTTTTCAGTTTGCCAACAGATTTCAAAAGGAGGGAACCTTGGATCAAAGCTTTAAAAGGAAGTGACTAGAAACTTAGTGATGGTTTATAGAGCTTGGAACATTTTGTTCAAAATTCTTCTGATTGAACTTCAAATTTACAAGTGAGATTGTTTACCATCTGCAATGCCCAGCATTCAAGTTCGGAGATTGAAATATGTGGGTACTTATTTTTTCTTATTTCGATTAGTGTCCAGATTTAACGTTTATATATTTCAGGTGGTGGTTCTAAAAATCAACATATGAAGAAAACTACCTATCAACTAAGGTCCTAAAATGCACCACTTCAGGCGCTACAGCTTCTTCCACATGACCTCCTAATGCTAAAGTGAGAAGTGAACGAGCAGGGAATTTTATTCCTTCAGAAGAAATTTAGACAAGGTGTACCAAGTTCGACGGCCTATCAGGCGTTTCTGGGGAACTAGACTCATTTGAAATCTGAAAATTGGGATTATGATATTGTTTGACATTATCTACCGAGCTAAAATATTCTTAGAGCCTGACCACTCTCAGTTATACAGGGAGCGAAAAAAAAATTTTCAAAAATTTTTTTTTCTGTTTTTTTTGTTTTCGAATTTGACAGAGTATGCAATTTTAAATATATTCGTACTAAAATCGTTGCATTCATCGAAATACTTTCCAAAATATCAAGAAAAACCTGAAGAAAAAAGAGAAAAGAGTATTCGGTATTATGTTTGTTATTCCTAATCTAGATACCTTAAGCACAAACCGTTTTCACATTTTTGAAGTCAAAGACTGTGGAAATATTGTACATTTCTAGAATTTTGAAAAACTCATCACAGGGTGTTCCAAATGTTGGGTGAAAAATTGGTATCAAAATTGGCCCATAAATTTCGTTTTTCAAATTAGAACCCTATTTCTTTATGATTGCGTTGGATTGTACAAAGAAAAATGATGATAATGTTCCAAGATGTTAGTGCTCCTAAAATTGATAATTCTTGAGTTATTTAGGATTTTATGTCGTACGTAGCGTTAAATTCATCAAATCTGTTTCATATCAACTATGACCTTGGTCATAGAAGATAAATTATTCCAATAACTCACTAGTGACACACTTGAATACATTCGTACTCAGATCGTTGCATTCGTCAAAATAATTTCCGAAATATCACAAGAAAAACTAAACAAAAAATGTAGATAAGAGTATTCGGTATAATGTTAGCTATTTTTAATCTAGATATCTTAAGCACAAACCGTTTTCATGTTTTTGTATTCGAAACCAGTGGAAAAATTTTATATATTTAGAATTTTGAAAAACTCGTCACAGGGTGTTCCAAATGTTCGGTCAAAAATTGGGATCAAAATTGACCTATAACATTCGTTTTTCAAATTAGAACGCTATTTTTTTATGATTGCGTTGGATTCTGCGAAGAATAATGATGATAAAATTTCATCACGTTGATACTCCTAAAATTAATAATTCTTGAGTTATTTAGTACTTTCTGATTCCATGTCGTACGTTGCGTCAAATGCAAAAGATCTGTTTCATAACAACAATGATAAATGAATTGAAAAAAAAGTTTTGTCACTAGTGAGTTATTGGAATAATTCATCTTCTATGACCAAGGTCATAGTTGACATGAAACAGATTTAATGAATTTTACGCTATACGTACGAAATAAAATCAGAAAATCCTGAATAACTCAAGAATTATCAATTTTAGGAGCATTAACATGTTAGAACATTATCATCATTTTTCTTCGTACAATCCAACGAAATCATAAAAAAATTGGGTTCTAATTTGAAAAACGAAAGTTATGGGCCAATCTTGATACCAATTTTTGACCCAACATTTGGAACACCCTGTGGTGAGTTTTTCAAAATTCTAAAAATGTACAATATTTCCACAGTCTTCGACTTCAAAATTGTGAAAACTGTTTGTGCTTAAGGTATCTAGAATAGGAATAAAAAACATAATACCGAATACTCTTTTCGCTCTTTTTCTTCAGGTTTTTCTCGATATTTTGAAAAGTATTTCGACGAATGCAACGATTTGAGTACGAATGTATTCAGAATTGCATATTCTGTCAAATTCGAAAACAAAAAAACAGAAAAAAATATTTATGAAAAATTTTTTTTCGCTACCTGTATAACTGAAAGTGGTTAGGCTCCAAGAATATTTTAGCTCGGTAGATAATGTCAAACAATATCATAATCCCAATTTTCAGATTTCAAATAAGTCTAGTTTTCCAGAAACGCCTAATGGTCCGTCGAACTTGGTACACCCTGTATATTGAATTCAACTTCCCTCTAAAATCCCCCTGAACAAATAATAAACGAGAGCTCACCAAACCAAAAATTGCTGTCAAATGAAACCGCACAATTTGATGAAACTTTTATAGAAAAACATAATTATGCATTTGAATATGATAGTTTATCAATTTAAAGTTCTCATGTGATCACTCTCATTGCTTGTTTTGAAAGTTTTAGGTTAACTAGAATAATAAAAAGTAACCAATGTATTTCAGAACTTTTTCTAACAGAAATTACTTGAATTCAAGCATCCTTGAAGGCCAGAAATATCCGAATTTTTCCGTTATAAATATTCACTAAACGGCAGAAAAATTTTTGAAATTTGAATTGTGCAAAAATATCAGAATAAATAAAAATTATTTCTGAAATCATTTCAAAAATGTTCAGTCTTCAGGAACGAACATGAAAAAAGCAACGACCACTACATTAAAAATATTGCAAATATTTATATAGATACGAGTAAAAATTTTATTTGTAACTTTATGAAAAATATTAAGTTTGGCTCATTCCCATCACGACATCTTTTCTAGTTTCATCAGGTTCTTGTTGTTTGCTGATGAGGCAGGCTCATCATCTCTGCATTGAACATTTTAAGTGGTATTAGTAAGTTAAAGGATGCTATGAATAGAGTAAATGGGTGGTGTATTGAAAATCAGCTTATGATTAATAATAATAAGACCCCAATCTTTTCATTTTTAAATTGATAAAAACAATCGTAACTATCCAGAAAGTATCCAGTTATGCTGAAATACCAATAATAGTTCGTAGAGATAGTTTTATGAAATATCATAACCATGTAGAAGTGATTAATAATGAATTAAAATCGGCCATTAATGCATTAACGGTTCTTAGAGATCCAGTTGATTTTGATATATTAAAAACGGTCAATTACGTTAGGTTCCACGCACAATAAAGTGATGCTATAATTTTTTGGGGAAGCAGTGAATATGCAAAACTTGATTGTAGAATAGGTAATATTCCAACTAGGTTTCAGATATTTTTGTCGCGGTGATCAGAATAAAATATTAACTATCTTATCTATGGATTGCCCATTTATACAATCTTGATGTTCATGAATGAAGACTAGCATTATTTCTGTGGTCATTTAAATATAAATATGTTACACTACATAAAAGAATGCATCCATTTATTTTTCCTGTACATTCTTTGTCTTTAGTTGTTTAAGGGAAAAAACCGAAGTAAATGGGTATAAAACTGTTCAGCAGTTTACCAGTGAACATTCAAAGGTTATATGATCAAGTGTCTGTCGGGAAGTCTCATTATTGTTCTATTATGAGCAGTATCCAAGAATATTGTAGTCAATATTTGAATGTTTTAAATTTTTTTTCCTGAATGACCCTTATTCCTTTCCAAGTTGTATTTATGGAAAATCAATGAAATATTGTTGGTGTGGTGAATATTGAGTAAAAAAAATGGGCTTAGAAAATCTGTCGTATTCATAAATAATATAGAAGAGTCATTATCAGCATATATTTGTTCTTAGACCAATATCTGTTATAATTACGAAGTATTAAAGCATTTTATTCAGCGATTCGAGCTCCTACTGGTTCAATGTTACTAGTAGTTTGTGATTGAGGAATTTTTCATCAATCAAAATGAAGAGGATTAACAATTCTCGGTTATTCCTTCTTGAAATCGGTTGCGATCAGAAAAGGCAGTGAAATGAAAATATTGAACGTTTTTATTGCGATTGTTAAATTCTTCAAAAATGAATAACAAGCTTTCTAATATTCCAAGTTGACATCGACAGGAGGTAACGTCTTCGCCTTAATCCGAACAAGATTTAATTAAAAAAAAATACGAAGAGTTACGAAGTTGAGAGTTTTTGCAATGTTTCAGTATCAATCTTTTCAATAACCAACTCAAACCAAAAACTGTCAAAGTTACCCATTTTTCTATTGATTCTCACTATTTTCGTCCCCAAAAATCGTATGATTTCGAATATGAAAGAGTCATTATCAGCATATATTTGTTATAATTACGAAGTATTAAAGCATTTTATTCAGCGATTCGAGCTGCTACTGGTTCAATGTTACTAGTAGTTTGTGATTGAGGAATTTTTCATCAATCAAAAGGAAGAGGATCAATAATACTCGGTTATTTCTTCTTGAAATCGGTTGCGATCAGAAAAGGAAGTGAAATGAAAATATTGAACGTTTTTATTGCGATTGTTAAATTCTTCAAGAATGAATAACAAGCTTTCTAATATTCCAAGTTGACACCGACAGAAGGTAACGTCTTCGCCTTAATCCGAACAATTAGTCATCTCGTTCTTGCTTCATCCCGATCTCTATTCTACTCAGCACATTCCTCCTGGTCTTTGTCAATATTCTGGTACTTCCTGCCTGAATTCCTGTACGCAATTTGCATGTCGGCACTAAACGGACGCAAGACGGCCAAGTTGAAGGTTGAGGTCCATTTCTTCGTCGGTCGAGACATGCCGACATATGAAACTGAATTTCTAGGAAATATGATGCGTCTTGATGTGGATCTAGCGGGCTCTCTCGATTTTTCGTGAATGAACTTGAACGGGAATTCTCGGAAGAGGGATCGTTCGATGGAATTTTGGTGCCTAGAGCGAATTTTCGAATTCATGAATGAGTGAGATGTACAGCATGTCTCATCGAGCGGAGGATGAACTGATTCCGCAACTTCGACCAAAGTGCACGTCGGATAAAAGGAAAGGTTCTATACAGGGTGAATCATTATAGATCGACCGGTCGATAACTCTTGGAAATTTTTTGTTGGGAAAATAATTCAAATTTTGACGGAATCGACAATACTCGGACTGAAATATTTTTAACTTTACAGGCTGATCCGAAACTGGTGTAACACAGTAACACTGATTTTTCATATTCTACTCATAATATCCAGGAAATTCTGATTTCGAAATACCCCCCTCATCATCATTAACCTGTGGTAGTCAGTGTCTAGTCAAAAATAAAATCTAAGCTTGTCAGCCACTGTCGATTCCGTAAAAAATTAAATCATTCTCTAATCACAAAATTTTTAGATCGACTCACCCTGTATAGTAGCAGAATGGCTATTGCTGAATTTCGTTTGTTGATTATGATCAAATTCGAGAAAGCTGATAAAATGACATATGTCAGAATAAGGTCATGAAAATTATTTCGAATTATTTGATAAAATGATTGATCGCTATGGTCTTGATTGATATTAATTTATAATTCGAAATCATACGATTTTTGGTAACGAAAATAGTGAGAATCAATAAAAACTGGGTAACCTTGACAGTTTTTTGTTTGAGTTGGTAATTGCAAAGATTGATACTGAAACATTGCAAAAACTCTTAACTTCGTAACTCTTCGTTTTTTTTTTTTTTTTAATTTCGGGAACATCTTGTTCGGATAAGGGCGAAGACGTTACCTTCTGTCGGTATCAACTTGGAATATTAGAAAGCTTGTTATTCATTCCTGAAGAATTTAACAATCGCAATAAAAACGTTCAATATTTCCATTTCACATCCTTTTCTGATAGCAACCGATTTCAAGAAGAAATAACCGAGTATTATTGATTCTCTTCCTCTTGATTGATGAAAAATTCCTCAATCACGAATTACTAGTAACATTGAACCAGTAGGAGCTTGAATTGCTGAATAAAATGCTGTAATACTTCATAAATATAACAGATATTGGTCTAAGAACAAATGTATGACTCTTCTATATTATTCATGAATACGACAAATTTTCTTAGCTCATTTTTATAACTTAATATTCACCACACTTAAAATATTTCATTGATTTTCCATGAATACAAATTGGAAAGGAAAAGGGTTATTTCAGGAAAAAATTTTAAAACATTCAAATATTCACTACAATATTCTTAATTGATATATAAAATTTTTGGATACTGCTCATAATGACATAATAATGAGCATTTATGAAACAAAAATCAATTAGAACTTTTTTCAAATAATAGAAGAAAAGTCCCTGCGTTAAACTTGTGCACTAATTTGTCAAGGGCCAAATCTTTTCGAAAAATTGTTGCCTAATAATGAAAGAAGAAACAACACTTCGAACTTTTAATCTAAGTAACGTTCTGGAGTATATATCAGAATCCCTCGAATAACAAATTCTGAACTTCATGAAACATTCCGGCATCGTACGAATTTTTGATTTCTCAATTGACATTCACCAATATATGAAAATGAAACCATAAATTGATATTAATTACTAGATAGTGACATTGCTACTTCATCTCAAAATCACCGGAAATTGGTTTTTCTCTCAACAAATCAATCCAAATAAGAGTCACACCACCCCTAAATTCAACATAAGAACCGTTTTCAATACACAAAAAGATTTGAGATCTGACTCATGAAAACTGAATTAGAAACGAAGGTCACACTAAGTAGGTTTACAATAGTTCTGTATTCCTGGAAAAACATATTTAGGAGAAACATCAAAAGCCTTAGAAAATGAAAAAGTGAGCATAAAAATAACATAAAAAATAGTCATAGTGGTACATCGCAAATCATGTGTGTTCCAATATATATTATTTTTCACCTTTTTCTTTCTGACATGTTCTATACAAATGTATTTTGTCTCAAAGAATGAATAAATATTATTATTATTATTATTATTATTAATACCGGCGATCACATGATGGATTCGAATAACACGAAAATTCTAAGGATGGAACCTGTTATGTTAATTATCAAAGAAAAATCAAGGAGTCGTCTTGTAATTTATTGGATGAAACTAATAATCGGTCCAATTGTTCGGTGGATGTGAATTGTATTTGGATTGATTTTTGGAGAAAAGAATTAACTTCAGGAAATTTTCAGATGAAGTTGCAATGTAACCATTAGGATGAATCTATGGTCATCATGTATTAACAAAATGTTAATTGAAAAACCAAAAATTCTTACGATTCCGAAAAGTTTCATGAGTTGAGAACTTGTCTGTCGAAAAAGTCTGATATAGACTTTAAAACGTTTAGGAAGCTTAAAAGTTCGAAGAGTTGTTTTTTTTTCATTGCTAGGCAACAATTTTTTTATTGGATTTGGCCGCTCAAAAATTAGTGCACAAGTTTTATGCAGGGGTCCTTTCATCTTTAATTCAAAAACTTTTTCTAATTGTTTTCTGTTTCAGAGACTGGGATAGAAAACTTCAGAAAAAACTTTCAAAAAAGCTGATACAAAATTATTGTGGTTCGTAGGATATACTCTGCTCTGCATTTCCATACAAATGTATACAAGAAAAATACGAGAATTCTTTTTGCTAATGTTAACATAATGAAAATGAACAAATAAAGGATCAAACAAGTCTATATTTTTCTTGACCAAACTTCGTCTATCGAAAAATCTTACCTTTGACTGAGACACTAGATACGCTTCACAGTCCTGAAATAAAATGAAAGCCAAATTAGTTTATTCTGAGATCTCGAATCGAAATAATTAGATATCTAGAAGTATAAACCATAATTCGACTGATGCTATTGGCAATGATAATGAAAAACGAGAGCTTCCTAAGTGGGATTCTCTTTGATTTTGAATTCATAAATATTCTTTTCTCAATAAGAATAAATTAGCTTGGAGGAGCAATTAAAATGCAAATTAATTCCAGTTGTTATATTGCGATGAATGCGAACGAGCGTTATCGATGAGTTTTCATATTAAATCAATTAGTCTAAAAAATTTATTGCTTTCAATCGAATTATAATAATTACTTCATTTGTTGAATTATTTAATAATAATAATAATAATAATAATTGTCTTTATTCTCACAGAAGCTTTTACAACTTGAATCATGTGTAAATTATATTAAATTTTGCAAGAAAAGGCGAAGTCCAGATATATGCGAACATAATATCTGCTCTACTTAACCTAATTAGATATGAGCAAAGAAACAATTTATGAAATATTATTATCGCTTATATGGCGTACATCAGAAATTTAATGAGAAGAAATCAAAAACCCATCCCCCACTTCAAGAGTAAATAAAAAAAGAGAAGATCACAGAGCTATTGAATCCTTTCATGCCCTTTCGTGGTAATACTTGTAGAGATTAACCTTGAATCTATTAATATTTATCGATTTGAGTTCTGGCGGTAAAGAGTTGTATAGCAGGGATATATTATAAGTGAAGCTCCTTTCGAACAATGAAGTTTTATGGCTAGGAGGTGTTATCAAGCCTTTAGATCTTATATTGATATTGTGAACATGACTCCTGAATATGATTTTCTGATGTAGATAGGGAGGTTTCCCACTCAAGATAATTTTATGAAAATAAACTGACATATGGAACCTCCTCCTATCCTCCATGTTCAACCAACCAGTTTCCTTTATTTTGTGTGATATTCTGTCAAATTTTCTGATTCCGTAAATGAACCGTAGGCAAGAATTCTGAACCTTTTGAATTCGCATTTTCTGAACAGCCGTTAAGCAACTACCATACACAACATCTGCGAAATTAAATCCGGACAGCACTACGGAATTACATAATAATTTTTTAAGGTTTTGCGGAATGAAACGTCTGTTGTTGTAGAAAGATCTTAGCTTGTTATATGCGCGTTGCACCATGTTGGAGGTATGTTTTTCGAATCTCAGAGAGGAGTCGAAAGTCAGTCCCAAGTTTCTCGCATTGTCTTTAATTTCCAACCTCACATCACCTATCCTGACATCAACGACCCCTCTCACATCAGCGATTTGATTTTTAGGACCGAATATCATTAGACAGCATTTGGAAGGGTTCAAAGAGAGATTATGTTCCAATGAATATTGTCTAAGATTTTCCAATTCGTCATTCATAATCTGACAAGTTTCCAATATTTTCTCTTTATTAGATGATATTAGTATCTGGGTGTCGTCCGCGTAATAATGTATTCTGCAGTGACTGTATAATCGTCTCTGAGCAGATGTGTAGATTGTATAAAGAGGAGGCCCCAAAATTGACCCTTGCTGTACTCCCGTATACGTGAACATCTCTTTCGAAAAACAATTATCAATTTTTACTATTTGCGATCTACCCTTAAGATAATTCTGGAAAAACTTAACGGCCTTTTCACCGAGACCTATGTATTGAAGTATGGCCAGTAAAAGGGTGTGGTCGAGCGTATCGAAGGCTCTTGTGTAGTCAAGTAGAACTAAGAGAGTTATTTTATTATTATCAGTTGCTCGGAAGATTTCATCGGTTACATCAGATAGAACTGTTGCGCAGCTATAGTTTTTTCGAAAACCGGATTGAGTATCAGGTAAAATGGAGTTAGACTCTAAGTGTTCAGCTAGTTGTGCATCTATGACCTTTTCTAATATTTTCGAAAAACATGATAGTAAACTCACAGGTCTTAGATCTTTATACTCGTTAGGTTGATTCTTTTTGGGCATGGGAATCACCATAGCTTTTTTTCCACGACTCGGGATAGACTGAATGTTCTATGCAGAAATTAACTATATGGGTAACAAAAGGAAGAATGAAAGGGCAGCACAATCTAATAATACAAATATTGATCTCATCCAGACCATATGATTTCGATTTTAGTTTCGAAATTATTCTTGAAATATCAAGTTCTGAGACTGTTCTGAATAACAGTGTAGTAGACACAGTCTCTTTCACATTTTCTGAATAGAATTTAACTCTCTCCCTGTTGTCCGCAGACGTTTGGGGTATAGAAGTTATAAAAAATCTATTCATGGCGTCTGGATTTTTTAGATTTTCGGGAATCTCAACTCTCCTTCTGCCAACGTTCCCGCAATAATAGTTCATGTCACGCCAGAAGTTAACCGAATTGGAGAATTTTTGATACAGAAATGCTTTTTTCTCTTTTTGAATAATGGTGTTCGTCAAATTTCTAATTCTTTTATAGTCAGCTCTGTGTTCTGGCGTACCATGTTTTTTGAATTTAATTAATGCTTTATCCCGTAATTTCATGAGAGGTTTAACATTCCTCAGCCAAGGCTGGCAATTGCTTTTTGTCACGCGTATAGTCTTCTTCGGAGCATGCAAGTCTAAGAGGCTTTTAAGATTATCATTGATAAACATTACCTTATCATCGATATTGTCGACATCATAGATGTTTCTCCAAGGAATGGACCGTAAGTCGTATTCAAATTGTTTCAAATCGATGTTGTTCAAATCTCTATATTCAAGAAGCTCTATCCTCTTTTTTCCCTTAGGTAGGCAACATTCGCAAACTATAAATTCATGATCCGAAAAGTTTGTTGAGAGGGTCCCGGACTTCAATACTTCTATATCATTAGACAGCAATATCAGATCAATCAGTGAACACGTAGTGGATGTTATTCTGGTTGGTTGAGTAACCACTTGTGTAAGTCCAACACTATCTAAGAGACTATTAAATTCAGTCACCGCACGAGCGAGAGGCAGTTGTATGTAATTTAAATTAAAATCACCAACACAGCACAGTTTATCACATTGTGACATTAGTGAGGTCAAGACATCGTCAAAAACGTGATGAAATTCTGTAAAACTATACTGTGGTGGTTTGTATACACACCCTATAATGAGCCTAATCTTCCTTAACTGTATTCTGATCCAAATCTGCTCGAAATTATCATTTTTTGTGTATTCATTTTCGACCCTACTATATTTGTACTCATTCCTTATGAAGAGGGCTACACCCCCGCCTCTTCCCTGTCTATTCTGAAAAACGGAACAATAATTAGGGACTATGTAATCTTTGGTATTGTTGTCACTCAGCCAGGTCTCAGAGACTCCAACAAAGTCTAAATTTTTACCTTGAATAAAGTGATTGAAATCATGGAAACTGGGTGGCAGGGATCTTATATTAATATGACCGAACTTGAAATTACCGTCAGGCATGACTCAAATTAAGTTAAACTAGAAATAAACAACAAAGCTTTGAAAAAAACAAAATATCAGTATCAGTGCAGTGGATGGGCAATCAAATTTCTCATCGACATCAACCAATAAACGAATGAGTTAGATTTGAACTATGAGAACAGAGAAAAAACAAACAAAAAAAATACAAAAAGTAAAGAGATAGCCCCCCAGAGGCGAACGAGATCACAATTTCACATTCTCACTGCTCCTCCATAATTTATAATAGTTTTTGTAGCGATTGTTCATCACTAATTCGAATTTTCTTGTTCTTGTGAAAAACAAATATATTACCCCCTATAGTCCAAGCTTGATTTCCAAATTTCTTTCGTACCTTCATGAACAGATTATAGTTTTCACTAGTCAATACCTCGCATATTGTTATTCCAGATCCCTTCATCATCTTTTTGTTGAAGAAAATCTCATCACGCCGCCACTGATGTATATACTCCACAATGACAGGTGGAGCGTATGTTGACCCCTGTTTTGTCTGATGGTTCCGTATGCGGTAGCAATGTGCTATTTCGTTTTTCGTAATGTTTACATTCAATTTTTCGTTCGTTAAATTGATAAGGGTATCCATTAAATTCTCTGTACTGGTTTGATTTTCAGGTATACCACGAAACATTATTTTCTTCTCATTATTGTTTTGAGCTATTTTATTTATGATTTTCTCATTATGACTGACCTTTGTTAACAAATTGGCCATTTCATCCTTGAGAATTTGAAGTTCGTTCTTTACTTCTGTCTCGAGATTCTTGAGTTTTTCCTCGAATACGACTGGTTCATTGATGTCAGGTTGTCTGCCGTTACTGACTAAAATATATTCACTACGTAATTTTTCGATGCCTTCCTGAAACTTCACTTCCATTTCAGTCATCCGATCTGCAATATCCGATGTAACTTGATTCGATCGATTTTTTCTAGTGCTTCCCATGTTTTTTCCGCTTGAGGGGAATAATAATCGCCACACAAAGTATATTAGAACAATAATCAGCAAAATTTTTAAAAAGAACCTGGATATAATCTCGGAGCGCAGTGAACTGTGTTTACTCTACGCACGCCACATTTTTAATTTTTCGATATTTCCAATGGCCTTAGGTAAAAATTTGACGAACAGCTTTGTTCTGCTGTGATATATCGTGGAAAATAATAATCTTTTTTTTCACAGGGTGAGTCTTTGACTTTCAATAGATTTTTGAAGTTGAACAAATACTACGTGAAACATTCGTACCGGCCAGGGAGCAATATATAGATATTTTAAACATTCATAATGTGCTATGCCACCCTTGTAAACATCCCATTTAACTGTTTACAATCATTAGATCTACCGCCTACAGCCTGAACTTTCGATGAAATGTGGCAGTAATTTAATTCTGTGATCTTTTGAACACAGCTTTTGCATTCAGCCAAAGTAACTAATTTTTTTAATTTTGCTCATGGCAATTTTTTTGAATAATTAAATTTTTGAAAATGCGCATAGGGTCCCTTGAATTTCTGGTATTATTATGATAATAATAATAATAATAATAATAATGGAATATGTAATCATCATATGGCAAAATTTAAACATGCATGTGAGTAGAATTTCGTGTTCGTAAATGAATTATGCAGTTAAGAACTATTAAACTTTCAGATATTCAATTCTTGTCCGAGAACGTTTTCGTAAAATTTATCCCTATAAAGAAAAACCACTTAATATCATTAGTAAATCAATTCATATATATCATACTACCGGTAGACTGATGCCTCAAACTTCGACACACGTTATACAAACAAGCATACTCCCCAACATACCAAAAGCAGATGAAAATCTAATGATGTTATACGGCGGAAAGCTTTGAGAGTAACTTTCTAAGATTCTATCCACCGATTACATCAAGAAATCATCCAAAAGTAGCAAAACAATTGGAAGGTTCTATTCTTCGGAACTCAAAGATAAATCCGCACTAACGATGATGTCCAACATTGTGAACAAGATCCTTTGTCTGTCATGAAGAGGATAATACAGGGTGAGTCAACAGTGCTCGATTGGTCGGAAGATCTTAGAAATTTTGGGCTAGGAGAATGATTCAAGTTTTGACGGAAATGACAGTATTCAGCCCATAAGATTAAATTATTCCGGTTTTTTCGAATGAAAGAACCCAATTTTTAGAAATATCTTGGTACATACTTTTTGAAATAGGCTTTTTTCGATAAATTTCATGGTTAAAACGAAATATCATAGCTTAAAATCATTCGAGATAGTTGTATTTTTTTTTTGTGAGATCCCTAAAAGTTTTGAAGTGGTCTAAGGCTTTCACGGCCGGATATAATGACATTTAGAGGGTATTCTATGGTCTATTAGTAATTATTTCACCTAACTTTCCGCCCACATCTTGGGTAGGTATCTTTAGTGGATTCTTGATCTGAGACTGTAACTCGATCAATGCGTAGGTGTTATTTTATTTATACTCCTGATAATGGCGGGAGAAGGAAGTAAGTTTCTTTTCGTATAAGACCGGCAACCATGCATGTACCAAGAGAGTTTCTTCTTTCCAGTTTATGTTGTCTTTATGCTTATGAATCGCAATCCCTTCCATGTTCATTCTAGGATAATAACTTCTGATTTCGAAATAACTTCTGCCTTTAGAAAAAACTATATTGTGTCCATCTCTTAGAGCATGTTCCACTAGTGCAGATTTTCCTGTCTGATTGAGTCGACAGCATCCTTAATTCGCGTGTTGATACTTCGTTTTATTCTACCAATGTAGTTTGGAGCAGTAAATAGCTGCTTGTGAAAGTGGGTCGACTTTGTCTTTGATAGCTCTGATTATTTGCCTAAACAGTCGAGTTACAATCTTGGACCAAGAATCCTCCGAAGATGCATACCACAGATATAGTCGAAACGTTAGGTGGAATAATTCCTGATAGATTCCTATCTAGATATCAGTTTTCCAGTCCTTTGCAAATGTACGAATCAATCAATGAGTGGTGCCAAAGGTAATAGAATTCTTCATAAATGATCTTTGAGAAATATCAATGAGTCAATTTATTCAAATGCTAGGTATGCCCTGAAATTCTGATACCCTAGTAGGGAGTCTTCATTTTTTGTTAAGATATGCTGTTCCCCAAATGAATATTTTCCAAAATGCGTCGCATTTCCCACACGCAGTTCGAAATGACTGCATACAAGGTGAGTCTTTTACATACAAATACATATATTTTAATAACAGATTCTTGAGGTGAAAAGAAATACTCTTTTCGTTCGTCATTGTTTTTTTCGATTTAATCTAGAGAAACTTTTGAACTTTCCCAATGATCTATGAATCTATGCCACTCCTGGAAACATCTCCATTAATTTTTCTATGCATTAAATCTACCCTCTGAACATTCGAAAAAATGTTAATTTTTCGAACACAGTTGCATTCAACCAAAGTTACCATTTTTTATTTCTTTGATATCGATTTGGTTGCATTCAATCGAAGTTGCCTTTTTTCATTTCTTTGATATACAATTTCTTTATTTCAATATCGCAATGAATTCATTACAGTATTTAAAATAGTGCTGTAATGAACTCACTGCAGCATTGTTTTCAGTTATATTCTTCGTTTTGTGGTTGTCAATACTGACCCCCGATCCTATCAATTTTCAAATCAAATCAATTCAGGCCCAATACAAAAGTCACTAGGATCCATTTTAATTTTAATTTCGCATTTAATGAGTAGAGGAAGAATAATTCTATTTTCCAAAAAGGCCAAATATTCATCTAATAGCATTCAACCTACTTTTAGGAGTTGAAATCATCAAATTTAATGTTAAGTAATGGTCATAATGAAAAAAATAAGACATGCGGATAGAATTTTGTGTTCGTAGAAGATTCACCACATCGATGAAAACCCATATTCAGAAAAATCATTTCATTCGTTGCAATAATATAAGAGATATCTTTGAAAATTACATTCTCCTGTGGATTTTCGACAGCCTGTATCATATCAAACGAGCCGAATCGAAAAGAAAAGGAAAAGAACAAATGTATTTCTTTCGCCCTCAGGAATCTCTCGTTCGAATATATACAGAACTCAAAGACTCACCCTGTATATTCAGCTCCTAACTACACTTTTGACGTATGTCAAGTATCCTCTATAGTTTGAAAGGACAAAATCCGCCACGTTGTTGTGGTTCTAAGGAAGATCTATCTCATTTTGTCCTTCTTGAATGTTTATTTTACTTGGTGATTACAAAGAAAAGAAACCGATAATATTATTGAGAAGTAATTGTTATAGATTGTTAGTAGTACTGTCACATCCACTTATACATATGTTTACTTTCTGGTTGTTTCATAATATTATGCAAGGAATATGGTATATATTCCTATAGGAAGTGCCTTGATGAAAACATTTAATATGTATTTCCCTTTCCTTGTGACCTATCCAGATATCCTCAGAAACATTATTTATACACGCGATTGAGTGATAATGTCGGTTTGTACTTCAGGGTGAAAAAAAAGGTAAACTACTTTTGAAATATAGGACAATCCCTTATTGTTGAATTTTCCGGAGAAAGTGCTTTCGAGGAAATCCCTCTCTCAGTTAATCATACCTGCCTATTGATCATTTATTGGCCAGAGAAAACTTCCTTAAAACAAAGCAGAAACTCGAGAAAATTTCATTGTTCGAGGTTTCTAAGAAAACTGCATCGCATTTCCCGAGCGTGTATCACGAAGTTTCGCCATAAAACTTCGGTTAATTCAGCTACCGAAACAGCAATCCCATTATACTTGATTGGTTACCAAGCTCATGAAAATTTGAGAAAAATTTGTCGATGTCGAAACGGATATCAAAATATATATCGTATAATTTAAAAATTATTCATATACATCTCAGATATAAAGGGTATCCCAAATTGCTCGATTTTGACTTTCTTAGATACTTCTGCACTGGATAGGTAAAAACTTCAAAAGGTATCCTGGGCTCGATTTTCGTGAGAACACCATTAGTGTAAACCGTTTCACGAAATCTTCATTTTTTTAATTTTGATTTATTATCGATTTCGAAAATGTGCCATAACTCTTTCATTTACGAAAATATCTAAAAACGATTAAAACTTTTTAGAAGTGCTTTTTCACCGGAAATAAGAACCTATATTAAATTTTTTTTCTCGTGGAAAAACCCATTTTTTCGTTTTGAATACGAACGCAGTTTTTTTTAATCTTATGTCATAAAAAAAATTGAAGATGAAAAAAACTAAAATAATGTCTCATTTCCAGTGAAAAAGTGCTTGTTGAAAATTTTTATCTGTTTCAGATATTTTTGAGAATGAAAAAGTTATGGCACATTTCCGAAATTGAAAAAATTTCAAAATTTTGTTAAATCTTTAAAACAATTGAAGATATTGTGAAACGATTTTCACTACTGGTGTTTTCATGGAAATCGAGGTCCTCTCAACTTTTTTACCTATCTAGTCTAGAAGTACCAGAAACAGCCAAAATCAAGCAATTTGGGATAGCATGTACACTTTTCAAACATGACTAAAGATAGTTTTGACAATGTATAACAATATAATTTTCTCTAATTATGTGTCAAATCTGTTCATTCTTCCACATCTCGTAGAAAAAAATTTTTCATGGTAAAATTTATTAGTGTCATATTTGCCTCCTGCCACGGATTTATTTATTATCTGTCAAATTTATGAGAGAGAAAACAGTTCTGTCAATCAATATTTTTCAATGCCAAAATCACTAAATGATATTTACGGAAAGTAGTTTTGTAAAATAAAGTCGATATTATTATTATTATCATTATATTCGTACAGAAGGCTCATTCTTGCAGTCGTTCATTTAGAATTTTGAAGTATGTACAATGCATCCCAAATTCACTGTCCTCAAATCTGCAATCGTTAGAGATATAAAATTTTAACTTAGGAATTTAAGTGCAACTTGAAAGGTGCTTTCAGTTTTATGATATATTTCATTAACCTTTAGAAGTGACAGGGTAATTTTGAAATTAATGCATTTTCAGAGATATTACTCGTATGTATCTCTTGATTTCAAAGATCAATAGTCAATAAAGTATAACATACAGCGTGTCAAAAAAGTAACCCGTCGATTTTTAATTTCAAATGCAATTTATCGTATGCTTTTTTGAATTTGATATTTCTCACCCCCTTCTTCTTTATTGTTTCAAATTCGAATATATGGATTAAGATACATCAAATGAAAGGTAATTTGATTACCTATTCAGCGATGTGGATAAAAGTGTATTTTTCTCTGCCGTTCTTTTATTAAAAAATAGGAAATAGTTTACAATTTGTGATTGGAGAGTACTGCAATCAGACCATTTCTTTTAAATAATTATTGTTGAGGAAATTCACGAATGCGTAGATCTGTAATTTCGAAAGCAGGTCTCCCAATGATTTTTTGAATTTGAAATCTTCCCCCCCCCCGCTCCACACCCCTCTACTGTTTTTTTCAAAAAGGAATATATGAATTGTGTTTATCTGACTGTTGTTTTATTTTCGATCTCAAGCATTAATTCGCAACTGTTTTCAATTGTGTTTTTTTCATCGTTACATTTTTATTGCAAGAATTTCAAGGGAAAATTTTATTTTCGTTCAAATTACTGCATTGGTCATCGAATGACAAGCAATATTTTTCCAATAGAAAAAAAATGGTTGAGGGTTGAGGGGGTAAACTTCCGACATCAAAACTGCATGTTATTCCTAATTTTCGAAAATAGAAATATGCTAGTAAAATGATATTTCTCAAAATTTAGTATTTCAAGAATGAGAACCAGATACCAATCACAAATTGTTTTTTAATTGAAAATAGCCTTACAAAATCTTTTTCCAAGCACAAGGTTCAATCGAATATCGATTCATTTGATATATTATCACAATCCATATATTTTTAAATGAGAAAAAAAACAGTAGAGAGGTGTGGAGCGTAAAGTGTGAGAGATTTCAATTTAAAAAACATAGGCAGTCCTGCTTTCGAAATAAAAAATCCATGGATTCGTGGATTTCCTCAAAAAAAATTATTAAAAAAAATGAAATGATTGCAGTACCCCTCAATCACAAATTTTTAATTATGGAACGTAAAATTGAAAACATCATTTTATACTTGATCCCGTATGATGATGCAATATAAGTTTATCGTGGTGAATCTTTGTTTTATTGCAATTAATTGTGTAAATTATTGTATTTGTAATTTACTTATATTTTAATGTGTCTTGTAAATTTTGAAGGACCAATTAAAATTTCTTCTATTCTGTTCTATCTTCTTCTATTCTAATATCAGTTATTAAATTCTTGTTTTTTCTTGCCCATGACTTCTGAAGAGTGGAAGGAATTTAAATAATGTGAACGCATATTTTGAAAAATAAGCATTTTGAAGCAGTAGTATGTATTATACTTATATATTATTTTTCAACACAGATTCCAGCTCTGCAGAAAAAAATGGGTTTCCATTTGAAATAAATGCTTTGACATTCAAATAGGAACACTTTATATGTTCAATTGAACTTTTAATTAACGAAGGAGAAACATTAGTATGTTTTCTAATAAAAGCTAGAAAATTGGGAATTTTCTAGTTATCAACATTGGAATGAAGCTCTTTTTGAGAAAATGTTAAGGATCTTTTCAGATATCACATGAATTCTCTGAACATCACATGTGAGAGACACATGAAAACAATGTAGAATTAAAGTGGTTATCTGATTATCATCAATTAATAAACTGGGTATTACATTTGGAGTGTATCAAGAGTCTTTCTTCGAAATATTCCAAGGACTGGTCTTCGCTAATAACCCTGTATATATGAACGTCGTTAATAGAAAATGCAATACTATGCCATTATTTCCTGAAAATACAATGTCTCAATTTCGAAGAAATCAGTTCAAATTTGCAGAAAATCAGCGCATATTTAAGATTATATATAGAAAAGAGGATGAACCATATCTCTTTCTCGTCATATGGCCTAAATAGTTGTAGACGTCGCTCCAATTTTCCACCGTTTTCCCGCATTCAACAGGTTGTGCATTTACACCCACTCAAATGCGTCAGAAATTTCCGCTGTGGTTATATTTCCCACAGTACCCATCATCCTACATACACATATTCATCATTCCAAATTGGTTTACTGTCAGATGAAATCGCTTAGTTTGATTTGCAGACATATCAGATGGAAGTGATGGTCTGAGATTAGTCACATTTATTCATCTGATTGCATCGGTTCATTGCTGATTTGAGGCAGGTGGAAAACTTCACCAATTTGCAAAGTAATCCAGTAACTTTGTCTCCTGAAAGAATGGGTTCGTATGCGTCAAATCCGCTTATGATGTTGGCCTAATGAAAAATGCAAGTTTGGGACCTCGAGCGTTGAACGCAACTTTGTCAAAAATTGAAAATACCACGAAAAAATTGTTTTTATTCATATTTTGGCAAATATCTCCCTGAAGGACTAGTTCTCAAAGTTGACTTTATTTCCTACGATTTGATATCAGCTCTGTCTCTATAATACTTTATTCACCAATTTTTTAAGTTACAAATAATTCAAAGTAATCAGACAACATTCACATTAATCAAAATGGAAATAAAGTTCAAAATGCAGAATAAACATCGCAAAATAATAAATTGAGTACCATGAAAGGAAAATCCTTTTTCACATACAATCTTTCAAAATTTATCATCGACATCTGTCCGATGTCGAAATAGAGGATCACTTGTGGGACCATGAGATTCACGATTCATCACCATCCATCCACTGAAGAGGATATGCCATCCCAGTGCGTCGATACATATACAGGGTGTTTCATGAGTCGTTGGCCATAGCCAAATGGTGAAAGCAGGGCATCTAGGTTTTTCCGAAAAAACTGTTGTTTTGTATCCTAACACCATTAGTTTCGGAGATACGGGGTGTTTTATGAACATGGGCCTAAATTTGCGTTAGCTATAACTCTGGAATGCAACGTCCGATTTCAATCAAATTTCATGAGTTTGTTCACTACAGAAAGCTCTTTCGAAAAGTTAATGAATTTTCCATAATTTCAGGGCAGTTATCAGAACACCATTATTTTCCTTTCAAGCCCCAAAATCTATATTTTTCACATTCCTCACAGAAATTTCGTTATTGCCATGAGAAACTACATAGGTTATTCTGGAGAATTCAATTTTCACTTTTCACTTGTCATAAGAGAATGGGAACCGGACGAATTCATGCTTTATGTGAGTTTTTCAAAATATCGTCCAATTTTTATCCCTTCGGAAATAAGATTTGTTTTCTTTTGCCGAAATTTTCAATTTTTTTGAAATTTGTTCCATTTTGAAACCTTAGTTCGCACTGAGTGTGCCGGGAAAAGTGATTAGAGCAAGCATCAGGCTAAGAATATTTTTGGAATAACATTTTGAATTTATTCTCAAATGTAATAAACCCTCTTGGAAAATGTAATACGTGAGTAAATTCTTTCCGACACACAAAAAATTCTGACTTTTACTCCGCAAAAAATATGGCTTTATTCAATTATTGAATATTCTTGTTAACTGATTTCAAGAGAAGATGTTCTATGCTAAGTATCAGTAAATCGAATTTTTATTCAAAATAAGAACTATGGCTCAGATTTACACCAATTGTGAATATTTCTATATGATATTTATGTATGGTTTTGAAAATGGCAATACCAGAGCAGCTGTGCGAGATTTCCCAATACAAGAACGATCGCCAATGTGAGTAATTACCTGTGACAACATGAAAGATTCCCTCATGTTGCTACACGTAATGAGCGTCCCGTAAATTAACGAGTTGAGAAGAAAGAAATTTTTTATGCGCTAGCTCTTAGTTCAAGAAGTACCAGGAGAATAAGAAATGCCCTGAACATCACCCATACCAAAGTCTTTCGAACCTCAAAACAAGAAAAATTAAATTCTCTTTGCTACCAAGATGTCCAAAAATTAGTACAAGGGGATGAATAACTGAGAAGTTGCAGTATTCAATAACAGATCTCGTCGTGTATGGGCTAAGAATAATAAACATTTGACACATCCTGAAAATTCACAGACAATGCAAAGTGAAAATTGAATTCTTTATAATAACTTATGTACTTTTTCATGGCAAAAACGAAATTTCTGTGAGGAATGTGAAAAACATAGGTTTTGAGGCTTGAAAGAAAAATCGGAATATTCTGAGTACTGCCCTGAAATTATGGATTTTTCATGAACTGTTTGAAAGAGCTTGCTGAAGTGAACAAACCCACGAAATTCGCTTGAAATTGGACTTTGTATTCCAGAATTGTAGTTATCGCAAATTTAGGCCAATGTTCATGAAACACCCCGTATCTCCGAAAATAATGGTCTTAGGATACAAAACAACCAATTTTTCTGGAAAGTTTAGATGTCCTGCATTCACCGTTAGGCTATGGCCAAGGACTCGTGAAACATCCTGTATAGACGAACCTCAACGGGGTTCTTTCAAAAAGGCTAAATTCATTTTTAATATTACTCAATTTTGAACGAAAAAATATTAAAAACTTTCAGTGTACTTATATTTTTTACTTCATTATTCGTTCACACTCCTCTTTTTCTTCCTTAACAACATAATCATGAGTGTACAGGGTGGGCATATTTCGATGTTTTAGCACTACAACTTTTGAATCTGATACCCCATTCTCGATCTCTTTTTCGAAGAAACTGACAAGAGTAGTATTCATTTTTGGCTACCTTCTTTTGTTTTCGAGTTATAAGCAAGAATTGGAATAATGGTGATATCGGAAAAAATTTATATCTCCGCCAGTGGCATGCTCACCTTTTTTGCAGCATTTTTAATTACGAAGCTATGACACAAAGTTATGTTTTTTTGAGAAGGAATACTAGATTTCTTTGCCATTATCTGAAAGCTTAATTTTTTCTGATTTCAAAAATATATAACATCGTATGTTTCGTATCAATAAATCAATATGAGTATAGAAATTGGTCAAGAACCTATATTCATCTGAGTCTCAATACATTTTATGGTTTCAATTGTCGATAAGCACGAAAAATTTAGTATCGTATAATTACCACAATTTCTTTCTAGTAGTCTTTTCATTTCTATGCTCTTGTTATAGGAAGCTACATTTTTCTGTGCTCATCAACAGTTGAAACCATAGAAAGTATTGAGACTCACATGAAAATAGGTTTTTGACCAATTTCTATACTCAAACTGATACAATTCGTAATTGAAAATGGTGCAGAAAAGACGAGCATGCCACTGGATTCTACGTACAAAAGTGCCTCTAGAATGTTTTAATTTCAGAACTCTTTCATCAGTATTAGCGGAGATATAAATTTTTTTCGTATATCGCCATTTTTCCAATTTTCGCTTATAACTCGAAAATAAAAGAAGGTAGCCAAAAATGAATACAACTCTTGTTAGTTTCTCCGAAAAGGAGATCGAGAATGGGCTATCAGATTTTGTCTATCTCCTCTGGTTCAAAAGTTGTAGTGCTAAAACATCGAAATATGCCCACCCTGTCCACTTTCCCCGAAAAGATTTCTCGAAAGAGTCAACCTCAAGAGATTAGTCTCAGTTGAACGAATAATCTGACAGTGGCATGCTCTTCTTTTTTGCACTATTTTTAATTAGGAAGCTACGACCCAAAGTTGTGTTTTTTGGAATAGGAACAGTAGATTTCTGTGCCATTTTCTGAAAGCATAATTTTTCTGATTTCAAAAATATATAACATCCTCTATTTCGTATCAATATGAGTGAAGAAATTGGTCAAGAACCTATATTCATCTGTGTCTCAATAATTTCTATGTATCTCTTTCTAGTAGTCTTTTCATTTCTATGCTCTTCACTCAATGTGTCCAAGATCGAAGAATAATAGACTAGAAATAATGAGATTGACGGAAGGAGACTGCTCTTGTTATAGGAAGCTACATTTTTCTGTGCTCATCAACAGTTGAACCCATAGAAAGTATTGAGACTCACACGAAAATAGGTTTTTGACCAATTTCTATACTTATATTGATACAAACCTTACGATGTTATATATTTTTGAAATCAGAAAAGATAAAGCTTTCAGAAAATGGCACAGAATTATATTGTTTTTTTTTTTAAACACATAATTTTGAGTCATAGCTTCGTAATTAAGAATGCTGTAAAAAGGACGAGCATGCCCCTGGATTCTACGTTAAAAAAGCCTATATAATGTTTTCATTTCAGAGCTCTATCATCAGTATTAGCGGAGATATAAATTTTTTCCGATATCGCCATTTTTCCAATTTTTGCTTATAACTCGAAAACAAAAGAAGGTAGTCAAAAATGAATAAAATTCTTGCAAGTTTCTCCGAAAAAGAGATCGAGAATGGGATATCAGATTTTGTCCATCTCCTCTGGTTCGAAAGTTGTAGTGCTAAAACATCGAAATATGCCCACCCTGTACAGGGCTTCGATAGTAAAAACGACATAATTGCAAAAAATTTCGAAATTCGAAAAAAAAATATAAACTTTGAAGAACTGTATTAAGAAAACTTTTATGTTTATAGAGACAGTTCTGGTTTCATATTATAGGAAATTTTTGTCTACTTTGGAAACGCCCCGAAGAAGTTGTTTCAAAAACTAGTCCTGTAGTGTGATAATCACCGAAAATTGAAAATTTTTTCGATTTTTGACAAAGTTGCGTTCAACACTCGAGGACACACACTTGGATTATTCATTAGGCCAATATCATAAACAAACCTGCAAATATAAAGTTACTGGACTAATAGAATAAGCTAGAATTTCGATATCCTTAAATTACTAGGAATCAGGAAGGCCACGAAATTTCCCCTCAAACTATTCCCCTGGATTAGGAGAGTACATAATAAAATAAAACAAATTTCTTCCCAATCTGCCACTTGCTATTGACTCCTCCCAAACTACGTCATCAGATCTCAATGGTGATATCCAGCTGGGAAGATGAACGGAAATAGATTAATCAATTGTTCTATCTGAGATGACACAGCGTAAACAATTGAACTAACACCTTTTTCCACGAGCGGATGGACAAATATAGGAACTGAATTGTTCATTTGAGATTTCCCAGTTCAGTAGATAGCACTGCTTCTTTTGGTGTATGAAATCTGTCACACCTGAAAGAATTTTCTAATTGGTTATCTCAGTTGTTGTTCGAGTTGAAAATTATATAAATAGATTCTGGGCATCACCAATAAAAGAGAAAGAACTTCATTGAGATTTCGCACCTACAATCTCATTCAGAAAAATAGAAAATAGCCATTCATAATTCTTCAGTCATAACTCTTATCATCATATGCATGTCGATTGAATTTTTTCTGGTATGATTTTGCATTTTCTAAAACTTTTTTGGGTTTTCAGACCAAGTTTTCTAAACAAAATCATTTTCATCATGAAAAAATAAATTGAATAACTGAGAAAATAAGTTTGAAGTAACTGCATTAATCATAATTGCATGTATAGGAATAACTCTAAATATGTACATATGTAATCGATGATTTGTGGAGAATTGCATAATATCAATGGTCTAAGCAACTGAATCATACAATGATCCTAGACTCCTCGTTTCATCAGATTCTATAATGAAACGGTTTGGATAATACAGAGCAGAAATTAGAAATTAGAATCACTGTATCATCAGACGAGAAAATCACCTACGTCAAAGGAATTTTCATGCGGTTTCAATAGGTAGAAAAAGAAAACTGGGAAGGAATATAATGAATGACTGTGTTTGCCCAAAGTTACCTAACACATTGATGTAAAACGAGAAAATTCCCTCAAATAATGATCGATTGAAATGAATCACTCGTTTGTCACGTAAGTGTCTGATATGCCTTGTTTTCAAAATGCAAAACGAGCACAAAACGATAAGTTGAAATTTTAAAAGCAGATAAAATTTTAAATTCAATATAGGGGTAGAGTTTCGGATCAATTATTGAAATGGGTCTGATTTTTCATGGAATTTTGCATCATCATGATAATATGAAAATTTTATACTGGACTTATAGTATGAGACATGCGTAATGTGCAGTGTGTGATAATAGAAAAAATTTTATATCAGTAGGGGCGCTGTTTAATTGTGAAACGTTGATATAGGGTTGTCTGCTAAAAAAAATTGGTCCAAATAGAGGTTTGCTAGTTTTAAAGATTGAAATTTCGACGCGTGAGGAAATGAGCGACAGAGTGGTCCGAGGTAAGTATACCGTATAATAATAATAAAGGATCGAACATTGCAGTCGTATCTGAATGGACCCTGAATGTAGGACTGAATTCTTCTTCATAGATTTTCGTATTCTTTTCTTTTTAAATAATTGGGTTCATTTTTCTATGCTCGCTTTTTTTATGTTCATCAATTTTGAATTTCTTGGTGGTTTTTGAAAAAGGAAGATTTCCTTCAATATAATAGGTAATTCAGTTCATTTAGTAGTAAACAGTTAGGTACATCACATTGAAAGACATGACAACTCATAGGGAAATTGGGCTTTTCCTTCTGAGGCATTCGCATGAACTTGCTAACTCTTATCATGAGTTAAAGTGTACGGTTGTGTCATCGACATTTGCTAATACTCTGATTGATATGGTACATAAATATTAATTAGATATTATATTGATTGGTTGAGGCTTTCTCGGCCATCGTTCAATGTCACTTGTTTTTTCGAGCATTGCGGCCGTCGTCGTGGATAACTTCTCGACGTTTCGCCAGTTCGAGTGGCATCTTCAGGAGTTATACTTTCAGGAGGTTTTTTTTTTAAATGTTGATTCAACCGGATTCTTGAAGTATTGAATGCACTAGAATCATTTTTACAAATTTCGAAAAATTATTCAAAACTGTGTTTCTTCAAGAAAGACCATTTTTGTCAGATCTATCTAAGAAATAATTTAGTAACTGTTATAGCATTCAAGAAACCTTAATTGAATGTGCTAACTTCTGGAGCAACTTGCCAAACTGATGTAGACAATTTTTTCAGTACAATCAGTTGTAGTTGGTGGAATTATTAATTTTGAATATTTGGTTCGGCAAAAAGTGACATTATTTTTCAAGCTGGAACAATTGGCTTATAATTGAAGATTACATGTTACAAAAGCACTATTCGGGATAACATAGGAAAAATGAATTTCGAAAAAAGTGAAAAATTTGAGCAACAGGAGTTCGAGAATCATCGCAGGTTGTTTATTTTCTCGAATAATAAAAAATGAAATATAATTTGAAAAACGCACGACTTAGATTTTTTTGAATATTCTGGCTTGACAGCCACTTCTGGGGCAGCCTTTATATACCTTAATATATTTTTCTAGAAATGCAGGAAATGTTGGACAAACAAATTCTCGATTTTGGTTTTTCAAACAAAAATTTCGTGAGTACCTCTCAACATCTTCTTCAAGAAATTTAAAAATGACCTCATCAGCGTTTCCCGGTGACATATTTTCCTGTGGAATAAGAGGTTGAAGCAGTCTCAATGTGAGTAAATTAGAATGGGTATCGACTGACGTATTTCGGTTTTAGAACATCATAAGGCCAGCTGAAAGTATGCAAAAAAATAAAAGATAGATAAATACACGTAAATATACAAAACGGGGTTTCTTGTGATAGAGTATGAATTTCATGATCGAACAATAAATTTCAGGATACCCTTTTCGTTTTTAAATCAATGAAACTCGTCTCCGAATGGCCTTAATACTTCCATTCACCAAAAAAGTTGTTTACATTCCAAAAATAGACTGAGAATCGCTTCGTGACGATCTCCATGTATATATTATTTAAATATGCGTAAGCATGCCAATCTTATTTGCTAATTAATAACGGTTAGGCCATATCTAGCCGAACGTGTGCGAAATCATGTAGATAACATCTCTTCAAAGTCTTCAAGTGAATTATGTTCATTAAAAGTATGTTACAAAGTTTTAAAATTTTACAATATTTAGTAAAACTTTCTCATATGTGAAGCAAATTCTTTTATACCTAGTTAATATGCATGTAAGACGTGAGACTTTAGTGTATTTGTTTTTTTATTTGTCTATTTCCAGAATTTCTGAACCCTGAACCTAATGAAGAGTTTCCACAATCAGATCATAAATGAACATGTTTTCGCAAGATCTAATGGCAGACTTCGACGAAACTTAAAAAAAATATATTACCTATGTACTTGTTTACAGTAAATGAAGAGTTTATATTCTGAAGAGAATAATGAATTGCAACATCGCAAGTTTTATTCGAAATTATTTTTCCTTTTTCTGTGGTATTTTGACTAACAATTTGTTGATTTTGTATTAATTCATTCATTGACATAATAATAATAATAAAATACTTCATTTATATAAGAAATCGAATAAATGATAACGGCCAAATATAGTCTCTCAAGGGAGATAAACAATAAGTCAGAGCCAATTGGGATGTTACAATAATACAGGAAGATCCTGTAATTTGCAGGCTCATCATTTAATACAATTCCAGTCAAAATTCATGAAGAAGGTCACCGAAATTTCTTGTGATTTTTCTCTAGACTCTTATCAAACTATCGATATACTTATGAATGAAAAAAGGACTCCATGCGGTTGTAACATATTTTAAATAACTAAGCACAAAGTACGTAGCTGTAGTAGAAAGTCCTAAGTTTCTTATCTTTAAATGGTTCAGAACGAAGCCCAGCCTCTTGAGACTCTGAATTACTCCAGGATATCACACATTAGATCTCTGTCACCACTATCCCTTCGATGGATAGGGGTAATACTACTTCGTATTTTCAGTGAACCTTTCCTTATGGGCTTACATTTTGCATCATTGAAAGATGAATACCCCTCAAAGCAGAATACAAAGAACATGACATAAAATGTCCACATCGAAATGAGAGTGTCTCAGCATCTTTTTCGAAAAATTTAAAAATGACCTCGACATCGATTCAAAACAACGAATATCACCATGAAAAAGAATAAATCGAAAAACAAAAAATTATTTGCCTTTACTGAGGTCACACCGACAACATTTTTGAAACATAGATTAATTCAATAAAGTAATCATCGAAATGAATACCATTTTCAATTCCTAGGCTCACACATCTTTTATCATGAGGTTGGAGAAATGATATTAGATTTTGTCACTGATACGGGAGATATACCGATTTCAGTCTTATTTGGCATCATTCATATTCCATACACTTCAGGGACAAAATTTATAATGGTATTTCAGGAGAAATATAAACGAAATTTTACTCAAGATAGAACCATACACAATATTAGAATTTTTCAAACATAGTTTCTAGTCTGCTATTGTTTTTTTTTGTGACAAGTTTGCACTATGGCCCTTATTGTTGTTTGAATGATTGTTCAGATATATGTAAGAGGTTATCTTTGTAAATAAATGAATAATATTATTATTATTCATTTTGATGATTACTATTTTGAATTAATCTATGTTTCAAAAACGAATATTATGCCTTATAAGGTGGGTTGAAGAAGTGCCAATATAAGCGTTAGCAAGGATACCGACTGACATATTTCAGTTTAAACCATCATAAGACCACCTGAAATTATGCAAAAAAGAATAAAGTATAAATATATACACGAAAACATAAAGAACTGGGTTTTTGTGTAATGAAGTATGATTGCAGATAATCTAATAATCGGATAATAAATTTCGCGAAACCCTTCCCGTTTTCAGAAACATTAGAATTTCACGAGATGTTATCAAAAAGGCGTGATATGGCATGAATGAACAACAGGATACTTGGACAATTATAAGTTTTGGAATATAAACCAAGAGTTCCTCGTCAAATGGAAATATTTCTCACTTTGAGGTATTCGGATTGTAACATGTTATTTCAGAGATTTTAATTTGTATCTAAGTATTTCATATTTTTCTAGTAGGTGGTTATAGTCATCTTATAAAATTGACAAATTGAATGTAAAATTTTCAAAGGATTTCTAGATGATTATTTTTTCCAATTGAAAGGTTTTCTGAAGTTTCGTATATTCGATTAGTTATAATTGTATTTTTTACAGAGAATTAATATTTTCTGTTCATATGAAATGGTATTTTCCTGAAATTTTTATAAGATTATCCCTCCAAGATTCTGGAACAAATATCAGTTAGAATAGAGGAAACCTGTGCACTTATTTGTCAGAGGCCAATTCTTTTCAACAAATTGTTGCCTAACAAGAAAAAAAGAAATAACACTTCGGATTATTAAACTTTGTAACGTTTCGAAATCTAAATCAGAATCCTTTATCGAACAAATTCTTAAATTCAAGAGAATCTTCAGAATCTTGAAAATTCTTGAATTCATGAAAATTCTCAGAATCAATTATTGATGAATATAGACTCCAAACGTTACAAAGTTTGAAGTTTTATTTCTTTTTTTTATTGTTAGGCAACAATTTTTTGAAGGATTCGGCCTATTACAAATTAGAGCACAAGTTTTACGCAGAGGTTTCTTCTATTATTCAAATAATTTCTCTTATTGATTTTTGTTCAGGAGACTGTGAGAGATAACCCTCAAGAAAATTCAGAAAAATACAAGGACTTTCCATAATATATTTCAATCGATATCTGGAGTGGTTATGAAATATTGAGTAATCGGAAAATGAGGCAATGACTCACTTTTCCTAGTACAGTATTTTATAATTTGTTATTTATGGGTGTGAATTTAATTTTTCACTTCAGGTTCTTATATCATAGGTAAAAAAATTTAAATAATTGTTCACCTGTTTTTTTTCTGTTCGATTGTATTAACTTCTTCATATAGCAGATCGATATCTTCCTATAATATTTTATTTTTTTCAACTCCTCTCAAGGTTTCCTCCAAGTATTGGTTTGCAATTCATTTTCACCAGCATTTCAAAATCTGTTCAGATGTGGTAATCTGGAAGTTCATCGTTTGATGCTGGGTTTTCTGTTTGTATTGAAAGTATCGTTACACTTTACCGCACTGTTTTCAATAACCTTTTTTAATCTGATCTGATAGATCATCTTCACGTCTCGCCATTTCTTTTAATGTAATTCATATAATTACATTTTTTATTCCAAACTTCGTTTTCAAAATATGTTTCTCTCTAAATTTTCCAAGAAGTGAAACAACTGATTTATACCGGCAAGATATTCATATTCCACTTATATGCTCGGTTTCTCAGAAACTTCCGATTTAGCCCAATTTTTTTCTCTTTCAAATGCAATGTACATTCGTGCGTTCATTCAGATTCCTAGAATCTGCACTTCTGTGGTTTTCACTGCTTACTTATGTAGGCAACACGTTCAATTTGAATATGAGAAAGCTTTTTTCCCAGGAGAACCACCCATTCTCTCACTACAATATATTTCGCTCGTTTTTATCGTATCGATCTCATAATGCGGTTGCAGGGAGTGCTTCATTGATACATGCCTGTTTTTTTGGGTCGAATTTAGAAGAGGTAGGATAAGTAGTACGTCGCTAGATAATTATTGTAGAGTGCATCCTGAATGCGCTGTGTCCCAAGGGTATTTCTGCAACCGTTGAAGATATAAAATTTTAGGAATGAAATTTATGGGCTATTTTTTGGACAAATTCAAAGGTGTTTTCAAATTTTTTGATGATTGGAAGTTATAGAGTGACTTTCAAATTATTTTGATCTTTTCAAGATGAAAGATGTCTTTGCTAAATAATTTTACGTGGAATTCATTTCGTACACTCAATATTTGTGTGGGATATTGTTTTCGATTTATAACTCAAATTTTTAGTTTTTGTAGTATATTTCATTTAGCTATTAAATTCCATATTTTCTCCCGATTGAAGTAATACATCACATTTGGTATTTTTAAACGATTTTCAAAATTAAAAATCGACTTTTATACTCAAATTCGGTTTATTTCAACTTCAAGAAATAAACAAGAACAATAACATAAACAAGAGTTCTATCATTTCTCAACAACAGATATTTTGAAGACACTTTTCGAAAGTTTTTTCATTATGTTCTCAATATAATCCGCACGTTCTTCCTACATGATTAATGCCATTTAGTGCCAATATCTACTTTGGCGTAATCTATCCGCTACACCTTTAACGTAATTTATTCGCCTTGTTGTAGTTTGGCTGATATATTTTTTTTATCTTTCAAAAATGCAAACTGAAAAAAGTATAATACTGTCAAATCAGGAGTGGATAAAAGTCTGCTCCAAAAACTCATGCACTATAATAGCATTACGAGCAGGTGCCCTATCCTATTGAAAATATTCTGTTTTTATGTTGTAATCTTCTAGCCCTGAGAGAATATCAAAATGAATGAAATGAAAATAATAACCTCTGAACTTCTTCGTGCATTTAGACCTTCTTAGCGAATATAACTTTCAAATTCCAAACAGAACAAGAAACAATTTAAGTACATAGGTATACAATTCGAATTTTGATTATGAAAATTATTTATAAACACCAAGAAATATATATTATTTCAATGAAAAAGATGCAATTTACAATGGTGAAATAATAAATAAACTGTTTCATCGAAAAAACTATGTTATATTGTGATAAGCCAAAAAATTGTCAGTGAACGCCAATGAATTTCACGTTACATATCAATAGTGTATAGTATTTACAGGGTGGGAAAAATTGGTGATACATGAATTGTTACTTTTTAACCGAAAGAGAAAGAGGAAAATCAAAGACACAGAACCATCGTGATTTTTAGAGAAACTGATAATGACATCAGCTGCATTCTCCTATCTTCTTTTGTTTTCGATTTATGGGCCGAAATTGAAATTTGGGCGATTTCAACTTTGGTCATTTTCTCCGTTTATGTTTGTGCTAGAATGTTGAATGCATACACACAACATCAATTTGTTTATCTGAACGTTTTTTTACTGTAATCTAAACTCAAAAGAAGTCGATCAACGTGCGATAATGCCTCGTGTATACAAGGATAGATAGAAAACTGAAAAATAATGGGGGTTTGTTCAGTAAAAAATTTTCGTATCGCCATCCGTATTCAAGATACAGGGCATTGAAAAAGAAAAAATATACACATTTTTTACGATTTTGCCGAAACTACTGGCAACATTGTAATGAAATTTTATACGAATATGTTTTGGAAGCTGATACATCTAATGAATGTATTTTGAGATCTGACTCTCTTAGAGGGCGCTAGTTATACGGTTCGTACCAAGTGTTTTTGAACATAACTTTTTTGATATTAAATCTATTAAGCTATTCAATTTTACAACAAAAAGGCTCTTGATGAAACTCGATACTGTGCACGGTTTTCGATATTTTTATTTGCAAATGATGAAGCAATAACCGATTCTGTATACGAGTAGATCTTTTACACTTTTACCCAGTATGTACGAATTCGAAAACCCAAGCTCATTCAACATCTGCAAAGATATACAGGACGTACCAAATAAATTATATAAGTTGACGGTACTTCCGGTTCAACCAGAAGTATATTATCAACAAAAATATTGTACTTCAGATACATTTTGCTCCATTGCACTTACCAACAAAATTTCATAAATATTATCATTTTTCGTTCAAAAGATATGCACTTGGTTCCATACTTTATCCACACCCTGTATAATCATTCACCAAGTAGTTTCAGGGTAATTTTAGATACAAATTTTAGATCTTTCAAAGAAAAGGTAAGGGAGATGTCAATTGATTTTGAATCATACTCATTGTCAAAGTATTTTAATTTTAGTTTTAATATGAAATGAGAAGATGGTGAATTGTAAATGAACATTATTCTGGCACTTTTTCACTCTATATCGTCATTCTGAAATATATTCATTTATAATACAAGTGTAGGAGGTATTTGTACGAGTATCATATATTATTTTCTCTAATTCAGTGAATTTTCACTGAAATCAATCGATTATTTCGATAAATATCGCTCAGTAATTTTTGCATTGAGAAATTTTCTACAATATGTGACAGAATCACTAGATGTGACACAGAATTAGAGAAAAAATCTATCTTGTCCAACTATAAACCTGAGAAATTCGAGTGGGATAGTTATGAAAATGATATACGAAGAACTTCAAATTGAGCTTTCACTATTTCCGAATCAAGTTGTCGGTATTATTTTGAGTAAAGCAAAATGTGTGCCTCTGCAAAAATTATCGACTCAATCCCCCTAGGTTTCGTTATTTCATTCACTGTAAGACCACAAACGTCGGAAGAATCCCTTTTGATTGGAATATTCTGTATACCAAAAACGACTGCACATGGAAGCTAGCACAGGCTAACAAGGATTTGGCAGATCCAGTATAAAGAAATAGAATGTTGAGTTTGTGAGTTCGATCCTGATAAAAATCGATGCACTTTGGCAACGTTGTGTTCTCTCGTTCCCAACTGTTTGTTCCTGGTATAGGTCAAGCGAAGGCCTATCCTGATGGGTTATTTCGGGTCTGTTCTACGAACGTAACGAACCTATTGTCTAAACAGTAATCTTTTTATTCCAGTATGCGTAATGGAACAATCATTCAACAATTCGGAATATCCGACCATCGACAACCGCTTGGTGATTCATGGAACAATTGGCGATGCATGAAAAAGCGCTCTATTGAAGATTTATCCCGTGAAAAAGTTGTGGTCCAGATAGAATGGACGTGACTCACGCTTCTCTCGGTATAGGAATTATTGGTGCCGAATTTGGACCAATTTAATATTGCCATAAAAATCGGTTCAGGATGTATTCTGATACTGATTAAGCCCAGGATAGAAATATTCTAGAACCTCACAAAAACCTATACATATGTAAAGAAGGTTTCTTCATGTTGACCCCATCATAGAGAATGATGATTCATTGACAAATTTTGAAGTTTATAGAATAATTCGGTGAATATTTTGATGATCTGTGATCATTCCTCATACTTAAAACGTCAATCAGAAATTGATCACGAAGAATTTCGAGATTTCAGTTGAAAGAAGCCAGATAATAATAAACTTTAATTGTTGTTTCTTTGGTTTTCAGGTAATTTTGTAATAATGTAAATAGTGTATTCAATAACTAATAAAAGAACTCTGGTTTTCAGAGAAACAGAAACTGATTGTTATTATCAATAAAATATAACATCCTTATAAAACAACAATTTTGTTTATGATGTCGAAGTTGCAGTTTGAATTTATGGTAGTTGCTTCACCAAAAGATGCTAAAACAAATGTTATTGCCATATCCTCAATTTGTACAGAGGATGGAAAAAGATAAAGATTTGCCTATTAAGATATTCACAGATGCTTCAATAGAAGGTATAGGTGCAATACTGAAACAAACAGAACAAAATGGAAAGGAAAAACCAATAGCCTACTTCTCGAAAAAATTAAATGAGACGCAAAAAAGGAAGAAAGCTATATATTTGGAATGCTAAGCAATAAAAGAGGCGGTAAAATATTGGGAACACTAGTTGATTGGAAGAAAATTTGAAGTGTATTCGGACCATAAACCTTTAGAGAACCTCAACATAAAAGCAAGAACAGAAGAAGAGTTAGGTGATCTAACATATTGCTCATCTCAATTTGATTTCAATATTAAATATATACCAGGGAAACTCAACACTGAAGCAGAATGTCTTAGCAGGAACCCAGTATTGGAATCGATAGATAATACTGAAGGAGCATTAAAGGTAGTAAATGCAATCACAATTCCAGAAATAAAAAATGATCAAGATGAAAATATGGCATTGAAAGAACTTCAGAAAAAAACAATAGATGAACATGGTATAAGTTATAAACAATGTAAGAATAAAAAGAAGATAGTATTATCAGAGAAATTGGGCATCGAATTAATAAGAAATACACATGTAGATTGGTTTCATATTGGCATAAATCAACTCATAAGCAGATTATGCCCATATTATACTTCAAAAAGATTAATAGAAAACATAAAAAAAAAACATGCGATATTTGTAAAAGAAACAAATCTAGAGGTCAGGATAACTATGGGTTGATGTCTCAATTAGGACTAGCAAAAAGGCCATTTGAGATAGTGTCGATTGATACGATCGGTGGGTTCGGTGGTCAAAGGTCAACGAAAAGATACCTCCATCTTTTAGTTAGGCTGCAAACGATTTTATAAAGATAGTTCAAAACACACTAGAAATGGACAAGATTGATACAATTTTAACAGATCAATATCCAGGACTCAACTCTAATTCAAAAATTTTTTAGACGGGAAAAATATCAGACTTATTTACACAGCCTTGAATGCACCTTTCTCGAATGGCCTGAATGAGAGATTAAATCAAACAATAGTCAATAAAATAAGATGCAGAATCAATGAATCTACAGAGAAGAAAGCTTGGACGACAATAGCAAGAGAATGTATTGACAAATATAACATAACAGAACACTCAGTAACGGGTTTTACACCGAAATATCTACTAGATGGAACAAATACAAATATGCTACCTGAAGAACTAAAAGAACTTAAAAATGCAGAAGATTGTAAAAAAGATAGGAAAATAGCTCTAGATAACACTATAAAATCACAGGAATATAATAAAAAACTATTTGACAAAAACAGAAAAGAACATGAATTCAATATAGGGGACTCCGTATACATTGAAAACGGACATAGATTAAACAGAAAAAAATTAGATGAACTCAGGATCGGACCTTTTAAAATATCAGAGAAAATATCAAACACTATATTTAGAATTAAAACAGGAAAAAAAAACGAAGAAACGGGACTATTCCACATAACAAAATTAATACCAGAATAATCAAGAGCTGATAAAAATTCCATAAGAATTTTCTCGGTGGGAGGGGGATATGTGAAGAAGGTTTCTTCATGTTGACCCCATCATGGAGAATGATAATTCATTTACAAATTTTGAAGTTTATAGAATAATTCGGTGAATATTTTGATGATCTGTGATCATTCCTAATATTTAAAACGTCAATCAGAAATTGATCACGAAGAATTTCGAGATTTCAGTTGAAAGAAGCCAGATAATAATAAACTTTAATTGTTGTTTCTTTGGTTTTCAGGTAATTTTGTAATAATGTAAATAGTGTATTCAATAACTAATAAAAGAACTTTGGTTTTCAGAGAAACAGAAACTGATTGTTATTATCAATAAAATATAACATCCTTATACATATTTTCTGTTTAACAAGCTTTTTTCTTATTGAATATTTGTCAAAGAAATGGAAGAATTTTTCAATCGACGACATTGCCAGAGCTGTTTTTCTCCTTTTTTAAGTATAGCTTTAATGTCATTATTGAGGGTGCAATACCAGATTTGTAACAAAATAACTCTCCTCTAAGACAATATTGTTTAAAATCAATTTTCATTCACTCTGTAAAACGTGATGACAGTTACCCCTAACATCTCAAATGAGAAAGGAGGTTGTGTGACAACTTGTTTCAGTATGAAAAAATAAAATGTATCACATAATAAACAGTATGTCCAACTTGAATTTGAATAATTTGCGGTATGGTAGTAATAAAAATATGGCATCACATGAGTCATTTCACACACCTTCCTTTTTTCGTGGATATAATTATTTTTGAAACGTCGATAAATTGAAAAAATTAACGGAACCTTCATTAGGTGGATTAAGAAGATTAATTAAATTTTGTTATTGAGAGAAGACCAGCCTTATTTGGCCTCGTCAGTATTTCAAATCTCTCAGGGACAGAATGTTCATATGAAACTTTTCCTTTGAACATGATGAAGATTTTCTCTTCTTCTTCTTCTTCCACTTTTGAATAGGACTATGTCCTGTGTTTTCTGCTTATTAGTTGTGGACTAAATCAAACATGGCCTTCATTTCGTGTTCCTGTCGCAATTGCTCGGAGTGGTAGTTTCTCGTCATTCAAGATCGCTCTGAAGAAATATTTATTGACCACGGAACTCTAGTAACTAAATACCGTTTTGTTCCTTTCCCCCTACCTATTCCTATTCCTCAATCCGTGTTCGAGTGCAGTATGATTTTATATTATCACTATTGTGGGATCAGTTCTTGTCATATCTTGTTTTCCTTTTGATAATTATTAGGTAGGCAGGAAGATATCGCTCAGTGATATGCTCACCTTTTGCACTTTTGTTATAAATTCTTGTATGACATAGTTCTGGCAATAAAGTGTTATTATTATTATTATTATTTCGATAATTGCTATTTTCAATTTATGAATATTCCAAAAATGTTGGCCTCCGTTAGGACGAAGAATTATTATATTATCATTTTTTTCTTTATTCTAAAATAACGTCGGCAACACCGCAAAACCAAGTAACTGCAAAAACTGAAATTTTCAGTTTGTGGATTGATGAATTCGATAGAATACGTTATAATTATAAATCACTTGGGGAATTTTTATCCAAGTGTTGCCGACGATAACATGGCTTCGCAGTCGCAAAAAGCTGGTCTTTTCTTTCCATTACTCGGAGAAACTTGCATAGCAGCCCTGATTAGGGCCACCCTAAAATTTCATAGAGTGAAAGTGGTGTAAGCAGTGCTTTTCAGCATGCGAAATGGAAGGATAGAACTTCTCTTCTGACGCTGCTAGATGTTGCTATTCGGAAAGTAAATCAAAAAACCCGTACAGGTTCAAAGGTAGAAGTTTTTTTTTGAAGATTTTCTCTCTGAGAGATATGGAATACTAAACAGACCAAATAAGGCAGAAACCGGTATATCTCTCTCTCTCTCTCTCAGTGACAACATTTGTTTTCATATTTCCTGATGAAGTTTCTATGAGACTATAAAGTCTCAGCGAGAACATCTCCTGAAAATGCCAGACACTCGAACTGGCGAAACGTCGAGAATGAATCCACGACAACGGCGAAAATGGTCGAAAAACAAGTGACAGATAGACTTAAAATATTTTGATCTCCTAACACTACACTTTTAATGAATTTACAGAGATACGTAGAATTGGTACATTTCAAAAATTGTCATATTGATGACGAATATATCTCTAAATTTTTAGATCTCCTTCAAAATAATTATTCGTTTGATTGACAATGACAGATTGCAACTTATTCATTTAATGAATTTTATATCCTAATTACTGTTTTTCTCCATAGAGATATACCGAGCTGGAAAATAACCAGTAGGAATAGATCGAATTTGGATAGATTTATTGAAAAAAGAACTGGTTTCAGGGATATTTGAAATAAAATGATGATATCAACATCTAGTAATCAATATTAATCTATGTTCATCATGCATCGACAAATTTCAATCAAAATATTATCACCAAAGATTATAGAGTATAAAGATGGGAAACGAAGCGACTACTATGATGTGAGCAACATCTGTAGTTCCAAAAGTAAACGGGTTATGGTTAAATTATTTAATTAGGGTCCATTTGGCAAAGATTATATAGAGATTATTAGTAGGCTGTTGTCATTTTTGAAAGAAATACTTGAATAAATATTTTTGCTGAATAACGATTGTATTTTCTCTTATAAGCGTATTTTCCACTGAAATATCTCGAAATCTATAAGAGTAGCACCTAACTCATTGTATTATCTTTGTTTGTGTGTATTTCTGTTATGAATTTTGTGCTAAAAACTGGCCGACATTCAAAATGCACGGTGATTAATTGCAGAAATAATAGAAAGAATAATCTTGAATGTGCATTATTTTCATTACCAAAGAGAATAGAAATGTAAGTTTTGAAACTCGTATCATGTAACTGTCTTGTTCATTGCTTTTTATTTTCAGTGTTGTCAAATGGATAGAGTTTTCGGGGCAAAAATATATTGTTCGGGATAACGCATGAAGAAATCTTGCTGGGCTGACCTACAGATCTTATTGTACACCTCTGATATTTTTCTTTTATTGTTGTTCAAACATTCTGTAATTAATATACAGTGGACTCCCATTAAGTCAAACTCCTAGGGACCGAAAAAACTGTTCGACTTATCTATTGTTCGGCTCACCAAACATTCGAGTTATTCAAGTGAGCCTTCACTTCTTTGAGAGAAAAACTCAGGTAAACACGAAATCATCATCAATGAGAAACGAGCGTCTGAGTACTGGAAACATGTCCTTAGAGGTCGAAAAATGGTATGATATTCATCACTTGTGGTGATTTGTTTGCGAACCGAATCTCCTTCGGTCTCATTCATTAGATCAAAAAGTTCCACTCATAGAGGCAATGGTGGTCAGAAGAACGACTTATAGAAGGTACGTTCGTTTTGGACGCTCCGTTCACTCCTTTAACTCTTTTCGCGCCGTAAGCGTTCGTGATTGGATTCTGGAGTAAAAAGTGCGTCGAACACTGCGTTCGTTTTTGATAGCGTGGGGTAAGTATAGAGTGAATGGAGCTCGCTCCTAAAGCCCCACCTCGTGAAGCCCGTGACCCGGGGTGAGCATGCGTATTGGGATTTAGACAATTTCAAAATAACAGCTGATCAGTTTGTTTATTTATTTTCAATTCGATTTCGTTTTGTTTTCTTTAATTGAAACTATATTCTTCTTTACTAATATTATGTCGACGTTAATAAACTTCTTTTTCTAGAGAAACTTTAGGGTTACCGGGCTAGGCTTGGATATCATTATCAATATAATGAATTTTTTTTATGAAAACTAAGTTGAAGTTTTCAAAACTTCAAAAGTAGAAAGCGACATTCTAAAAAGTTGTTTAAACTGCCTATTAGGCATTCCTGGTACTACTTCTTCTGCAAAGTCGTAAATTTTTTAGCTAATTTCATTTTCTTCATCAGAAGAATCTTCAAAAAAACAAATCTCGGCAAAAGTTTATTATTGGAACGACTTGGGAGAATGCAGTATATTTCTCTTGGAGTAAAAGAATGTATAGATAATTCTGAATATTTTTTGAAGACAGTAATCTCAGAAAACAAGAGTTCGATTGAAATCTAAAAATCAAAACATAAGATTAGAGGTTAGTTTCAAACGCTCTTCCAGCTCCGGAGCGTTCGACATCGGTTAATCAAACACCGCAAGCTCTGAAGTCACGTGACTAAAACGCCGCTCTCACTCCACTCCAACTCCATAAGTACAAATCGAACGTAGCTAGAGTTGGAGGTTCTCTTGACGACCCTTCCAGCAGTTCGACTAATCTACTAGACCCTCTAGGACTCTAGGCTACTCTATGAAGTGAAAATACACTGGGTAAGATATGTATGAATCGGGTCCATTTTATCGAGAGTTCACAGAATGAATAAGTTCTTGAAATTGTTATAATAATTCTCTAATATGTGAACAAATTTTTGAAATGTTCTCAATTTCATTGTATTGTAGTTGATTTAACACAATCATTTCAAATAAAAATATAAATAATCCAGAAGCGTATTTCATTTGATTCAAAACAATGTGTAAATGGAAAATATCTCATCCTGATCGAAAAGCGGAGCCCTGCTTTTGTTTTGTCGATCAGGATGTTTCTTTAGAAGTTCGACAAAGAATGCTCAATTTAATGGAAATTTATGAGAATTATAATTCAAATTTCGCGCCTATTAAAATAGTTTTCTGTATTGAATAATGTTTTCAGCGCCCTCTAGGTATGAAAAGTAAGAAACTAGTCAAAAATCGTAGTAGGATTTTAGTACCACAGATATAAGAGCGTTTCCTATCTTTTTAACTCTATAATCTTTGATTATCACGATTATACGAAGTTGTATGAAAACTAGAAATTTTCTGACGAAGGAGTCTGATTAAGACTCCGAAACGTTACGCTTCAGAGTTCAAAGTGTATTCTTTTTATTCATTGTTAGGCAACAATTTCTTCTTGTGAAGTTTTGGCCCCTGACAAATTAGTGCTCAAATTCTCACGCAATTCTTCCTTCTATTATTTAAAAAAAATTTCTAATTGTTTCTTGTTTCAGAGACTATGAGAGAAAACCCAAATTAAGTTTTCAGGAATAAGAAAAAACCATTTCATTTAGTTAAGTCAACATTTTTGTTATTCTCGTAAATTAAACTAACTACACTATGTTGATCATTTTTCGTAATTTGAAAACGGAAATAACATTTCAAAAACATCGCTGATTTTGGCCGCTTGTGCTGATAAAAACTTCTAGTGGTTATTTTTTTCGCCCAAAAACGGCTTTAAATATTCTTGATTATGAAAAAAATCAACTGAAAATAGCCATTGACCCCTGCAAATTCGTCAACAAAGAGTTTACACTAAAACCTGCATACCACTAAGTTCAACGCCACTTCGTGGCCATAATTAAAACCAACATACAAGTTTATGGGATAATAAAATATGGACACTTCAACTATATCAAATACGAGGGTTAAATGAGAAAATATAAATTATTTGGTCGATTTTATGACTCCATTTTTGCTGGGATCAATCAAGAAACCTGAAGATTCTGGTGAAAGTTACAAATGTGCCCATTACCCATTATTATTATATGTATTCGTCGACCTTTTTTTCGAAAATCTGTATAAGAAAATTGTGTCAAATGACAACAACCACATTTATATCCTCCCCTGTACAATACAGGTAGTGATATATAGGCAAGTGTGCGTGGGCCCTAAGTTTCTTGAACCTGCTCTTGTTTTGTCCAGAACAGTTCGACATGTGGAACGTATACCAGGTCGTTATTTTATTCGTTTCATTGTATCTTTTTTAAATAACAACTAATAAATCGAATGGGGGAAAGGTAGAAAAGAATATGGTGAATAATCACAAATGGAATGTTGAAACTGAAACAAGGAAACTTCGAAAGTGGCGGATGAAAAATCTACTATTTCAAGTCCAATGCAAATTTATAAGTTTTTCAGTATTGCTTATGTTCCCTTAGGAAACTAGGGTAAATACAGAGCGTTCCTTTATATTCAACAAATAAAGGTACTTCAACCTTCGTATGTGCTTTTCCAACATTCCCTTTCGTCAGGTTTCAATTCATTTGCGAGTACGACGATTGAAGATTATATACAAATTAGAAAAGATTCAATCAATTTTTATACGGCAGATCTTCTGACATGAGAATTTTTAATTGAAATTTTAGCTCCTTTTTTGATATGCAATACAAATAAGGTGAAAAATATTTCAAATAAGAAAATATTTGAGTAGTGAAGTATTTTACAAAAATTGTACTAATTTTTTAATTCTGCTCCATATTCACATTGTGAACCTTTACACTAATGTTTTTATGACATAATACTTATGTACTAGAAGAACTTTCAGAACATTGTAGCTCCAACAATACTCTTGACATACGAGATAAAGATATAGATAGCATAATGAACCTTTGCAAAGCGACTGAAGAACAAAACTTTCTCAAATTTAACAATACATATTCGAAAGAAGATCGTCTTTCAATGCGGTCTCCGACCAGGGGATTATTTGAAGAAATTTATGTAGACCACGTTGAAAAATAGATAATATCTTTACCCAATAATAACAATTTCTATGAGAAACGTAGATGAATTTTTTTTATTTGTTAAAGGATGGACGAAGAATTGACAGATGGAGAGAAACGAATCATTGATAAAGTATAGCCTCACTTCTCTAATATTAAATAAAGTTTCAAAGCTTTTCCATTCAATAATATATTGCATCAAAAACTTTTCTCAGCCCTAGATAAATACCACTTCAGCATAATAAATAGACAACACAAAACTTTGGAAAACTACATAGTCAAAATCAAAAATAATAATCAAAAATTGAAAAAGACAAATATAGCGGTAGGTATATAAAATATAACATCCATGGATTGCCTTAGCTTCTATATTGTCATAACAAGAAGAACGATGAAAAAACGTTTTACTGAATATCAAAGAAACTGCCCAAACTCATCATTAGGAATCCACTTGATAAAATTGGACCACAAGACAACTTTGAACAATTTGGGGATAATGCATAAAGGCAATAACTATAAAAAATCAACCCCACTTAAGCAATATGACACCGATAAAAACTAAAAACAAAGACAACCAATTCCCCTGAGCCCAGAAGTGTGAATATGTATTATATTATTATTATATTATTATATTATTATTATATTATATTATATTATATTATTATATTATTAGATTTGCATCCCAGATTGAAGTTGAATAAGGTGAGTCGGATGTATTAAAAACAGAGAAAGTGTACACGTGTACTGTTTCTTTGGCTAAATCCGTCATTTTGCTAATAGAATTACGAATTTATTAGATTTTTAAATTTTAATAAAGTGAGTGATGGCAAATGTAATGGGGGTAATAATTAATAGCAGCGATTGGCGACTTTTTCATAATGAAACAGTTTTTTACATTTTCATACGACGACAAAAAATTTGAAAAAGTTACCAATTTCTAGACCCTCTTTGTCAAATCTGTCATAATTGGGCCTTTTCAAAAACTATTTATGAAACATCTATTTGGTTAACCAGTAGCGAAATTCGATATATATTTTTTTGGTACTCGTTGCCTTTTTCCCATCACTAGAGCCCTTTCTGTTTGTCTGAATACGATAACATGAAGGAAAGTCATCGCTCTTCGAGGAAACATGATATTTCCAGCATATTCATTCGTCTCTTAAATCAAATTTGTTTGAAAATCAAAACATATTGAATAGTTTGGACAGTGCTCATCACAAATTTATAAAGAGTTTCGCAGATAAGGTTAGGAAAAATCGTGAAAGGATGAAGCATTTGTTGAGCATGATCATTTTCCCATTACTACAATAGCGGGAAACGATGAAAGTGTAGATTACGACAATCAAGGAGGTCACTAAATTCGCCTCGACGTTAGAAGAAAATTTCAAAAAGTTTATTGATCCTTTCCGTGTCCTTCGTATTTTGTGATTTGTCAAAAACAATACAAAACAATTCAATTGATTCGGTGACCAACATTTTGAGACCAAAAATTCATGACGAAATAAACAGTGCAGCTTAGTGCTCATCTTGGGAAATAGACTGGACAACAGATATTTGATGTTTTTCCAAATGTCAGTAATTTTCCGCTCAATTCGAAACGCTAAAATGTCAGAACGATTTTGGGGTTTTTTCGACGTCAGTAGAGGTCGAACTACATTGCGACTGCATTAGTAGGACAAACTGATGACAGGGTGGTTATGTTGGCTGGAGAAATTAACGGTTTACAATAGCAAATAAAAACAATTGCTTCTCAAGCACTATTCACGTACTGTCATGAAAATAAATCAATTATCAAGATACGACTAAGAAAACCAGTGAATGTCGATTTTTTTTATCTTTTTCACTAAGTCTACTAATAGGTATGCATCTAACCTACTCACACCTAAGGGCACGAGCCGGCACTGGTTCCAGTCAAGCAGTTGAGGAGGGTTTTTAGTAGTACTACAACTATACCTCAGGGCAACAAAAAAAAATGGAATAATCATAAAATACTTTTTCTGTACCTGAAATAAGGAATTAAAACAACCAATGTACCGGTCGATTCGGGTGACTTCGGACAGTCCTATAACTTGGGACAATGACCAATATTGCAGTTTCTTCTTCTCTTTCCATGTATGAGTGAAGGGACAAATTTATAAAATGATGTAGCACTTCTGCGGAATGTTCAACAATTAATTCTCATCGACCCCGTCGTGATCAGTGCTTTGGATTTGACGAAAAAAATTGACGAATTCAGGTATGTAAAAGCAAGTTCTGTATGACACTTTAACTTACTACCATACATGCGATTCCCTATTTGGATATCGAATTTTTCTTTGGATACGTGGGATATTAGATAAATCATGAAAAAAAGTTATTTGCGAATCAAATGGCATCAGGAATCTCATTAATTTATTCTACTTTTTTATAGGGAGAGTTGGGACATTGCCGAATGAATATAAGCAGCGCATGTGGCTGAAGGAAATATACCAATTTTTCTCAAGTACGCTTAGCGAAGCGATTAAATATAAGAAAGTTATCAAAACACAAATACGGGCCTAACTCTATTAAAAGATCCTGTTGTAATAACATTTCTTCGCAACTTTATTATGGCATATCTATTTTGACAGTTTTCAGAAGTTGTTCAAACTATAAGATAGAGAGGACTTAAAGAATAAGGTATCTTTTATTTAAATACGGCTGTCCTTTATTTCAGTTACGTACAGGGTGGGCAAAATTGGGGATACTTGAACTACAACTTTTTAACCGTGAGAGATAGAGAAAAATTAATGACAAGTTACGGTGGTCTTTTTTAGAGAAACTGATAATGCCATCAACTGCATTCCTCTATCTTCTTTTGTTTTCGAGTTATAGGCCAAAATTGAAATTATCTTTGGCCATTATCTCCGTTTCTGTTTGTGCTAGGATGTTGAAATGAAAACATTATTGCGGCACTTTTTTCATAGCAACCCAGAAGCGTACTTTGTTTTTTCCCAAAAGGTGTCCTTGCTGAGCTATAACATGAAGTTGTGTTTTTTCTTATGGAAATAATAGTTTGAAATGGCTTAGAAAGAATCGCCATTTTTTCCAGTTTCAGAAATATATCATACATCATACATCGCCCCCAGATGCATTCAGATATCATGAAAAATATAGTTTGTATGTGAAATTTGAATTATTGAGTATTGAGTAGGCTGAATCCCAGAATAATATGTCTCTACGCATGATGTCATTATTATTTTGCGATTGTATACGAGGTATTGAATCAACTATTCAATGGCAAAATTATAATGACACCATAAGGAGAGACATATTATTCTTAATACTCAATAATTCAAATTTCACATACAAATTATATTTTTTCATGATATCTTAATGAATCTGAGGGAGATATATGATGGATGATATATTTCTGAAACGAGAAAAAAATGGCGATTTTTTCTGAGCCATTTCAAACTATTGCTTCCATAAGAAAAAACACACCTTTATGTTATAGCACAGCAAGGAAACCTCTTGGGAAAAAACAAAGTACGCTACTGGATTGCTAAGAAAAAAGTGCCTGTTCTCATTTCAACATGCTAACACGAACAGAAACGGAGATAATGGCCAAAGTTGAATTCGCCAAAATTTCAATTTTGGCTTATAACTCTAAAACAAAAGAAGATAGAGGAATGCAGTTGATGGCATTATCAGTTTCTCTAAAAAAGACCACCGTAACGTGTCATTCATTTTCCTCTATCTCTCACGGTTAAAAAGTTGTAGTTCAGGTATCACCTGCCCACGCTGTACAGGAAGCCCATATTTAATTACATGCCACCATAAAATCTGTCGTAAATGCGCATGAGGAAATGTTAAAATAAAGGAAACTTTAGTGATGCCTCTATTGGTACTTAAATTTCAATCGACTAAAAAAAGTGTTATAAATGCTGAAAAAATCATTTCTGATTCACAGTGCTGGAAATGTATAGTCGATTGAAATTTCGCTCAAAATAAATAATCATCCTGTATATTAGCAATAAAAGATAGAAGACATTTATAAGTAGCCATTTTGTGAAGCTGATGATTGACCGACCCTATATATGGTAGGAGTATGTTGAGTTCTTCGTGGGACATCCTGCATTAGGAAGTCACTGGTGTTCTCAGTGAAAAGAGCAGATATACCAAATTATCACAGTTCCTTTGTTTCGTTTAATTTGTATCATATATGAGTTGCATTCAATTATCCGATCAATTTTAACTTTATAAAATACTAGCTGGATCGCACAACTTCGTCTGCGCAAATGGGCTATTGAAATTATTGTTATTATTAATAATTATTATTCCAATATCATCCTCAAACACGAAAAATCTTGAAGAAGCCTAGATCCTAATTGCAACACCGCCTACCAGTGCCGATTGTTTTCCCTTACTTTTCGTTTATTTACGTCTAACCTATAGCAAAATAACTGAAACTACAACCCTATAATCAAATAATGAGTCAATTCTGTCAATGTATGGGCCCTCCTGTGACGCAAGTTATTATTCGTACTCATCAGTTCTACAACAGCTGATAATAGTATTTCTTGGTTGACGTACTTCGATTTTTCACAGTTTCACCTAGTTGCCTAGAATCGATTGAGGCTAAGGGTCATTTTTGCATATCACCGTAAGAATAACATGGGTGATTCGCGACTACGCGACGTATGTACTTTGACGAATGACCCTTATAGCTCTGAGAAGCAGGCATTTTTTCGATTCGCTTGATATTTTCTCATTGTTTTATGCTCAAATACCACAAAATTTTTATAAAATATGTTATTCGGATAAACTATATTGATGTGAAGCTTCATCTGAATCCGTTCGGTAGTTCTCACGTATAACAAACATCTTCACATCCTCACAAACTTTCGCATTTATAATATTAGTAGGATAGGATAGTTGAGAAGTATAATTTTTCAAACTAAAGGTAGGTACACCATTTCATTCCATGTCACCTCTTTCATTTGAGAATTGAGAAATAAATTGATTTCAACTTTTGTAAAGTATATTTTAATGTATTTTCACTTTATATCACAATTCCGATACTTGATATCCATACTAATCAAAAGTCTGAACCATTCAACATGTTCGAATTTTCTTCAGATTAAAATAGGTCTCTCTTTTCAAAATATGAAGAGTTAAATTACAAAATCGTCCCAAGTGACCCGAATCTACGGTAATTCCGGTACTGCATGAATTCATTCATACATTGCAATGTCATCGAATTCCACTGAAAAACGTTCCCTCTAGAATCTATAATAAGTAAATCTCATCTCAAGTCGAGTGGAAAAACACCTGACCCAAATTCTGCGTTAGCATCCGCCACCAGCGAGCGTCTGTCGGAACCCTGAGCGGAGGAGATCGCCTGATCGAAACCCCAAAGCCATTAAACGGAAATCGGTCTCGGATTCTTGAGAAACCCGTACTATCGGCTTGCACATGCAACCTGGGGAATCCTCGGGTGAAAATTAGTTACTCAACTGGACGCAATATTTACATAACGATTTCAAATTCCTTCCCGAGTTCATACGCGCGCGAGCACTTGGTTTACGCGCGAACCAGCAGGATTTCATCTGGCAGTGCGTCGAAATCGCAGGTAGATGGCTTGTAACATACGATAAAGAAAAAAATCTGAGGACGAAATTTTCAAACATTCCAGCCAAATGGAATATACAAAATTGGGAAATTTTCTCGAGTAATAGACTGTCTATTGGTAGATTCCTATATGTTAGCTTCCTCGTCTTCCAGTTGATTCATCAGACATTGCAACATGTATGATCTCTATTACGAAATATTTCGTAATTGTTCTTCTTAAAAAATAAATTTTCCTTTTTTCTCGAATCCCCTGTGGCTGTGGCTGAATTATCACAAAAAGAAACAGGTAGACGTTCAATATTCAAGAAAAGTAAATCAGACAATTTTCACTGAGACCTCACAAAGATTCATCCTCTTTTTATAATGGTTCAATCTGAATCGAACAGGTATTCTTACTAGGAGACAAATTGCAAACTTTTAAGTTCGGTAGAAGGCAGCTTTGCAATTTAATCGAAATGTCTGAGTTAATCCTGACGTTAAGAAAAAGAAAAATTCTTTGCCTTTACGGAGGCCACACCGGGAACATTTTTGAAACATAGAAGAATTCAAATTGGTACTCATCGAAATGAATGTCAATTTCAATTCCCAGGCTCACAGATCTTTTTATCATGAGATTGGAGGAATTATATAAGATTTTGTCACTGAGATTAAAGATATACCGGTTTCAGCCTTGTTTGGCAAGGAAAGAAGAAGTACAGATTTCTTTTTTAGCATTTGATTGGCGATGTGGAACTTCATTTTGCCATAATTGAATGTCACTGTTTTGTAGTTTTTACTCATTACATCGCATCCAATATCCAATTGCTATAAATATCAAAGTCTTTCATGAAGATTTTGTCTCTGAGGTGTTTAAGAGACTGATGATACCAAATAAAGCTGAAACCGGTATATGTTTCATCTCAGTGACAAAATTTTATGATAAAAAGATCTGTGGGCCTGGGAATTCTAATTGGCATTCATTTCGATGAGTACCAATTTGAATTCTTTTATGTTTCAATAATCCTGAAGTTGGTAGTATATCAAATGAAATTTCTAATCATTCAAGCTGAATACTATTGACATAGACTTCACATTTATTATTAGTTTTATTAATATTATTACCTATAATATGTAACGGTCAGTATACAAGATATATAAAGTAGATAGCTATCCCATTCTATTATCGAAAATTATTTAAATTGAAATACTATTGTGAAAAGATATGACAGAAGGACAGAGAAACAAAGAAATAATTCACCATCGCCAAAACGTATCTGCCTCTGCAACCTCGCGAAGCTCAAGGCTCTACGTTGGGTGGCAATAGTGTCATGATAACCTGTGCAGTTGGAATTTATTCTTCTCTAGTAACAAAACTTTTTATAAGATTTGATATTTAAAAAAGTTGGGATGTTGAATGCGAAGTAAATTTGAACAGTTGAGTATACAGGGTGTCACATAACTTGTGAATCAAACGACACACTAGACCGTCTAGTGCTCTCATCTGCGAACCTCCCTAGTGATGTAATGGTCAAGAAAGTAAGTACTGAGAAAAACTTCAGTACGATGCTATTCAAAAAAGAGGAATGGGAGCGGGAATACACCGACCAAAATTTCAAGAAAATACTGTTAAATGGTATACAGATGGTTCTTAAACCAACACAGGAGCTGGCGCTGGAGTTCACGGGACCAAAGCACTATCGTTAGGCTCCTGTGTGAGTGTTCTTCAAGCAGAAATATTAGCAATCGAAATATGTCTAGATATTAATCTAGAGAGAAACTATCAGAATTGCGACATAGCTCAGATAATCAAGCTGCTATTAAAGCACTGAACTCCTATGCCATCGACTCAAAGTCGACATGGGAATGCCGGAGCAAACTCAATGAGGTAGGCAAGAAAAATAAGGTCTCTTCAATCTGGGTTCCTGGTCATTCGGGAATCACAGGTAACGAAGAGGCCAATAATCTTGCTAGAGAGGGTGCTCGGAAACCACTCACTGGCCCAGAACCTTTCTGTGGTATAGGAAAATGTACCTCTAAGAAAGAGTTTCTGGAGAAGGAGAAACACTCTGGCAGAATCTCCCAGGGTTGGATCACTCCAAAAAGTTCCTTCGGAATTTTGAAACTGTAAGATCCAAAAGATATTTGGATCTCAGTAAGAACCAACTGCACCTCCTCACTGGCTATCTTAAAAGGCATTATCGCCTCAGAAAGCAATTGCTGACGGACATTGACGATTGTAGATTCTGTGGGGAGGAGGAAGAAACTCCTATTCACCTAGCCACAGAATGCTTTGGCATTGTAAGCCAAAGGAAACAATGGTTTGGTTAAGAGACCTGTAAGAGTGAGGAATTATCCTCACTGAAGCCTTCCAAGATATTGGATTTCATAAGATCTCTGGGACTGGAAGGCGAGCTGTAAAGCTTTGTGAGGGGGCACAATAGACCATAAGGTCGCAGTAGATTTTAACCCCTTTTCAACTATCAACTACACAGGGTGTACTAGTGAATCAAACGACACACTACAGAAGGGTAGATCAAATACTATCGAATAACAACAACATTCAGCGAAAATGTACCGTTTCCAAAATCTTTAGAATTTCATGAATATAGAAGTTCATAATATTGCTGATTCTCGAACAATTTCTTCAATTCCAGGGTGAGTATGTGATCAAGAGTAGCAATTTTATTTTGTATCGCACATAATTAAAATTATTCTGAATAGTTTATCGAAAACCACAATGAATATGAATTAAATGAATTCTTTTATCTATACATAATTTCAATTACTCTCAACCCCTCTCTAGTTTAATAAAATCATACCAATTTTTTTTTGCAACGAGTTCTTAAACTTCCCCCATTTTATGGAGATTCAAAATTAACAATATTTCCTCAACTTATTACATCTTTGGGATACAAGAGAGAAATGTAGCCATCTTTTCAGCACGACGATTCATTACTCCATAATACGATGTCAGAAAAATTGTTATTTTCGATCATTTTCGCTATCATGCGTCAGAATTGCACACGTGTTGAGTAATCCAGACTCAAAGAATATTGTTAGCACTACATGCAAGCTAGCACCGCTAGAACGAACAGGGGTGAATATTGCTGTCTTTTTCGTCCCCCTGAGACTGGAACAGTCCAAAGCCAGACTGCAAGTTAGGATTTATCCAGAGTACTAGGACTTTATTGGAAACCTTGAATCTTCGGATGAATAATATTAGTGCTCTGGCGATACCGTACTCTCATAGTTCTATTCTCGAAGAATCTGTTACTGGTATAAGGGAGGGTAGACCTCCCTGAGGATGGACCTACGACCCTGGTTCCGTAACCAAGAAGTGAGGACATACGTAACAGGGAGTTAAATAGTGAGCAGACCTTCCTTACAACGAAAACTATAAACTGGATGACTTCGAAACTGGTTATCAAGCTCCGAACCCATAGCCCCATTAAACCGAGTAAGGAGTGAGAGAGCGATGAGGACCGATATGCCGAAGAATATCATAGTAATTGTTGTACTAGCAGGCGAATCAAGTTTCCTGGGTTTTCTTGGAGTTCCAGTCAAGTTTTTTAGTTGGTTTAAACCAACTAAAAAACTTGACTTAAGTCTAACACTACGAACGAAGAGGCCAATAAACTTGCCAGAGAGGTTGCTCGGAAACCACTCGCTGGCCCAGAACCTTTCGGTGGTATAGGAAAATGTAAGAAGGAGTTTCTGGAAAAGGAGAAAACTGGAAGAGAAACACTCTGGCACAATCTCCCAGGGTTGGATCATTCCAAAAAGTTCCTTCGGAATTTTGAAACTGCAAGATCCAGAAAATATTTGGATATCAGTAAGAACCAATTACACCTCCTCACTAGCTTTCTTACAGGGGATTGTCGCCTCAGTAGGCACTTGCTGAGAATGGGCGTATCGGACACTGACGAGTTTAGATTCTGTGGGGAGGAGGAAGAAACTCCTCTTCACCTAGCCACGGAATGCTTTGGCATTTTAAGCCAAAGGAAACAATGCTTTGGTCAAGAGACCTGTAGGAGTGAGGAATCCTTCCGAGATATTGGATTTCATAAGATCTCTGGGACTGGAAGGCGAGCTGTAAAGCTTTGTCAGGGGGTACAATAGACCATAAGGTCGAAGTGGACTGTAACCCCTTTTAAACTATCAACTATACAGGGTGTCCCATAACTAGTTAATCAAACGACACACAACGCAAGAGAAGACCAAATTCTATCGAATGACACCAACATTCAGCGAAAATGAACCGTTTCCAGAATAATTAGAATTTCATGAATATAGAGGTTCATAATATTGCCGATTCTCGAACAATTTGATGAATGCCAGGGTGATTATGTGGTTAAGAGTAGCAATTTTGTTGTATATCACACATGATTAAAATTATTCTGAAGAGTTTATCGAAAACCACAATCAGGCCCGGATCTACGATTTTTTCTTACCGGGGCAAAAATTTATGATGACGCCCCCCTCTAAGTTTGGTATGATAATAGAAATTTGAAAATGTATATCTGCACTACTGGAATGAATTAAAAGGTTAAAATGAAATAGAAAAATTTTGATGAATTTTCAACAGGCCATAACTTCGAGAGGAATGGTCGTACAAAAAAAAAAAAAAAGAAATTGTAGCCCCGGCCATCTTGTTTTTGGATTGTTACTTTTTTTTGTTAACCGCTATAATGTTCGGATGCTTCGTTAATTAAGCTTCAATTCTTTTTTTTTCTCAATACGTCTACTTATCATGGATATATCGTCCCTCAAATAGAAAGGGATCCTTTTGTCTTTGACTATACATATCTCAGCAATCTATAATCACAAAAAAGTTAATGGTGGGTTTCGATAACCTGAATGAATTCCCTTCAAAGGCTGTTTGCAACGAAGAGGGGGCCTCTGGTTTTGGAAAATCAAGCGCTGGATCAAACAAAAACTCAAAAACTGACATAAACCCTATCAAAAGACAATTCAATCCAGCCAGCCGTTTTTTTGTTTCACTCGATCCAGTTTTTGAAATGATTGGAGGATCACGTTTGTTGCTCTGAAAAGCTCATTATCTTTCAAACATTTGAAAGAAAGTTTTTTCGAGCTCTTCCACAATTTGATTGCACATGTTCCTCGAATATTCGAAAAAGAAATATTTAAAAAAAATTCAAACAGTTTTTTTCATGATATTGAAAGAGTCTTACGGGCTTATTGGTCGTGGTTCATTAGGAATAATTTCACTTAACGTTTCGTCTACAACTTCGGTAGGCATCTTCAGAGGATTCTTGGTCCATAGTAAATCATCATCATCATTATCATGCAGCACTCAAAGTCCACTGCTGGACATACGCCTCACTCGAGTTTTTCCACAGGGCTCTATTCTGTGCGGCTTGCATCCATAGTAAATAGTTCAAAGTAATTGATGTACCTACTAGCGACCGAAACAAAGTGCCTGGATTGAACCGGTGTCCTTGGGATTCCAACCAAGTTTTTTAGTTGGTTTAAGTCCAACACTAGCTGGCACCATCAAGAACTGGCTGGCGCCAGTTGCTAGGCTATTTAGCTTCTTCCCTACCTCAAGCTCATAGAAAAAAAAGGGAGAAGGGTATCTAGAGCTTTTTCAACCTCAGCATGTCGAAAATATGTTTTCGGGATCTCACAGTGGGTTGAAATACAAAAATGCAGATATTTTTCCGTCTATCTTTCATCAAAGTTATCCGAGTTAAAATAATGAGCAAGCCACTAAAAACTGAGGTACCCCGAGTAGCTTTCAATACCAAAGACCTGCGCATAAACAGTGTCGACCGCGAAAGCATTATTGCCCCGAGGAATGAACCATGAATCAGCGCCAAGTAATGTATTCATACCGCTGCGATGTTTGGTGCCAGATACTACACATACACGTGTACGTCATACACATTGACGTCACCAAGCGTGCTCATTCAGTCACGTGGGATACGTACGATTCATGAATTTCGATCTAGATATCGTGGAGATCATGGTACAATTACCCAAAAGGAGAAAGTGATCGGACGGAATGACCAGAAGCACGTCTGCACGTAGTTCCTAATATGACCACTCAAATTGGAGGAAGGAAGTTGGCAACTTTACTGTTTGTGGGTTGGTGAAATGCAGGTTAGAATGAGGAAAGTGAGACTGTGAGTGGCGACCTTCAAGTTATCTAATTTCTTGGTTTGGTGATGTTTTCGTTTCTTTGCGGATTTCTAAGCGATCTTGACCATGAACCACTTAAGAACTAGACTTTGACGTAAAAGAATTGGATGAGAGGAATTTGTTAAATCATTTAGATTATTAGATCTTTTCAGACGAATACAAATCTGACAGTTTTATATGATGATACCAAGCTATTTGCCTCTGCCTCAGACCATATGATATTACAGGGCCATTTGAATACTTTGCAAGAATGGTGTAACGATCAGTTGCTATCTTTGAGTCTTGACAAATGTGTTGTTCTTACTTTCAGGGTATGGTAGGGTCAATTTTGACTCCATGTATTTTTTCTATCAAATTCAGAAAAACTACCCAGTGAAAATGAATGTATGGTATTCCAAACATGAAGAATGAATAAATAATAAATTTTGCAAAAACTTTGAGAAAATACTATAATATATCTTTTAGAAAAAACAACTGCGAGAATAATAAATTTTTAGTCGAATCGCGCTTTGGGATGAGTGTCTCCGAAAGTATATGGCAGTAAAATGTGAAAAAACGAAACCAGGAAAATTCTAACAAACATGTTTTATATACTACTATTTCCTCATATGTTCACAGTATTCTGATCGAATTTGATTGTTGCAAACAATTTTTTTCAAGTTCACCTAATGAATTAACGTTTTATTGACATAAAAACACCTAGCTTCGTTTTGGAGTCTAACAGAATCCTCGGTTGGTTCCATTGACTTTATGACGTTAATTGTATGGCAGGGTCAAATTTGACCCCAAGCCCGCTGTCACGGATTTATTCTAGACGCTGATGAAAAAATTACTAGCGTATATTCATCCTATCAATACAATAGGAGAATAAGGAGTAATAAGGATCACTTTGATTTGCGTAGGGCTAATTTTGACCCTGTCATACCGGTTAAGGGTTAAGAGTGATATCGAAGAATTGGAGTCAGTTCAGCGTTGGGCAACCGGAATACCATATGGACATATGAAACTTGAGTATGAAACCACTTGAAAATAACGAATCTACCTAGATTTTCAGACCACAGGAAAAGAGATCTTGGTCTCGACCTGTCTCAGCTATACTAACTCAATTGCAATAACCTGAGAGGACAAAATTTGAAGCTCCGTAAGAAAAATTTCAGGTCAGCATCCAGGCAGCAACTAACCGAATTTTTCATGTAAGTTAAGTGGTGTACTCTCCAAGTATCAATGTGTTTAGAATAGGATGGATCTTTTGGGACAACTTAATGGTTAATTCACAATAATAGTTTATATTATTTACAGTTTTTAATCATGTACCTAATATAAATAAATAAATAAATAAATAAATAAATGACGTCTTTATTAGGAGAAAAAAAGAAAACAAAATGGTGAAATACATCAACCCACAACCTAGCAGCGAAAGGCGAAGTCTAGCACAATGCTATTCAAACTCAACCTCACACATACCAGCAATGAGCTATTATTCAACAATACTCTCAATAACAATATGTCAGTACTGAAATATATCTAAGAAACAATAATATATACCCAATGAGCACTCGAATCACACAGCATGAAATGAAACAAGCATGTATACATTAATTTGGAACAACCAACATAATTATTGCTCACACAGCAAATACTCTCTAAGTTTATACTTGAACCTATTTATATTTAATAATTTGAATTCATTTGGGATGGAATTATAAAACTTTATTGATTTAAAAATGAAACTTCTCTGAAATAAAGCTGTTCTATGTCTGGGGACCACAAACTTATCTTGAAATCTCGTAACCCTCGAGTGAACGGAGCCGCGACGAATGAATCTCCCTCTGAGGAAAGACGGAGCATCAACATTTAAAATCTGATCTTCTTTCATAGCATATTCAGATGAGTGCCTTATTTGTATATTTGTAAAAAATTGTGGAAACAAAAACTGTTGATATTTTCTACAACTTTCTCGTTGAGTGGACTTCGGTAATGAAAATAGATCAAAAAAGGTTTTGGGTTAGAATTCTCTTTTATCGTGACAAAGTCAATGAGAAGGTTATTCGTCTCAGATAACCTACAAAATTTATCTGAAAACTTATCTTGTCCGAGAAACCTGTGTTCAAACACAGAGTCTCAAATCTGAATTCTGTTCTTTTTGAGACGAACAAACTTCTCATTGACATTTTCACGATAAAAAAGTATTTTCTAACCCCAAAAGCGAGAAGGAACAATGATTGAGTACTTTGGTAGTTTCTTCTGTTTGTGAGTTTTATTGCAGCGAGTCACCTCAATGAGAATAATTATAGAAATTGACCTCCTCAACAATTTTTTGACCCTTTAGATTTTTCTAAAAACCTACCGTTCTCGATACAAATGAAATACAAAAAACCTTTGAGTTTTTTCGAAAACTCTGTATGTTTCTATCCCACATTTTTCGAATAAAGCTTTCTGAAATTTATAACGATATCCGCAAGAACATTCTTAGAGCAAATTTTTTCATAGAAATCATGCAGATATTATAACATACAGGGTATCCCAAATTGCTTGATTTTGACTGTTTCTGATACTTCTGCATTAGAAAAGTAAAAACGTTGTGAGGAGTGCTGGGCTCGATTTTCGTGAAAACACCATTAGGGGAAACCATTACACCAGGTCTTTATTTTTTTTTTTTTTATATTTTATCGATTTCCAAAATGTATATATATATATATATATTATATATATATATATATATATATATATATATATAATATATCGGTTTAAAACGTGCCATATTTTTTTATTTACGAAAATATCTTAAAACGATTGAAACTTTCTAGAGGCATTTTTTCACTGGAAATAAGATACTTTATTCATTTTTTTTATCTCGTGTACAAAGGGTAGAAAAAAATATTTTTTTTTATTTTAAATACGTATTCTTTTTCAACTCATATCATACAAAAAAAATTATATAATTGAAAACTGTTTTCAGACATTTTGGAAAATGAAGTAATGACACATCTTCGAAATCGAAAAAAAAATGAAGATATCGTGAAACGATTTTTACGTTTTCACGTATCTAGTCTAGAAGTACCAGAAACAGCCAAAATCAAGCAATTTGGGATACCTGTACATACTCTGTGATTCGAGGAACACCGATATATTATATATATATATATATATATATATATAATATATATATATATATATATATTATTATATTATATATATATATATAAACATAGATCGAATCCAAAAGTAATTCATTGAAATTCTACTCCAATTAAAAAGAGATTTGATTCATTATGGAAAACTCCTGTATCGACAGGTAAATTCAACCTCCTCCATAATCGTTCAATCATAACAGGTGGCGACACCTGTTGGTGAAATAGTGAATGACTGCTCATAGTGTAAGGGAGCTACTTTGAAATTAGAAATACTTTCCGATTGTGAGTCTTACCTTGTCATACTTCAAGAAAACCTATTTCACTTCAAATTCAGATCAATTTTCAGGCAACCCAGCAGACCATGAGCGTATTTCAAAATGAATTGATCATACCGTTCGCAAAAAAATTACGAGAAAAGTTTCTTTTGACGTCAAAAAAAAAAGTGTTGATCTAATGAATGAAAGATCTGTGAGGAAACTGATATTTTCATGCGTGTGTAAAAAAATAATTTTTGGGAATATTATATTTATTCTTTCACGTCACAATTTATAAAATTCAATTTTCAAACGATTCATTTTTCCTGCATATTGAGCTACAGACACTCAGCTGAAAGCTGAGGAGGGGTTGAAATAGTCAACTCCTGAGATATTTTTTGCTCACAGCTTTTTCTGGATGAAAATTCTCCTAAAAAAAATAGTTGAAGAGTGATTCACCAATATTTTCATCTCTACAAGTATGTTCGGAAACTTGGGAATTTCAAATAAATAAATTGTGGTGTTGAGAATTGACTATTTCTACCTGTACTGCATGCATCAATTCCAAAATGTGAAGTGTACTGACAAAAAATAATAATCACCAAGATTTGTGCCTTCAGCTTGATATACAGGGAAAATAAAAAAGAGAAAATGTTTATCTTCGGAGGGGTGGTACTTTTCCAGGGGTTTTACAAAGAATTTTATACCAAATAGCCACCTAAATTTCGATCATATTGTCCCCCCTTTACATTTTTTCGGATTTAATCAGATTAATATTAAACACTTACATGACAGATTTCATATTTATGTATGCTGATGAAAAAACCCCTTAAAATCATCCCAGATAGAGGTCGCAGTGCAATGCAACTCAAAATGATGATGATCATTTTGCATTATATGAAAATTATCGAGATGCAAAAAATTTAAAGAACGTATTTCGGAATTCTTCCATAGTTCAATGTTTCCTTTAACAACTCATACAAAAAGTTTTCTCATAATCCGCCATAAATAAATTATCCAGTGATTTCCGCAACCAGCTGAAAGTCTAAGACCACTGAATCAATAGAGCTCCACGTTGCAACATGCAAATCATTATTTTTCCCAGAAGCATTTGAAATAATGATTCATACAGAAATAAGAGAAACCAATTAGGAAAACTTAAAAATAATCCTCATGTTAATTTCCCTAAACGAATGGTCCTAGATTAAAAACGCACGCCAAATGACTCAAAACGTTAGTAAAGCAATTTTCCAAGGAATGACATAATTTCGAATTTGTTTTCGTAATTGAAGTAGCGTACAATGATCGTCACCGCGGCTTTTAGTCTAGACGGCGCCCAACTTCTCCAGAAATTTAAGACCAGGTTTGGCCATCAATCAAGCTGACCGATACAGGGATGGCTCAGGAACTTCTCAGAGACGAGGTCCTTGGAAATGAAAGTGCGAGTATTTTGAACTCCGACATAGGATTTAAGGAGAAATGACGGTATCCTGCTACAAATCTGTAGCGTGCAATTGATCTGTATGTGGCAGACTTACAGATTCGTAAATATTGAAAGTTTTTCTGTAGCTGTCATATTTGAACTATCTTCGTATCTGAACTACTCCGTAATAAGATCATAGAATATAATTTATTTCTCTATAATATTGGATCATAAGTATTGATTATTGGATATATTTATATTCAATTGGAGTTCGTTTTAACGAGAAGAGAAATTTACAACCGATGTGCGAAAATGAAAATAATTGAGTATACAAAAGTATTTTATGTTCTGTGGCGAAAATAAACCATTCGATCACCTGTAAGCTACAGATTTATAGAAAGCGTCCAGAATCGGAATTTTACTGTTAGCTTATGAAAAGCTACAGATTTGCTTACGAGCAATCTAGACTGAACCCTCCAGAAGTAGTAAGAAATGTTCATTTACAATGAAAAAAAGCATCAGCCATGGGAGTACCGAGGTAGGGGCAGGGGGGGGGCAGCTGCCCCCCCCCCCCTAGAAGATAAAATTAACGTAAATTTTTCTGCCATAGATTGCTCTGATTATATTAGGTCCTAGAAGATTAGAGCTGAATATGTAAACAACATCTAGCGCTATCAAGATACGGACGACAGTACTTTTTGCATGTTTAAATTCTTAGGGTAAGAGAAAAGTTAAAGTTACCGGCCAGCATGAATTCGGCCTCTCATAGTTTAGTATCGGCGATAAGAAATTCTCGAAAAACCAGGTGACATACAAGACGTGATTTTGTTGTAATTGTAGCTATGTTCTATGCTGTTTCATTTATCAAACATGAAAGAATATAGATGTGTCATTTCAATTATTGTAGGTATACGTATATTTTTTTGCTGGAAAGAAAACATTTAAAATTATCCTACGTTCTAGGATATCATTTATCCAGATTGTAAATTTAATCAAATCGCGTCCAACCGATACAGCGTTTTAGAGAAATGAACGTCCAAACACACAAAAATCTTTTTATATTTTACAGTCTACAAATGTGACGTTATTCGGGAAAAGGGGCCTAATGGTCGGTTTTAGTTTCCGAAATGTTCAAAGACAGTTTTATGAGATGAAAATAAAAGTAAAATTTTGTTGTTATAACTTTGTAGTAACCAGCAAACACCTAAAAATTTTTTAATCGAATCACCTCTCTGAATAACTTGGAATTACTAAATCAAATCAAATTTATTATGCAAATTATTACAAACAAATAACTCATCCATACCGAGAACAAGTCCCTTTTCTCTGGTACCAACAAATGTATTATCTCAAATTATCTAGTTTTACTTAATTGGCGTTCAAACTACAAAATAACGAATTTTGAATATCGCAATTTTACTTTTACTGATAGGAAGTAGATGATATTTGAATGTGATTTTTTTATAGGTATCTTGATCTTTCTTTTCTTCCTATGGTCCTATGCCTAAACATCGTAAAAGTAATTTTGTGTATCTATTTTTTACCGACAACACGCGAAAAAAGAAAAAAAGGTCGGGAAAGTAGTAGTGGAAACGAAAATGACAACCATGATAAAACTACTCATTGCATGCTAACATTGGACAAGTGTCACATTCTGCAGCTGAATCTGTAAATATCTGTTGCTGACTTTTCTTCACCATCGACATCCCAACAAACTTATGACGTCAACGTAGATCCTAAAATTATAGTGGACAATGACTATCATGAAAATTATCTGGGATGTTATGGTGGGTTGGCTACCCAGCTATCGACGGGGTGAAGAAAGGCTTACAGGTTTATGTCCGATGAGCGTACATCGAAATTATTTAAAAGAAAACATTGAGTTTATTGAAAAGACTGTCATGGACAAATTTTCGACAAATCCGAGAAAATTACTGTTAAATCAATATATTTAAGTATTATGACTATTTTATATTTGATATTTTGTTTTGTATCATAATCAAACTAATTGAAAACAGTGAATTTTCATGATTTTTTGTTTCAATATACCCGACCGACCATCTTCTCGAAACAGGTATGAGCTGCCCCCCCCCTAGCTTAAATCCTGGGTACGCCCTTGGCATCAGCCCAAAATATATTTCCTATAGCGTTGATAGTCAAATGTTCGAGTGAAAAACATTTTAATTGTTAGTTCAGTAAACAAGAAACCTGAAAGATGAAAATAAATCGAATATCATATTTGGTTGCTCTATTTGTTAATTTGAAAACCGAACATCCCTTACATCTTCAAGACTACTCATCCGAGGACCCATGTTTATATGAAATTTTTTACCTGTTTCGAGGTCGATATTAGCTCCGAAAATATGGAAATTTTTTTTAATACCCTGCATGTTGCTCTTTCCCCATTCTAGATTTGAAAATCAAAATGTTTTGTTTGTACTGTCAAATACCATCACTGCCAACATAGTGAACAGAGTATGCCAAATTGCTTGATTTTGGCTGTTTCTGGTACATCTAGACTAGATAGGTAAAAACATTGAAAGGAGTGCTGGGCTCGATTTCTGTGAAAACACCAGTGGTGAAAACCGTTTCACAATATCTTCATTTGTTTTTAAGATAAAACAAAATTTTGATATATTTTCAATTTCGCAGATGTGCCTAAACTTTTTCATTTTCGAAAATATCTGAAAAGATGAAAACTTTCTACAAGCTGTTTTTCACTGGAAATAAAATTTTTTTTATTTTTTTTCATCTTTAATTTTCTTGAATGATAGAAGATGAAAAAAATTCGTTCGTATTTAGAATAAAAAAGTGTTTTTTTTTTCCACGAGAAGAACAAATTTAATATATTTTCTTATTTCAAGTGAAGAAGCGCTTAAAAAAAGTTCTATTGATTTTCAGATATTTCCGGAAATGAAAAAGTTATGGCATATTTTCGAAATCGATAATATATCAAAGATAACAAAAAATGAAGATATCGTGAAACGGTTTTCACTAGTGGTGTTTTCTTGAAAATCGAACCAATAATCGCAAAATGTGTCTGAAAAAACAAAGAAACTTTCAAATACATCACATTTTTCATAATTTTCATATATGTATTTCCATGATGTTTCCAAAAATAACATTGGAATAATCATGTCGACTCATGCATCACTTCAAATATTCATCGCAAAATAATAAATACACCATTCGTAGAAATATTGTTCTATGATTCAGCATACCTAATACCCCATAATTAATATTTCACATGGAATCTACAGGGTTTACCAAGTTCGACGGCCTATTAGGCGTTTCTGGAAAACTAGACTTATTTGAAATCTGAAAATTAGGATTATGATATTGTTTGACATTATCTACCGAGCTAAAATATTCTTGGAGCCTAACCACTTTCAGTTATACAGGAAGCGAAAAAATTTTTCAAAAATTTTTTTTCTGTTTTTTTGTTTTCGAATTTGACAGAGTATGCAATTCTGAATACATTCGTACTCAAATCGTTGCATTCGTCGCAATACTTTTCAAAATATCGAGAAAAACCTGAAGAAAAAGAGAGAAAAGAGTATTCGGTATTATGTTTGTTATTCCTAATTTAGTTACCTTAAGCACAAACCGTTTTCACAATTTTGTAGTCGAAGACTGTGAAAATATTGTACATTTTTAGAATTTTGAAAAACTCATCACAGGGTGTTCCAAATGTTGGGTCAAAAATTTGGATCAAGATTCGCCCATAACTTTCGTTTTTCAAATTAGAACCCTATTTTTGAAATTTTTTTTTTCGCTCCCTGTATAACTGAAAGTGGTCAGGCTCTAATAATATTTTAGCTCGATAGATGATGTCAAACAATATCATAATCCCAATTTTCATATGTCAAATATGTCTAGTTCTCCAGAAAACGCCTAATAGGCCGTCGAACTTGGTACACCCTGTATATAATTTCAAATCAAATCAATTCAAAGTCCGTGATTTGTAAAATTTCGTAAGTCACACCAACTCCCAAGATACCATACAAAAGTCATTAGGATGTAGAATCTGAATTTTTATTTGAATGTCGCGAGTAGTTCACAAAACTTGACTGAAATAGAGAAAAAAATATCAACGATTCATTTGAATTTCCGTTCCAGAAATTATTCAATATATTGCTGGTTTTTTGGGTTAGGGAACATAAGAGAATTAAGAAACCATTTTATGTGAAGGCCAACGTTTCGCAAATTTATTTTTGCATCACCAGGGCTCTAGAAAAAACATACTATGTCAGAAGATGGAAAAAGTACAGATTCACACTTAAATGTAAAATTTATTTAAATAAATATAAAGTTTTCATGATTAAAAACTGTAAATACAAACACATAAATATGTATATAAAGAAATGATCTTATTATATCGGATACTCACATTCACAGTTGTGCTTTCTTTGGTCTAGGACATAAACAATTCGAATAGCAGGAAAACATATATAATAATTCAGAAAACAACAAACATTCAACGGAGAGAAAGCATTCAGGAGGATTAAATTAGATAACCAAGCTGACATGTGCATCATCAAAATAAAAACACAGAAAACGATGACATAGGTTGAAACATTTCATGTATTCATTCTTCTCAGTAAATTAAAAACATGAAGAACTCAGTCCATCTATGTCAGATCGTTTGTTCACAGAATTTGGATTATTTTTTATGCAAATCATCTCCTGTAGTAATCTTTTTTTATAATAAGATTGTGATGCTAACATTTTTGTTTCATCAAAGCTGAACTCATGTCCACTCTCTTTTTTATGTTCGACTAAAGCAGTTGGATTTTTTTTAATTAAAAAGTTTTTGCTATCGTTACGATGTTCATAAATTCTCTCTGTTTCAAATATCTACCTGTCTGACCTATACAGGGTGTACCAAGTTCGACGGCCTATTAGGCGTTTCTGGAGAACTGGACCAATTTGAAATCTAAAAATTTGGATTATATTATTGTTTGACATTATCTACCGATCTAAAATATTCTTGGAGCCTAACCGCTTTCAGTTATACAGGGAGTGAAAAAAAAAATTTTCAAAAATTTTCTCTTCTTTTTTTTTGTTTTTGAATTTGATAGAGTATGCTATTCTGAATACATTCGTACTCAAATAGTTGCATTCTTCGAAATACCTTCCAAAATATCAAGAAAAAACTAATGAAAAAAGGGAGTTAAGTGTATTCGGTATTATGTTTGTTATTCCCAACCTAGATATCGTAAGCACGAGCTGTTTTCACATTTCAGAAGGCGAAGAATGTGGAAATATTGTACAATTTTCAGAATTTTGAAAAACCCGTCACAGGGTGTTCCAAATGTTGGTTCAAAAATTGGGATCAAGATTGACCCATAACTTTCGTTTTTTAAATTAGAACCCTATTTTTTATGATTGCGTGGTTTGTGCGAAGAAAAATGATGATAATGTTTCAACATGTTAATGCTCCTAAAATTAATAATTCTTGAGTTATTCAGGATTTCCTGATTTCATGTCGTACGTACCGTCAAATTCATAGTATCTGTTTCATATCAACAATGACCTTGGTCATAGAAGATAAATTACTCGAATAACTCACGAGTGACTTCCTCTTTTCTGAATTCATTCATCATTGTTGATGTGAAACAGATTTCATGAATAGAAACAGAAAATCCCAAATAACTCAAGAATTAGTAATTTTAGGAGCATCAACATGTTAGAACATTATCATCATTTTTCTTTGTAGAATCCAACGCAATCATAAAAAATTGGGTTCTAATTTGAAAAACTACACTTATCTCCCTTTTTTCTTCAGTTTTTCTCGATATTTGGGAAAGTATTTCGACGAATTCAACGATTCTAGTACGAATGTATTCAGAATTGCATACTCTATCAAATTCGAAATCAAAAAAACAGAAAAAAAATTTTTGTAATTTTTTTTTTTCACTCCCCAATTTTCAGATTTCAAATATGTCCAGTTCTCCAGAAACGCCTAATAGGCCGTCGAACTTGGTACACCCTGTATAACATCCCGAGCATCCTCCACATAGTATCTCATACACAATGTTAGAGAGGAAGTATTTTTCCGTTTTTGATTTCAAACGAGAAAAAAAGAGAGTCTGAAGGGTATTTTCACTTTTCTGAGCGATTCTCACATCTTCTAATCTGCTTTCAACTACATATTTGATCCTTTGAGACAGGGCATTTACGAAGGGGATTTTGAAATATTTTTTTGGATGACTTTGTTCATCAGTCACAGATACATTTCTTCTCAACACCTTTTTAATCAGAGACAAGGGGAAGTTATTTCTGAGAAATAATTCACGGATATATTTTTCTGGTGGAATTCAGGATCTGATATTTTTCGAAACGTTGGCCTTCACATAAAGTGGTTTCTTAATTCTCCTACGTTCCCTTACCAAAAAAACCAGCAATATATTGAAAAAATATCCTCTAAAACTCGTAGCAGAAGGCAAATCCAATCCTCATCCTTGTTCAAATAGGTGCCCATTCTGTGACTTAGTGACTTGTATTATTGGAATACACTATTCTAATATACAAATGAGTCAAATAATAATAATGTATAATTTGTCCATTTTCACAGCAGAAAAAAAAATATTTCTGGATTATATTCAACAATAAGTAAACCCCTTGGAAAAATAAGAGTACGCCACTGGATTGCTATGAAAAATGTTTCCTTCTCTATAATGTTTTTTTTAGTTCAACGTCGAAGCATAAAAACAAAGGGAAATAACGACCAAAGTTGAATTGCGAGATTTCAGTTTTCCACCTAAAACTTTAAGAAGATGGTGGAATGCAGTTGGTGGTTTTCTCAAAAAAAGACAACCGCAAAGTATCATTCCTTTTCCTATTTCTTAGAGTTTTTGTTCAGGTATGGAAAAATTTGGAAGCCATATAAAATAGTTATCCTTATTTTCTCTTCCGCTACTCTTTCTCGAAATTAAAGCCCGATGTCGAGAAATGTTGACGGAAAAACTAAACCGATCCTGTATTTTCCGATCTTGACGATTCCCGGAACCCGAAAGCGGCGTGAATCATCCGAAAACCGTTCTGTTATCCGATCGCGACAATAATTACGTCAAACTCGCCGATCCGTGAAAAGGCACACTTCCTGTGTCGGAACAAATGGCGGGGTGTAGTAGTTGGCGTTGATTAATGCGACGAAGTCATGGTGGGCGCCGGTGCCTGGAGTCAGGCAACCATAAATACAAGGCCGCGTTCTGTTGGTCATCACTTTTAGTTGCGAGGTGCCTTGATGAAACAGTTTATACTGCTGAAGGGTAAGTAGAACTTTTTTTAAATACGATTTCAAACGGATTGAATCTTTATATGATGTATCCGATAATAATTCGAATTAGGACTAGAATTTTTCGTTCGCTAACCTTGAGTTAGAATTACATAGTACCTTATCAGTTTTTCAGAATATTGTAAATGAAATTTCGAAAAATTTTCATTGATTTAAAGCAGTGTTTTTCAACCTGTGGGTCGCGACCCCCCAGGGGGTCGCGAAGTCTTTGTTGGGGGGTCGCGAGTGGTCGAGAGAACTAGGTAGGTACCTACTTCATTAAAAAACATTAATACATTCTGAAAGGATGGATATATCAAGAAATGGTTATTAAAGAAACACTGGTGTATTTACCAGTTATACAAATAAATTAACAAAAAAAAATCAACTACTAGTTTATTTTAATGTACATTAATGCTGGTTTTTCTTCACTGTGAAATAATGAGACAATTTATTCTTTCTTCACATTATATGATAACATTTTCATTCCAAATATACCTGGTGGTTCAAAAGTCTGGAAACGGTGATTTTATTCCCAACAGGTGGAAAATCGGAATTCTGATACTGGGGTCTCCGGTACCTAATTTCACCCGAAAAGGTCTTATACGAGATATGAGGCGCAACCTTGAAATTTCAAATGCAAACCCGTCTTTTTTATTGTAGATTCGGGTAAAGCGTGAAATTTTTCATCCGAATTGTTGTTGAAACGAAAAATTTTTGTGTCCATATTTGGACCATGCAGAACTTTTCATACAAAAATCAAAGTAGGACCTCATATTTCACATAAGGCCCTATCGATCTCGAAATCTGAAGGGCCCATCGATTTTTCGCGTAGAAATACTCAGTATTTGAATATGAATATTCGGATCCTGGTCCGAATAAACGCAGATTTTTAAACAAAAAAACACTGCATAGGGCCCAAACAAGGATGAAAAAAATTCGCATGAGAAATTTTCCGCTAAATCCGAATCTGCTATAAAAAAATGGGTTTGCGTTTGAAATTTCGAAGTTGGACCGCATATCTCGATAAGGCCCTTTTGATCTCAAAATTTGATGGATCCATTCGATTCATCAGACGGAATTACTGTAGATCCCAGTATGAGAATTGAGAATTTCGATCTTTCAGCTATGCCCGAAATAAATTCACCTTTTCCAGATTTTTGAAAAACCAGATATGTCAATTAATGTAATATCACTTCTCATTTCTTCAATGAAAGACGAGGACCACAATTCAATTTTTCTTGTAAAGCAATGGAGTTTTTCTTCTACACCCTGCTTTGAAAGACGTTTATTCGAGTTATTCGAATTCTGAAATAGGTCAGAAATACAAAGCTATTTTCAAAAGGAAAAGGTTGAAAATGAATTCCAAGTCAACTGACTTGGCTTGCTGTGAAAATAAAGTATTTTGTTTGTTTTTGTGTTTATACCAAGAGTTCAGCGCAAAGTTCCATAAGTCTGGTAAGTCTATTGAAAACCACAGTCGAGTCTCCAACGATTTTTCTCGAATTTACAATATATACATTTCAATATTTTCAACATATCTGGATTGGAGGGGTCGCGAGATTTTTTGTGATACTATGGGGGTCGTGTCATAAAAAAGGTTCAAAAACACTGATTTAAAGCATTCGCGTCATGAACGATGATGGAGATTGAGTAGAAAATTGCTGGTTAATTATTCGAGATCTTGCCAACAACTCTCGTCGTTTGTTTTTTTTTCTGAGAAATCGAAAATTCTTCATATTCCGAAAAGTTTCATGAAGTTTAGAATTTGTCTGACAAAAAAGTTTGATAGAGACTCCGAAACGTTCAGAAGTTCGAAGTGTTGTTTTTTTTTCATTGTCAGGCAACAATTTTTTGAAAAGATTTGGCCCCTGACATTTGTCAAGTGCACAACTTTGACGCAGAGGCTTTCTTCTTTTATTAGAAAAATTTCTGATTGATTTTTGTTTCAGAGACTGAGAGAGAAAATCCGAGAAATACTTTCAGAAGAATGCAAAGACCTCCCTTGAAATATTTCAATAGATATCTCCTGATGTGGTTGTATCAGAGTTTTGGCATGCCTTCTCGTATACCGTATTCAGGAATACGGAGATTAATGACGAAATCATCGAAATTTCAAAGCAACTGATAATTGAAAATAATGAATGCCTTCGCAAATTGGATTTTATAACTAGGCGTGATAATTTGTTTTTAAAATAATAGACATGAAAACTCTGTCCATATTAATTTTAGATAAATGGTGTCCCAAGTTTCCTATTAGAAGTATCTGGAAAACTGGATTTATTTGAAAATCTGAAAATTTGGATTACGTAATTGATCGACATTCTCTACTGAGCTAAAATATTCTTGAAGCCTGGACACTTTCAGTTGGGCGATGGAAATAAATATCTCGAAAAAAATGTTTACAATATTATCCTATCTTATGTGATCAAGAATACAATTCTGAATATCTTTCCCTTTGAATTTCCCAGAAATTCACAAGTGACAGATATGATCTTTCTATTTCACAAAATGATTCTTCGATATATTCTAATGATGAAATGTCCGATTCACAGAGCCGGACCGTGGGCGTGGCGGAGGAGGCATTTGACACGGGCGCAAACGACCTAGGGGCGCAAAATGTGAAATATGATATATTCCATTTTAAATAAAGATTGACTACAAGCTCTATATTTCAGAGTGGCGTATTTACCAGTTTACAAAGTTGAGAAACACGTAGTTGATGAAAGCTGCCATGAAAACTGATGATATAATTGATGTTTTCGCTGAAACCTAAGCAAGAAATGTTAAGTTTTAGTTTATTTATTTCCAAAGATAATATTGATGATTTCTGTTATTAAGTATTCATTTTTTCATTTATTTTGTGGATGGGAGTTATTTATTCACTACTACTATCTTTTGTTAGAATTATTTTTTAGCTATTTCATTCGTTCCCTCATTTATTTATTGTTGTCTTCATGTTTTAAACACTTTATTTAATGTTTATACAGCGTGTACCAGATTCGACGGCCTATTTGGCGTTTCTGGAGAACTGGACCTATTTGAAAGCTGAAAATTGGGATTATGTTATTGTTTGACATTATCTACCTATCCAAAATATTCTTGGAGCCTGACCACTTTCAGTTACTAAGGGAGTAAAAAAAATTTCAAAATTATTTTTTCTGTTTCTTTGTTTTCGAATTTAATAGAGTATGCAATTTTGAAAACATTCGTACTCGAATTGTTGCATTCGTCAAATTACCTTCCAAAATATCGAGAAAAAAACTGAAGAAAAAAAGGAGATGAGAATATTCGGTATTATCTTTGTTAATCCTAACCTAGTTATCGTAAGTACAAACCGTTTTCACATTTTTGTAGGCGAAAACTGTGGAAATATTGTACACTTGTGGAATTTTGAATAACCCGTCACAGGGTGTTCCAAATGTTGGTTCGAAAATTGCGATCAAGATTGGCTCATAACTTTGGTTTTTCAAATTAGAACCCTATTTTTTAATGATTGCGTTGGATTCTACGAAGAAAAATGATGATAATGTTCTAACATGTTGATGCTCCTAAAATTAATAATTCTTTAGTTATTTGGGATTTCTGATTTTCTGTCGCACGTAGCGTCAAATTCATGAAATCTGTTCCATATCAACAATGATAAATTAATTCAGAAAAGAGGTAGTCACTAGTGAGTTATTTGAACAATTTATCTTCTATGAACAAGGTCATCGTTGATATGAAACAGATTCTATGAATTTGACGGTACGTACGACATGAAATCAGGAAATGCTGAATAACTCAAGAATTATTAATTTTAGGAGCATCAACATGTTGGAACATTATCATCATTTTTCTTCGTAGAATCCAATGCAATCATAAAAATAGGGTTATGATTTGAAAAACGAAAGTTATGAGCCAATCTTGATCCCAATATATGAAACCAACATTTGGAACACCCTGTGACGGGTTTTTCAAAATTCTGAAAATGTACAATATTTCCGCAGTCTTCGCCTTCAGAAATGTGAAAACCGTTTTTGCTTACGATATATAGGTTAGAAATAACAAACATAATACCGAAAACTTTTATTTCCCTTTTTCTTCAGTTTTTTCTCGATATTTTGGAAAGTATTGTGACGAATGCAACGATTTGAACACGAATGTATTCAGAATTGCATACTCTATCAAATTCGAAAACAAATAACAGAAAAAAAATTTGAAAGTTTTTTTCCCACTCGCTCTTTAACTGAAAGTGGTCAGGTTTCAAGAATATTATAGATCGGTAGATAATGTCAAACAATAACATAATCCCAATTTTCAGATTTCAATTATGTCCAGTTCTCCAGAAACACCTAATAGGCCGTCGAACTTGGTACATCCTGTATATAACAGTATATATTATTTTGAGAAAAAAATAATAATTTTTTTATCGTTTTGTATTCATTTTGTTGATCTAGTTTTTGTTCATTACCTTTTAGAAATATGGGACATTATTCTAAATAAAAAAGTTCTTCAAAATATATCAATAAATATCAATTATGAAAAACATGTATTTATTGAAAAATGAATTTCTTCAAGGGCGCATTTTGAAAGTTTGCCACAGGCGCTAGAATTCTAGTTCCGGCCCTGCCGATTCATTTCATATACCTATACAATATAAGATATAACAGGAATTATAGGAAGATGGATCACTCATAATGTGTAGTATCTTCATCTACCAGCTATGAATAAAATACGTTTTTTTAACGAACTCTAACACTTCAAAATTCAATTTGTGCAATCTTAAGATAATTTGAATTCATGATTATATCTGTAACTTGTGAATTTCGGGGATAACTTAGCTTCTATGAACAGAGATTATTGTTATAGAACGGATTTCAGGAATTTTTCTCTACTCACGGCATAAATTCAAGAAATCCTGAAGAACTCGGAAATTACTGAATTTGGGAGCATAAACATATTGGAAATTTATCATTATTTTTTCTCTTCAGAATCCAAAACAATCATGGAAATTTTCAATATTGGATACTCTATCATCGATCATATAAGAAATGAAAACTGTAAAAAAAATTTCATCCTCACTATAACTAAAAGTGCTCAGGCTTCAACAATAATTTGGCTCAGTTGATAATTTCGTTGATTTTCATGGTATATTATGTTATCTTAATGTTTCGTCTTTGATAACCTAGCACCTAGACCAAAGAAAGCACAACTGTGAATGTTACTATTTTGAGAAAAAACACTTTTTATACAAGGGGTAATTTCTAGACCAAAAAAAAATGGTACCTCTTCCTATAAATTATGTTTGTATTGCTATAATCAGGGTTGAAAATAAATTGACAAGACTTCGTTTTCATCGCATACAAGCAATGCTCCTTTGTGTTTTTCTCGAAAACGGTTTAAATCATTCGAAACAAAAGAGGTATACCTTTTCTGTATAAAAAGTCTAGAGAATGAAAATATTTGGTCAAAATTTGCATACAGTGTAGCACAAAATTATAGACCCGTATGTGGCGCCCTCTACAAAATGAGAAAGAATGGTTTGTAAATTCGTGTTCCCGTCAAAACCACGAATACGAAATTACGTCGAAATCTTATGAACGTGGCAGAACGTACAGCACAAAAAACTGTGAATAAAATTTAACCTGTACTTTACAGGAAGAGATACCATTTATTTTTGGTCCAGAAATCACCCGTGAATTTTTTGCTCATCATTTCCGGAAACCCTATATATGCGTATATTTCTATTGCAATTTCAGTCACATTCTGATTATGAATTTGTGATGGTTTTACGGTTCTCTAATTTGAGTAATTGGACCATCACATAAAATGGCTTTTCCTTTTTTACGTTCCTTAACCCAAAAAAATTACAATACACCGACTATGTTAATCATCTATAGGCGCTGGAATTCCGACCACGTGTATAGCTCATACAGTTTTACTTCATTAAGATTTTCTCTGACAGTGCTTTACCTTTTGAAGCTTTTCCTGCATTCATCTATGACTGTTGATCATATCTCCTCAGAACGCCCTTAATTATCCAATAAGTATTCAGTATGGTATTACGATTAAAAAGATTTTAGACGTGCAGTTTCAATGGCCACAAGCTAGTTTTGCATAAAAAAGTCAAAAAATGATATAATAATCAACATCTCTGATTTCAAAAACAATCTACATACAAATTTTGTTCAGTAATTAGAAGATCATCTATTGGCGATCTCTCAATTCACTGAACAAACTCAACATACCACCCCACCCGGTGGAAAAAATGATTGAGAATATATTCTCAGGAATTATAATTATTGCAGAAACAGGCATAAATTTAATGGACTAATAAGTCCATTAGCATTAGCTTTGTCTATTGAAAATTGGGCAAATTTGTTCTGATTATAGCTGTATTTTGGCGTTCATATTTTTTTTAAATATTCCGTATAGATTTCAAAAGATAGTATTTTGACGATGCAACGGTGACGTCAAACACATAAATGTTTGAAAATATTTCGTGATTTATTGAAAGCAAATTTTGGCAATACTGTCATAGTTCTGCGCTGATTTTCGTTTTCCATTACTTTATAGCTTTCAAAAATTATCTCCATTTTATCGATCTTTGAACTAGTGATGTCATTTAAGAAAATATTTCAAATTATTTCGAACCTACTAGTTTCAACGCCAAAATACAGCTTAACTCTTCGAGTAATTTTCATCCACGTTATGATATTATTTTTGTTACCTCATTACTTGGATTCGATTTCAAACACTTAAAAACTGCTGATTCAGAACGAGATATACGAACATGAATGAGAAAAAAATACGTTTCAACTGATATAGATGCAAGTTAATATTTGCAGAATAATTGCTCAATATTTATCACATTTGTGTATAGCTAAATAACAGTGGGTCATTTTTTCCGGAGGAATATGATAAAATCTATCTAGAGTTTATTAATTAAAATAGTATGTTCATTGAATCACAGTAGAAACATAAACAGAAATTCAATTATAAATGAATTATATTGTGGGAATCTGCTATTCTATAAAACTCCGATCTTGATCAGAGTGAGATTCAATACAGGGTTCCATTAGATGTTTATGGGAGAAATTATAATTCGAACAATTTCAAATCTTGTGTGAAGATATAAGGCTAGTAGACCCCCATTTTATGATATATATGTATTCGATGATCTATCAGAAATAATGTACAGGGTGTTCTATTTGAAATGAGAAAGTTGATACCATTTCAGGTGAAAGCAGAAGTCCTTGATAGGTATTTAAACATATATCAGAGACAACAATGAGACGGTCAACTCCTGAACTAAATTTGTTCGATTCAGGCTTTGTCACCCTGTCTATATCATTCCAGATCACAGTTTTCTTTGTTCTATTTCAGCGACACCTGCAAGTAGAGGGCTGCGTTCGTATTTGTTGGCGTTTGCCCAACTTTGAAAATATATACTGCATTGGCAGAAAATAAACTAGCTCTATCTCCTTTCTACTATTGTAAAAGTGCAATACTCATCATCAGTCCACGTGCATTTAAACCATTGTGGCAACACGGAATATATTCCGTGTTGCTATAGCAACTGAGATTGAAATTTGAAGTTTGTGAGGTTTGTTTATTTCAAAACAATTTTCAAATATGATTAGGTAAATGTTTTACATGTGAAGCTGCAGAAGATGAAGTATCAAAAATGCATCGTTTTCCAAACTACATAATATATATAAGTGAGTTGATAATATTTAAATGAAGGAATGAGCTCTGAACACAATCGTGTTTTTTAATTTATCAAATCAAAATGATCAAAAATCTGACAAGAGAAACTAGGAATGAAATTCATGAGAGAACACCTCCGAAATTTTAGAATATGCTCTAAATATTTTACTCCAGAGTATACATATAGATACCTCAGCTTAGGTTCTTTTTGTTTCAACATTTATTGTATTATTTTAGCTCTCTTTATTCAAAAGAATATATATATATTTATATATATTATAATATAGACTACTCAGATATGCAGTTCCAAGTTCCAATGCAGTCTCTTTAATAAACCACTTTCTTCGATTTTGCAATGCCAGAAAAATGTGAAGAAAGCAGATTTATTATATCTGAAAGTAGTCTGCACAGATAGCCAAATTTCATTACACCGGGTTTGTTCAAAATTGTATAATATAAATAATTAATTCAGTTAAAGTTCTTTCTGTTAGTTATATCAAATTGAAGTTCACTTTGTTTTTATTTGCAGAGATATTCTCTCATAACGTACAGTTGGATCAGACACCCAAAACAAGAATGCAAAATTTTCAGAAACATAGAAACTTTCTCCATTAGTAACACTTTTTTGCCGAGATTGTGTCCAACTTCATTGAATGGAGATGGAGATGGTACCTTGAGAAGAAGAAGAAGTAACTCTTGATCAAGGAAGAAAGGAATTGGTAAAGCTTATTCAGCAAAAAGGAAGACCACTTTCCCAAGCTCAAAAAACAGTGTAGGGAAAAGTCTAGGTCTTTGAGAAGTGTCTTCGAGTTGTCTGATACCCCATAGGTTCAAAGTTTGACGAAAACTCACATTAAAACAACATGGAACTTGGAACTTCATGATGTCGCCAGAAAAGTTTGAGTTTTTATGGTGGTGGGACTAAACCGTAAATGTATTAGTTGTTGGTTTATACGTAAGTTGATTGAGCTTTAATGAAAATTACAATAAATCAATCATTTCTAAGTCGTATTTTCGTTTTTTTTTTCTTTCACGCAACCATATTAATAGCGAAAATTTTTTCCTAAGGCAATAATCCACATGGACAAAAGTTTCAGCTTTTTTTTATGGTTTGCGCGAAATCGCTCAATACTTCTAAACATAAAACAGTATTTTGAGACAATAGATGAATTCAAAATAGTAATCATTGAAATGAATACCATTTTCAATTCCCAGGCTCAGAGATCTTTTTTCATGTGATTATTAGATTTGTCACTCATCTCAGTATGATATATCTCGAAAACTGTGAGACTTTCATATGAACGAATTTTTCATATCAAGTAGGTAGAGCACATCTGATCTGCATTCCGTTTCCGTTCGACATGGTCTTTTCGGGACACCAGTATATTTGAAACCTTAAAATTGCTAGGCAATCTGAATGAAATTCCAGACGGATAAATTATTCCCGATTCAATTTATCGTCTGAACCTATTCCAGAAAATTGCTATTTTTGAATTAATGCTAGCCGATAAAAATATTGGATGATTGCATAGTCTTATTTTTATCAGGAAGACTTATATTTAGATGATCCGCTATTTCTACTATGTGGCCACAAACTAAGTTCATTCATACTTTCTTGGAAATTTATGAGATTTTTCGCCCCAGCTACATTTGCCAACCATCTACATACATTGAAAAATAAAATCTTCCGATGAACTTCGGAGAATGAGAAGCATTGTTCATAGATTGCATGAAAATGATAACAAAGTAAAAATCATAAGTAGTTGTCAAATATTCATTTAAATGATAAATTCTCGATAATTAGGGATATGAACAATAAAGACAAAAGTCATTTGTTCTGTTAGCATCTTTCATCGCCAATAATTAAAAAATGAAATACACAATGAAATACAAAATATAAAAAATAACATTGATATCAGAAGAGTACGCTATAATATTCGTTTCCTATGTATGATTTCAACCTCAAAACACATCGCATGAAAGATTTGTTGGGGTTATATAACGTAAGGACATTTGAATCATGAATTTCAAACAAACGAACAATTTTAAATAGAAAAAATTCAGGGGGAAATAATAAAACTCGCAAATCATTTTTGACAATGAATATCTCAACATCTATCAGTTTTTTAGGAATGAACTTAGTAGTATCTATGATTATTTTATAATTTCACAATGAGCTGTCACCCCTAGAAACATGCCACTTGAGTTTTTGCGAGCATTAGATCACCTCTCGAAATTTCGAGAAAATATAGCAGAAATGTAGTTCTGTGAATCATCAGAATAGTTGATTTCAGTCAAAAACCCCAATTGTTTTAATTTTAGCTGAAACGGATTTCTTTGGATGATCAATCACTAGAAAAATGCAAATCATTTCATTTCCAAATAATCTTTTCATTTTCCAAAATGCTCTAATTTTTATTAAATAGACATTCAACTTACTTTAAAAGTTAGGTCATTCAAATTGTCATAACGAATAAAATACAACCATGTGAGTACAATTTCGTGTTCACCACATCAATGAAAATCTATATTTCTAAAATCATTCCATAATTTACGAGATAAACCTTTTCGAAAATTACCTTTTTCGTGGATTTTCAACAGTCTGTATATATCTTTTAAACCGAGCGAATCGAAAAACACAACGATGAATGTTGTTCCAGCAGGGTAGATGTAAAATGTAATTCTGTAGGGTGATTCCGGAGGAGACCGTCAGAGTTTAGGAGAAATTTCGAAAAAATGTGTGGTTTGTGGCAGAGGACCTCAATTGAGAGTCTACAGAGCGATTTGTCCGTTTCGACGATTTTTCTTTTATTAATAACTTTAGTATGGCTGATTTATTTTGATGAAATTTTCAGTATAGAAGAATATGATTGTGTACTCCGCTACGTGTTTCAGATTCTACCATAATGTGGCATTTCTGAGAAGTTTTTATCAGTTTTGGCATACCTTGTGTTTTCTTAGAAAAAATTTCTGAAGAAGTAACAATATCGTTATTTCGCTTCATGCGAGAATATTTTGAAGTAGATAGTGAAGCTGTATCGTTCAATGCTGCAAAAACTCTCACTGAGTTCTGAAATAGTTTTCCCAAATTCGAAATTCATATTTAATCGCTCATATCCTGAAAAATGGTTTAAATTCATGAAATATTTTCATACCCACATAAACAAACAAAAAATCTACATAAATAAAAACAAAAAAATGAATAATCATACGAAACATATGGAAGGCACAACTAAGGATAAGCACAAATTGACATTGAAGTTTCGAAATGGTTTTCTTTCTTCTGAAAACATTTTCCTTTACCTAAATTTTCAATGGATTTTTTTATGAGAGATGTTACATTTCTCGAAAAATTTTTCAATTAGTTGTTTTGAATTTAATTGTTCACACACAAAATATTCTAGAGGGTTCAATCAGGCAATCTTTGTATTAATTTTCATTAAAGTAGATTTTTCTTGTATAAAGATATTTTCTGAATTAAATGATTTTATTCAACAGAACATGAGCGTAGTCAAAACAACTTTAGAAATCAGGAAGAGCATGGCCATCCTTGGAAAATACAGCATTACTATCCAGAATTTTCTCATTAATTTGGAGCAAAAAACACCAGTAGTGTGAACCATTTCACGATATCTTCAGCTGTTTTGAAGATATAACAAAATTTTGATATTTTATCGAATTCGAAAATGTGCCATAATTTTTCATCATTTCGAAAAGATAATATCTAAACTATTAGAACTTTTTACGAGCACTTTCCTACTGGGAATAAGAGGACTTTATTCAATGTTTTTCATCTTTAATTTTTGTTGAATGATATAAGATAAAAAAAATGCTTTTCATATTCAAAATCAAAAAGTTGTATTTTCGCCGCCCATGTTTCCAGAAATTCAAAAAATTGAATATATTGTCTCATTTCCAGTGAAAAAGTGCCTGTGAAAGTTTCAATCGTTTTCAAAATATTTTCGTTAATGAAAATATATGGCACATTCTCGAAATCGATTAAAAATATCAAAATTTAGTTATATCTCGGAAAAAATGAAAATATCATGAATCAGTTTTTATATTGCGAGAGAAAATAGTGATAGTTTGGTAAAATCTAATGAATGAGGATCTTGAAACCATAAATGATCGGATGGGAGATAATCGACTGAGAATAAATTCAGATAAATCTAGCTATATGTTTTTTGGGAAGGAGAATGAAACAAAAGAAATTGAAAGAGAAAACATAAAAGTATCCATAAATCAAGAAAATATTAAAAGAGTCAACATCAATTTAGTACAAGTACTTAGGAATAAAAATGGATCCAAATTTGACTTCAAAATTACATGTGTGATTATATAGCGGGAGAGATGGCACAGAAAATTCATTTTATAGGTAGAATGAATGACAAATGGGATATAAGGACCAGGATCATTGTTATTTAGGGCGATAGTATTACCACCACTTGGAGTTATGCACATCATTATTGTTCAATTTGAAATCTATACAGTATAGATAAGCTGCAGAAGATTTTGAATAGGGGTATGAGAATTGTGTTAAAATGTAGTAAAAGAAAACCAATTAGGTTAATGTTGGAGGCATTTGAATTATATTCGAAACATTGGAACTCAGATAAATAAATTCAACATGAAATGTTGCAGAACTATTTGTCCGAAAAATAAAGTATATATCTGAAATACATGAATATAATCCAAGGAATAGGAATAACTTTTATGTCGATACATTTCGACGTGGTTTAACATCGGGTTAAACACTGGTTTTATCTTGTATAATGAATCACTATCTGAAATAAAAATTGTGATAGATATAATTGTTTCAAAAAGTTGTCAATTTCTTATGTAAAGGAGCATTATGAATGAGTGATTGTATTTATTGTTATTTTATAGTTTGTTAACTAGCACATTTTGCTAATAAAGAGTATTATTATTAGTTTCCACTAATGGTTGAACATTTTTACCTATTTGGTCAGTAGTAATAGAAATTCACACCCTGTATTATGAAAAGGTATTGGAATTATCGAGTACACAATCATATCGTTCCTCACTGATAATTTCATAAAAATTGATGAAGCCATACCAAAGTTATGATTAAAAGAAAAATCAGTCGTATTCCAGGTCAAATCGGGCAAATCCACCTGAAGATTCTCAATTAAGGCCCCAACCATAAACCAAACATTGTTTCAAAACTGTCTTGACGATGGTAGAGTTTACCTTAAAACCTGACGGTCTCATCCGGATTCACCCTGTATATAAACAATTCTATGGTTCAAATTCATTTATTCAAATCCCGCTAATGAAGGGTCCGACAAACAACCCCAAAGGTGTAAAATTCACCAGAATGAGAAGCAAAATTTTAGAACTACAACAAATGGAACCAAGATGTTTTCAGGTTTCAATGAAAGAAGAAAGATGAAGATAAGTACGCATGTTTGCAAGTTGACTAGAAAGAAGTATCGGAGGCAAGATGGATCCCGAGTAAAATAAACAAAATAAAAGACAATGTTTTTATGTATTCGCAGTAAATAATGGAGAAAGTCACCAAGAATGCGTTATGATCGACAAGCAACAATCTAACATCGAAACAGTAATAATTTACAGCTAAGCATCAGACGATGAACCGCGTCCTCAATCCATCAAGCCGGCGAATCTCGTTTTCAAGGTTTCGCGTCTAGAAATGCCACAGTCGCATCACGTGTCCTATTTAAACAATCGAATTATGGCATCATCAACGCTCAATTTCCCCATAAAACGACGGTTGCGGTTGAAAACGTATCCTGTGAAAACTCACCTTAAAACTGATGACCGCCCAGGGAGTTAAAACGCGTAAGTCGACAAGTAAGACCAGAGGACACACACAATCTGACCCGAACGTGTGGAGATGTTTCGTGATTCTTCACGTGGCGATCGGGTTGATAAGCAGCACGCGGAGGAGCCAAAATTAATGCGGTCGAACTGGGTCGACTTTTCCGAGGATTTTCCGCACGCGGAGGTCGTTTTCCGGGTCGCCTGCACGCGTGGATGCTCTCGGAGCTAGACTGGCTCGGCGTTCTCGGAATATTATGTAATATTATTGGAAGCAGACGTGGGAGTCGGCGTGACTAGACCTTGTAGCTGTGGAAGCCAGAGTTTCCCAACAGGCTGTAGTC